>JAXQHN010000001.1:1200000-1711734 GCA_037040845.1 Trichomonascaceae sp. B5901
AATGAAACTTAAATGGTCATCGGTTATCTCCCAATGTCCCTTATATTCCTCACTTATGCTTTCCAGAGCCTTCAGTAACTTGCGGTTAGCTCGCTTGAGCCAAAATAATCTTCAGCCGTACGGTGCTTTGACTAATTGGCCCACATTTCTCAGCTTGTTTAACCCTAAGACCATGGCTGATTATCCAGCAAACAGAAAAGCTGCAGTGATATGTAAGTGGGACTGTCGTAGATTGCTTGGTTCATTTAACTTTTCCTAACTTAAGTCGCTCCTGTAACGGCTCAGTATACCAAGGGAACTCTTGACCTGGAAGATTTGCAGTC
Source organism: Trichomonascaceae sp. B5901 (assembly GCA_037040845.1). Taxonomy (NCBI): domain Eukaryota; kingdom Fungi; phylum Ascomycota; class Dipodascomycetes; order Dipodascales; family Trichomonascaceae; species Trichomonascaceae sp. B5901. The sequence continues at coordinate 1,200,324 of JAXQHN010000001.1, forward strand.
TGATCCAGCCAAACAGTTCCAAAATTGGTTCAAAGAAGCTCAGGATGCTCATATTGTCAGTCCTGAAGCAGTCACGTTATCTACTGCTCAATTGCCTTCTGGTCGTGTGTCGTCTCGGTTGGTGTTGATGAAGCATTTGGATGACGATGGATCTCTTGTCATATATTCCAACTGGGAAACTTCCAAAAAGAGCAAGGATATAAAAAGTAATAGTTGGGTTGCATTGTCGTTCTGGTGGAAGGAACTGGAACGTCAGGTTCGTGTAGAAGGAATTGCTGAGCGTCTTTCTGTAGAGGAGAGCCAGACGTACTATAATACTCGGCCAAAACCTTCACGAATTGGGGCTTGGGCTTCTCCACAGAGTGAGCCTGTTGAAAGTAGAGAAGCTCTGGATAAAATGGTTAGTGACGTTTTTGACAAATTCAAAGACGCCGAGCATATTCCCTGTCCGCCATTCTGGGGCGGGCTGCGGGTTCATCCATTAGAGTGGGAATTCTGGAGCGGCCGTGAAAATAGAGTTCATGATAGATTCAGTTTCACCAGAGAATCAGTGGATAGTACTGAGTGGAATATACGGCGCTTGGCTCCATAGCTGCTATAGCTTATTATATGAGGTAGACCTGTATCTCTAGTGTATAGCCGTATCTTGCTGAAGAAGCTCCTCGACATCCTCGGGTTCAATTGTCTTGTTGTGCTTCAGGAACCTGGCTATTCGAATATTCTGACGATGTTGTCTTGATATTTGTAATTCCTCGGTTATTTCGCTCGCTCTGTTTATGACTGCCTGAGGTAGCTGAGCCATACGAGCGACATTTATTCCGAACGAAGCTTTTGCTGGACCTCTGACTATTCTGTGCAACAACTCAATTGTCCCTTGAGAATCGTTTCTTTGAAGGTATTCTGTATGCCAGTTGCTCACAAGCTTGCCATGCATATCTGCCAACTGCGTGACCTGAGGATAATGAGTAACAAACAATGTTAGGCACTTCTTCTTGATAATGAGGTACCATAGTATCGCATAAGCAATTGCAGCACCGTCGACTGAGCTGGTTCCTCGACCAATCTCATCCATAATGACTAATGACCGATGGTTGGCCCGTTTGATTATTTCCGCACTTTCAGACATCTCCACCATGAATGTCGATCTACCTTGTAAAATGTTATCAGAAGCACCCATTCTGGTATATATTCCGTCGAAGATGCCCATTAAAGCACTCTTCGCCGGTACAAAGCTGCCCATTTGAGCCATAAGCACTATAATGGCAACCTGTTTGACATATGTGCTTTTTCCACCCATATTTGGCCCAGATATAATGCAAACCCGGTCTCTATCCGGGCTCATGCTGATGTCGGTTTTGACATAGTTTTCATATCCAACCTGGCTATTGACAATAGGATTCCAAGAGGCTCTAATGTCTAGTATTTGTTGAGATGAGAACTTTGGTCGTACTAAACCATCAGAGATCGATGTCAACGAGATCAGGCAATCAAGTTGCGCTATTGCCACGGTCACTCGTCTAAATTCCTCATGATGATTTGTGACCTCCTTGACAAACTCTTTATACACTTCCTTGCTGGTTTCCTCTACCTGAGCTTTAGCAACTTCAAGATCCTGTCGAAGCTTGTCTAGCTCGGCCGTGGTATACAAGTACCTGGCTTTAGCCACTTCAGCTTTGATCCAGGAGTCAGGCACTTTATCATCTTCTGACCTGGGGATCTCGATTAGTAGAACGCGTGTTCTTCCTGTTCGATAAGCGAGTTTTTCTATGCCAGTGTCCTGCTTGATCTGCTCCAGGTACTGATCTAGCTGGTGCTCCATCTCTGCTACTAGCAACTTTTTGTCGCCAATTTCCTCTTCGTCGTCATATCCTTCTTTGAAATAGCAGGTGATATCCTGGAGATTATTCTGGTCGATTTTGTCCAATAATGACTGAGCGATGGGATTGATATCTGGCAGAGCACCAAATATCCTGCTCAATAACTTAGATTTGAATTTTATCTGCCTAATTGCAGATATATTTTTCATGCATGTTAGAAATTGAAAGAGATGAGGAGCTTTAATTTTCCCATGTGCGATTTTAGCCAAGCTCTTTTCCATATCCGGTAGCCGTGATAGTAGCTCAACTACTTCACGCAGCATTATGAATTTCTCTCTCAACTCTGAAACTGCATCCAGCCGAGCTTCTATCTCCTCTCTAATAATTAAAGGTTGTGAAAGCCATTTTTTGAAGAGGCGCTGACCAAAACTGGTATGAGTTTGGTCCAGGAGCCAGAAGAGAGCTTCCCCATTCTCAATGTCATCAAATACCTCTAAATTCTTCACAGTGCTTGCAGTAAGTTGGCATGTCGTTTTAAGATCAAATTGAACCAAATTGGTTCCAAGGCCAACGTGGAAATATTCCAAATATCGGGTGATGCCGTCGAGACAGACGAGCATTGGCTCAGGAAGAGAAAGGCAATTGTCTAAAAATGTACCATTGTCTTGATATTTCTCAATGATAAAGTCCTGAGCAATGTGAGGTTCTGATTTACTTAATTGCTCCAGTCTTATAGGGAATTCTTGTGTAGCGCAGTATTTCTGCAATAATTGATTGGCAGCCCAATGAAGAGAACCCACAACCAGAATTTCACAAGGAGAAATCAGCGATAGCCGACCTTCCAACTCATTTAACGTGCTATCATCTTGAAAATGATCCATTAATGTTTCTCCTGTAGCCACAACAGCGGCTATAATTGTAAATGCATGCACTGAACTGTTTGGTATCGAATCCTCCGTAATAGCCAATAAATATTTCGAGCTTTCCGGCTCTTTTCCTAACGTAACATCGTCAGATAAATCATCTATAAAAGTTCCTCGAGTATACAGCCTCGTGAGTTTCCTCTCCAGCAGGTTAGGTCTGCCTTTGGATGCCTGCTTCAAAATAGCCTTCTCCACTTGCTCAACAAGTCCTACTTTCAAGCCCAATCCCACGAGAGATTTGACAAATCCCGAAAGGTTCTCTTGTCTTACCGAGGTGTAAGCGAAATCGCTATCAACACCTTCTTTTGGCGGTACAACTACCTTACCGAACTTTGATCCAGCGAAACGAGCGTCATCTCCATACATGAAATACCGAAACGCTTGCTCAAAGAGTAGAAAAGCGTCGGGATATTCTTGTTTGGTATCATTTACAAACGTTTGGAACTTCGTCGGAGGTTTATTTTGGCCATTTGGCTCGAGATCAATCGGACTAGCTGATCGAGCTGATTCGGATGGAGCTCGTCGGGCATTAGAATTGACGGAATTAGCGCGATATTTCAGCTCTTCCAGCCTTGAATTCGAGCTTTTCTTTGCTACAGCGTTGATATTTGTACCATCCAAGTTCGGTTTGAACTTCTTGGATTGGTGGTTATCCATATCATATGGGTGGACGGTATGAAGAAGAGTTGGATATCGGGTCTAATATTGAAATTTAACAAATGCAATGGATTTATATTATTACACATGTTTAAGTTGATTCTTAATAAATGCTTCTATATATCCGACAAAACTCTCGAAAATCCGACCATCTTTGCCGAAGTAGTGCCATACTACTAGCTGAGCTCCATCCTTCTCCAAACGCAATTGAGTGCAGTTAGAGATATCATTGAGCTGAAGCTGCTGATTTTCTTCCGTCTTTCTTCGAAATGATCTGGACCATACGTCTCCATGTGTTGTTATATGGAAAACATCCGATGTATATGTGTCTATTACCAGTGGTAGAGTCTTCAGGTTGGCTATGAGAATTGTTGGAAAATCAACACTGAATGCCGAAATATCAAGATTTCTCACATATAGGGGTGGATTTAGATGTCTTAAATTGGAAGATAAAAGACGAGACCGTCCATGATAATCTGTCAATGTCCAAGCAATCGTCCAACGTCGAGTAGATGAACCTTGAATAATCTCATGACAACAATAATTAACACTTAGTTCACGTAGCTTTTCCACCAGTAGTACAAGAGTTTCTTTTTTGCCCACCATTGTAGTGAACCAAGTTATAGTGTTGAGATCAACATTCAGTGACTGGTTAAGTATCTCTAGTACAAATGCCTTCTCACCACCCGGAGTAATCAACTCATTATCAGTGGCTTCTAATTGTGTATAAGGGTCATGCACTTTGGCCATTCTAGAGGTAACCATATCATCGTGTGATGAGTAGAACGGAGGATTACACATGGTGAAATCGAGATGTCCACCCCAGGCTTCTAGAACATCAGAGTTGAAGAACCCTTTAGCAGCATCCACAAGAAGCAATTTTATGCGGTCGGCATTATCAGGGTTTGATGACATGTTCTTTTGACATAATTCCAATGATTCTGACGAAATATCAGTGCCAACGAACCTCAATTGAGGATATATAGCAGTTCCAAGTAATGGATATATGCCAGAAGCACCAACACCGATATCCAGACCGGTGAGTTGAGGAGAATCATGAGAGTTTTCTACACCAAACAAATCCCTCAATATCCAGATCAAATAGTCCAATCTATTAGGTATTCTTGGACATAATCTAGTCGGAGAAAGATGAACCTGAAGATCAAAGTACTTCTTCAACAGTGCTTGACTGACCAATCGAGTGCTCTCTAAAGTATATACAAACTTTGATTCTGTATCTTGTTTTGATCTTTTCCTATTACCTCCAGATTTGTGAGTTTGACCAACGATAAAGTTATCCAAGGTCGGATCAATGCTGACGAGATCATAGACAGGAGGATCAGAGACTGAAGCTAAGAGATCATTCCAGCGCATGGATGGGATATTCTGAGATTCAATGTCCCAAATGATAAAACAACAAAAAATGAACTATGTTTGTGTTTATGTCACATGCGTGTATTCACGAAGTGTTTCATGAGGTTTAGAGAAGGTGAGTGAAGGAAGCCAAGATCTGGGGAAGAGACGGATACATGGTCCCCTGATAACAATACGGCATTGCGATTGAATTTTGGTAATTTAATATTTTAGCAACATCCAATATAAAATCTAAAATCGGCATAAATAAATCCAGCCTATATTCTCAATCAGATCCTCCCCTTGTATTAACCCTCCCCGCTACCCAAACCTCGGCATCATGCTTTCTTCCTTCAGACTATCTCAACGTATAATGGGCAACGTCGTCTACGGAACAACCAAGAATACTGCCAAATCATTTGATGGCCTGGGCTTTTCTGCCTATGGTATTGGTCCTCAGGAAGGATCTGCTGAGAAGTTAAAACAACTTTTGAAAGGAAATCATCAAGGTTACGGAGTTCTATTCAATAACCGACATTTCCACAACCATCTTCCTCACCATCTAATTAGTGCATACTATTTGGGTGCAAGTCCTGATCAGCTTTCAGATATCTTTGAGCATGAAGTTCCAAGTCTAACTCCATGGAAGGAGGATTCTCCGTCGAGTCTGACGGATGACGATTGGAAGGAGCATCTGGGGCAAAAGCGATATGAACGGGGATTTTCGGACTTTTTTAGGGATAAAATCGAAGTCGATGGTACTGGAAATTGGCATTCTACTGTTAAATATTACTTGATACAGCAGGGTCTTATCAAATCGTTGCCTAATGGCTTGGTTCATCCTTTGATCCACTTGGCTTATTCCTTGGAGCTGAACAACGAGTATGTGGCTGTTGAAGCTCTAAATTTAACATGTACGGAATACCTTGACATTAGTGCGATTTTGGGAGAAGATCCTGGAAATACTGCCAAATCAGGCCCTGTGGAGATCCTCGAAGAATTGCGCAAGGATGATCTTCTCAGGAGTCATATCAGTATAACCGGTGCACTGAAAGAACCACGGGTCACAGGCTATTATGTTAACAGACTTGATACTTCTAATTTGGAAAAGACTCTTCAAGAAATCCTTCATGTTGGTGCTCTTTGCTTATGTGCTTCCATCGAGTCATCTCCTGGTGTTCCTGAATTCGACTTTTATATGCTCCATCTTCTTACTGGTGCTCATGCATTATCAGAAGTCATACTATGCCGTCATCATCAAATAATTCCAGATCAATATCGTGACCAGCTAATCAAGGAATTTTGGGTCATGATTCTGGCTATCTATTACGCAACTGGTCGTCCATATTTGGATCCTAAGAGGATAACTGGATACCACATTGATTCTGCAGAGTCTGCTTGGAAAGAGTCAGTTAATCTGGCATTGACCAGTCCGAAGAAATTCGATGCTCATTTCCTAAAAGCTATCAGAGCTTTGCTATTTGCTGAAGTTGCTTCTGGTGATACTTCTGAGTTTTACGCAAAAGCTGGATTATTGTTCGCCAAGGAGTTCCAGAACAAGCATTACGTGTATGTTGCACCATATTGAAGAAACTTCATTAATGAGAATTTATTAATATATCTATCATTTAATTGTACAGAATCTTAACCAATGTTAAATTCACTAATGGCATCAACTTTGCCAGCCATAGCCAACATAACTCTCTTATTCTTCAACGTATCAGAGCTAGAGTCTCTAACCTTTCTCTTTTTACCATTTTCCGAGGAACTGCTGCCAGGAGTCTCTCGTAAAGCAAAACTTTTGGCAATGTGACCCAGATGCAAAGTTTTGACACTAAAAATAGATTTTTCGTCAGAAATATGCGTAGTATATGCTCTAATATGGCTAGAAAATGCTCTTCTAGCCGTAGATGCAGCTTCTGAGTTTTGTAGAAGCCATCTTTCACAATTAAGATGCCATGTAGTAGCATCTGTTTCCCATGTATCATCGAATGCACGTTGTAATAGTTGCTGATATGAGACATTTTGAAAGCCTGCACGATGCAACGGCTTGATGATATCCAAATATCCTGTCTCACTAGGCAATAAAAATAATATCGAAGTACCTGATCTCCCTGCTCGTGCAGTTCTACCAACTCTGTGAAGGTGATCGTCCTTATTGAAAGGAGGATCGTATTCCACAACGTCTGTAATATGCGGTAGATCAAGACCTCGAGATGCTAAATCAGTACATAGCAGTATAGAAGTAGATGCTGAAGATTTAAATGCGTTCAATGTGTCTGTTCGTTGCTGCTGAGTCAATGAGCCATGCAGTCTGTATATCGAAATATTGTTGAGCAAGGATGATGCTTTCATCGTAACCTCATCTTCTTTTTCTTCTTCATTCTCATTACTGTCGTTTCGTGTAAAAAGCTTGAAATGAAAATCAACCGAGTCTGAGCACGACAGAAATACCAATACCTTATGCTGATCTTTCAGATTTGAAAAGTCAATCAAAATCGACGCCAAACTAATAAGACGCAGTTTAGCAGGTACAACGACTACCCGCTGTACTAGTTGTTCTGGTGCTGAATGTTCTGCTGTTTGAGTGTCAGCATTGATCCATTGAGCATTCTCCAAAGAAGTTTCACCCAGTGTCTTAACTCCAGCTTTCATCGTAGCAGAACAAATTGCAGTGATCATCCTTCTAGGAAGTCCATTTATTTTGACAAAATTAGACGACTTCTTTATCTGTCCAAGAATATGATTGATACTTTCTTCGAAGCCAAGTTCCATCAGTCTATCTCCCTCATCTAGAACTACCCATCGAACTTGTGACAAATCCAAAGAGCTCGTATTTGCAAAGTGATCAACGAGCCTTCCTGGCGTGGCTACCAAGAAATTGACTCCTTTGCGTATTCTGGCTTTTTCAGACTTCTTTTTCTCTCCACCAATGACAATGCCCGGAACAAGCCAATGACAACATGATCGGCTAAGCGTTTCGAGCAAGTTGAATATCTGTGTAGATAATTCTCGAGTAGGAGCCAATATAACAGCAAAAAGACCGGAATCTCGCTGTAATTTTGTGTCAACACTCAGTAGCCTATGGATCATCGGTAACAGGTATGCCAAAGTCTTACCTGATCCGGTCTGTGCTTGAACAAAAACGTCTCGATCGTTGTCACATAATGCAGGTATTACTGCCTTTTGAATTGCAGTCGGTACTTTGAAATCTAAGGCTTTGGTTATAGAAGAAACCAAACGATTATCTAGGCCAAGACCTTCAAAGGAGGATTCATCTCGAAGTGGTGCATTAGATGCTTCTCCATGAGTCAACTCCTTTGATTCGGTAGAAACAATATCTTTATCATTTGCAGAAAATATAGACGAAACAAACGTGCTTCCATCTGCGTCGAAATTTGGCTTTACTTTTGGTGTCGATTGAGGATTCGTCTGCTTTTTCGTCTGTCGATGCTGTCCAGCCACTGACTTTGGAGGTCTTGACTTGGATGGATTACCATTTTCAACATCATCTTTCAACTTATGCGAGCCCTCTTTTGACTTTCTTGGCCTCTGGGTCGGTTTTTCAGCTGTCTGGCTTGGTTTCGCTTTAGACTCAGAAGTCTCATCACCTCGAGCTTTCTGCTTTGCTTTCCACCTGTCTCGCCATCTACCTCCCGTAACAATAGGCTGCTGGTTTACTGCACCAGATTGAGCTGGTGAAGCTCGAAAGTTCAGTAAAAGTCCGTCGTCGTCGTCGGACATGAGATTGTGGAAGGGTTTTCATAAATTTTTTTGTGAAGTAATGATGATACTGTAAAAGGTAACTCCGCAGCGGAGAAGTAGCGACATGAAAACACAAATGACAAGCACACTTTCTAGGCGCATAGAGCGAAACAATTTATCAATTATAGAATATCTAGCTTTAAGGTTATTGGAATTCCGGAATTTTATTTCAATTGTATTATTATTTGGTCAGAAACAAAGAATAAATGGACTGAATGTTGTCTGAGAAGCCCATTGTGCCCTCTCTGGCTTAAAACTTTAATTGAAAAAAAACCAAAAAGTATAATTTAGCTTTTATATCAATGCCAAAGATAATGGACTTTTCACAATCATATAGCTTTATAATTTATGACTTCAAATCTAGATCTTGATCCTTTGTCATTGATGCTTGTCGGAAACGCAGCCGAAACTGCACGTGTATAACTTAATGCGATGTTTTCTGACGTAGGGAAACAAGCTATGGAGACATAAAAGTATATCGTCACGCCAAAATACACGCCACATGAAGATAGAGATAACAAAGCGGCTTTATTAGAAAATTATTAAAATAAATTGACGAAATAGCTTCATCTGCTCGGATTTTTTAAAGCTACCGCTTTACCCGGGTCATCCATCTTGTCAATTATATAATCATTCTAAATCTAGCCGTTTGTCTGAAATTTCACCCTTATATACCTTGGAGATGGTCAAGTGACACTCGTCGAGGCGTCCCAATTTATGATCTGACGTTTTGTTCTATTACTGCATGAAGTAAGGTGATAGGTTCCTTGCCCATCAAATAAAGAACATGAAATCTCATGGAAATGTTGGGATATACTGGCTGGAAATCCGCCTATAATGGTTCAATGGGCCTACAAACGGGAAGAATTGGTTAATATTTGGCATTTTTTATATAATATTATTGACTACTCGGGTTCCGAGGTGGGTTGTCTTAAAGAACAGATAATTATTCGGAACGTACAAAGGGAAATGTCAGTGGTATGACAAAAGCTACAAACAAAACCTAAACCAGGAATGAAATAGAAACAAATCAATCAATTTTGAAAAATTATTATTCATGCAATACATAACTCCAGTCCTATTAGTAATTCACAGTTACTCAATCCAGTAAAGTCTGCTGTTTTTTGCTGCTTAACCATTTTGTTAGAATGTTGGTGTTATGAGCCGCACTCCTCCTACTAATTTCGTAGTGGTTGCGCATTTTGTTGGTGAAGGGAGCAGCGGAAGTATATAAGCAGGGGCACATCCCCAATTTTAGCCTTCATCAATCAAACTACTAAAGTTTGCCAAATATTATAAACAAGCAATTGTTTCTTTGATAATTCTCAGTGTTATAAAAGCTTCTTTTCTAAATTTATCATTATGGTTGTAAAAATCGGAATCAACGGATTTGGCCGAATTGGCCGTTTGGTTTTGCGAAATGCTTTGGCCAACCCTGAAGTCCAGGTTGTTGCTGTCAACGATCCTTTTATCAGCACCGACTATGCTGCTTATATGTTCAAGTATGATTCTACTCACGGTCGATACAAGGGTTCTGTTTCTCATGAAGGTGACAATATTGTCATTGATGGCAAGAAGATTGCTGTGTCTGGCGAAAAGGACCCCGCAGAGATCCCATGGGGTAAGCACGGTGCTGACTATGTGGTTGAATCCACCGGTGTCTTCACCACTACTGCCAAGGCTGAGCTTCACTTGAAGGGTGGTGCCAAGAAGGTTATTATTTCTGCTCCTTCTGCCGATGCTCCCATGTTTGTTGTTGGTGTCAATCTTGATGCCTACAAGCCCGAATACAAGGTCATCTCCAATGCTTCGTGCACAACCAACTGTCTTGCTCCCTTGACCAAGGTTATCGACGACAACTTCGGTGTTGTTGAAGGTTTGATGACTACTGTGCATTCTATCACTGCTACTCAAAAGACTGTCGATGGTCCTTCTCATAAGGACTGGCGAGGTGGCCGAACTGCCTCCGGCAACATTATTCCTTCGTCAACTGGTGCTGCCAAGGCTGTCGGTAAGGTTATTCCTCACCTCAATGGCAAGCTCACTGGATTGTCATTGCGTGTACCTACTGTCGATGTTTCAGTTGTCGATTTGACTGTCCGACTTGAAAAGGCTGCCACCTATGACGACATCAAGGCTGTTCTCAAGAAGGCTTCCGAAGGTTCCTTAAAGGGTGTTATTGGCTACACCGATGAGGATGTTGTTTCCACCGACTTTATTGGAGACACCCACTCTTCTATCTTCGATGCCAAGGCAGGTATTCTTCTCAATGAACACTTTGTCAAGCTTATTTCTTGGTACGACAATGAGTTTGGTTACTCTGCTCGAGTAGTTGACTTGATTGTTGAAGTTGCCAAGAAGGATGGAAACTTGTAGAGATATTAATCGTACAGTTGTTTTATTTCTGCTTACAGATGATATAAGTATGTAGTTGAAATTAAATTATTATGTGATATATCATCATTGGTTGTTATGAAGTTGGTTGTTCGACGAACCCCGTTACCCTAACTGTCCCAAGGAGCTCGCAAACTGAAATTTTCCGCTGACAACACGTTTGTAAAAACACCCTTTTGAACAACTTGTCAAGCAACATCAAACAAGCGTAACGAGGGTCTGGGATAAGTCGGGTTTGAAGTAAACGCTTGTTTAGTATTGACGTGATTCAAAGACAGTTTGTTTTTTTGTCGAATAGTCGATTTGGAACCTGGGCATTAGGTGATTTTAGAGTATATATCACGAACCAAAAAGAGGCACTTTAAGTTGGCTCGTGATAATTAATTAGCATATTTATTTTCTAGAAGTATTCAAAAAACATGGGTAAGTTATATATAGAACAGACGTGGTGGTGGTTGAAAAACACGGCTAACATGAGTGCTCAGGGATCCAAATTAGCAAGGTATTTTCAAAACTATGGGGCGGAAATAAGGAGATTCGCATTTTAATACTGGGCTTGGATGGCGCAGGAAAAACCACCATTCTTTATAAGTTACAAATCGGTGAGGTTGTACAAACAGTTCCTAGTAAGTATATAACGTGGGCTAAATGGTTGAGGGGAGTTGGGTATGGGCATATATAAATATGCTAACAATCAGCTATTGGATTCAATGTCGAAACACTATCATATAAAAACCTTAAATTCAATGTATGGGACCTCGGAGGTCAAACGTCAATCCGCCCATATTGGAGATGTTATTATGCAAATACAATGGCTGTAATATTTGTGGTTGATAGTACCGATAAAGAACGATTGGAAATCAGCAGCCAGGAATTACATACCATGTTATCAGAAGAAGAATTGCGTGATTCTGCATTACTTGTATTTGCAAATAAACAAGACCAGAAAGACGCCTTATCAGCATCTGAAGTTTCAAAAGCACTTCATTTGGTTGATCTCAAGGATCGGTCATGGAGTATTGTAGCATGTTCAGCCGTACGGGGGGATGGTCTTAATGAGGGTCTAGACTGGTTGACTAATGTGATTAAAGAAGAGCATTTGTAAAGAGAGCCAAAAGCTAAAAAAAAAGCCTCAATATAGTACAAATTTAAACTCCATAGCTTGTTTGTTTTTATTTTTTTTAAATTCATTTAATTCTATGATTTTTCAAGTGTCTTTGAGTTTGCTATGTTACCTATGCTTTGTTAAGCTTAATTTCCTGGAGCAAGCTACCATTTGAGCAAGAATAACCGGTTATCCAATAGCCAATAAAATTCACTGCTTTGTATTCCGATGATATAATTATGACTTTTTTCCCTTGTTCCTTAATTGTAAAAGTCTAGAACCGGGGTATGGGCTTAGGGTATTACCAATGGGCTTAATAATTTCTTGCTTGCTATTCGTCCCATATCGGGGTATATAAAGGGTATCACAAGACTGAAGTTAAACAAGGAAACTCAGTTGGAATTAAATACATGAGAATTTCCCCGAGTTTATTGACAAAATCATTTAATAACAAGAAGATATTTTCACCAAAAAATATTAGGACAATGGCTGACAAGAAACCTTTGACTACAAGCAACGGCTGCCCTGTGCTTAATCCCTATGAAGCTCAACAGTTTGGCAAGCCCGGTCCTCTGCCTTTGCAGGATCACAACCTGATTGACATGTTTGCTCACTTTGATCGTGAGAGAATTCCTGAACGTGTAGTCCATGCTAAAGGTTGGGGTGCTTATGGTGAATTTGAATGTACCGATGATGTCTCGGATCTTTGTGGAGCGGCTTTTTTGAACAAGGTTGGAAAAAAGGTTAAGACCTTTACTCGATTTTCTCATGTAGCCGGTGAAAAGGGTTATCCCGACACTGTGCGAGATCCTCGAGGATTCTCCACCAAATTATATACCGAAGAAGGTGTTATGGATTGGGTGTATAATAATACTCCGGTATTTTTTATTCGAAATCCCCTCAAGTTCATCTACTTCATTCATAGCCAAAAGCGAGTCCCCGAGACTGGTCGTCGAGACAATAACATGCAATGGGATTATTGGGTTCAAAACCAGGAAACCATTCATCAATTGATGCAATTGATGTCTGATCGAGGTACTCCCGCTAGCTTTAGGCATATGAATGCCTATTCTGGCCATACTTACAAGTGGGTCAACAAGAAGGGAGAATGGGTCTTCGTCCAAATCCACATCAAGACTGATCAGGGAATCAAGAATTTCACCAATGATGAAGCTACCAAGATAGCTGCTGAAAATCCCGATTATCACGGTCAGGACCTCTATGATGCTATTGAAAGAGGTGATTATCCTACTTGGACTGTCTACGTTCAGACCATGACTGAAGAACAGGCCAAGAAGCAGGATTTTAGTGTCTATGATTTGACCAAAGTCTGGCCTCAAAAGGATTTCCCATTGAAGAGATTTGGCAAATTGACACTTAACAAGAACCCTGAAAACTACTTTGCTGAGGTTGAGCAGGCTGCCTTCAACCCTGCCCACGTTGTCCCCGGCTGGGAACCTTCTGCTGATCCTGTGCTTCAGTCTCGTCTGTTCTCTTATGCTGATACTCACCGACACCGATTGGGTGTTAACTATCAGCAGATTCCTGTCAACAGACCTCTGAATGCCAACAATCCGTTCCAGAGAGATGGTTTCATGCAGGTCGATGGCAACTACGGAACCGCACCCAACTATCCGACAGCCACTTGCCCAGTGACCTTCAAGAGCTCTGTGGTACATCATCCCGTCAAGAGTGAAGTCTGGCCAGGAACTATTGATAACTTCCACTGGAGCGTCGATGAGTCTACTCCTCACGAGTATGCTCAAGCAGCTGGTCTCTGGCGAGTTCTTGGCAAACAACCTGGTCAACAAGACAACTTTGTTTCAAATGTTGCTGGTCATTTGAGTCCTGCTGTTCCTGAAGTTCAGGATCGAGCCTTCAAGATGTTCTCGTTGGTCGACAAGGACTTGGGTGCTCGAATTGAAAAGGCTACGCTTAAGCTTAGTCCTAGAAAGTAATTTGATTGCTTTATAGTGAACTGAAATTATCATTCCTTTTTTACTCAATTGATTATATAAATATATAATAAAATAATCAAAAAAAAAAAATTATTAAGAAAAGTCACTAAGGAATTATGTTTTTCTCTCAACCAGCTGCTTCTCACTTTATCCGATAACCACCAACATCGCCCCTAATCGGCCCAACATCCCCCACCATGATGCCTGGAATCCGTATGAACGGGCCGGTCTCGTGGATGCGGATTTTCCCTGTAATTCGTAGTTTTAAATCAACGCGAACTCCATTCTGTAGGGTAAATCCGTCCAGTTTCTTCGGTCGCCGAATGTCAACAAATGCATATAATTTACCAACAAGAGCCAGCTGGTATACGAATCAAAGGAATTTCCGTCTAAATATAGCAAGATTAACTCCGGGTTTGTTTCTGTTAGCTCACGCAGATTATGTGGATGGTGTAGATGACGAAACAGATACAATGGAGCTACTGAATGAATCAATAGCTGAACAAGATAAATCGGAGATCCATCGGGGAACTTACGACTCGGTGAAATATTTATTTACTGAGCATGTGTTAGAGCCGTTGAAAACCCTCTTTAGATTTGTGCAATTATCTATACTATTCATTCCTCTGTTAGTGCTGTATCCGGTGACGGTTTTAGGACCGCGGGACCCCGATTCTCACGGCGAACGAACCGGGGCCGTTTTGTATTATGATCTAATTGTTGGCGCTATGGAATATGCCGGTCCATCTTTTATCAAGGTAGGTAACGATGACTCAATGCTGAATCAGTTTCTCTTCATCACGCAGCCTCGCAGCTTGACTCATGATTTGTTAAGAATGTTCTTTTTACATGGCTTTGTAGTGTGGCTGATGTCAGCTGATTTTTAATTTTGGGGCATTTTTTGGTCGCTGCTGGTGCTAACAATGCTCATAGCTCGGCCAATGGGCTGCTTCTAGAACCGATATATTTTCGTCCTGTTTATGTGAAAAACTGTCGAAACTTCATTCCCAGAATAGTCCTCATGGTATTGATTATACTAGACGTGTTTTAGAACAGGATCTCAAGTGTTCTTTGGAGGATTATTTTGTAGATTTCCCCGATAAACCCATTGGAGTTGGAGCCATTGCTCAGGTTTACAAGAGCAAACTCAAGTCTAATGGTACTCAGGTGGCAGTGAAAGTATTGCATCCGAAGATTCGTCGCAAGGTTCGCCGAGATCTGAAAATAATGGCTTTTTTTGCCTCTGTTCTTAACTCAATTCCTACCATGGAATGGCTTTCTCTTCCAGGAGAAGTTGAAACTTTCCGAGTCATGATGCTGCTTCAATTGGATCTACGAATTGAGGCGAGAAATCTTATCAAATTCAGAGAAAATTTCAAAAATCAAGCTGATATATCATTTCCTGTTCCTTATGATTTTACGGTCAAGGTGTTGGTGGAAGAATATATCGATGCCATTCCTCTGGACCGATTTCTAAACCATACCAAGGGAAGTATTGCAGTGAATCGAGAAATTGCTGACAAGGGATTGAATGCATTTCTGAAAATGTTGCTGTTGGATAACTTTATCCACTCTGATTTACATCCTGGAAATATATTTGTACGATTCCACAAGAAGGTGCCATATAGGTCGAAATATGAGGATATGACGCATGAGGTCAAGACCAGAATAGATGGTGAATTGAATGATAAAGAATGGGAGGATGTGTTTGATACAATTGACAGCGAAGGATATAAGCCAGAGGTATGTTTCATTGATGCAGGGCTGGTGACAGAGCTAAATCAAGTCAATCGAAGAAACTTCCTTGATTTATTCAAAGCATTGTCGGTATTTGATGGTTATAGAGTTGGAGAACTTATGATTGAACGATCTCGTACACCAGAAACAGCCATTAATGGTGAAGTATTTGCATTCAAAGTTCAACGTCTAGTTCAGCATATCAAGAAGCGCACATTTGCACTGGGTAGTGTAACACTTGGTGATTTATTATCCAGAGTACTTACAATGGTCAGACTGCATCATATACGGATGGAGAGTGATTTCATCACTGTGGTTCTATCTATATTACTGTTGGAAGGAGTAGGACGTCAGCTGGATCCTGATCTTGATTTATTCAACAGTGCTATACCTATTCTGCGACAACTTCCCGCAACCCCTGGAATGGGACTTGATTCCGATACCCTATCAATGCTGAAAATATCAGTAGCTCTGGAGGTCCGCCAGGTTATTCATGCATCGATTCAAGATATTCATAAACTTGTCAAATATGACCAGCTGAGTCCAAATCAGTAAAATATATTTATAGAAGCTTTGTGTTCGACTATTGCATAATTTTTAATACACAAAACATGCCACCTCTCAAGGCCGCATTGTTTGACCGTTTTACTCCTAGCCCAATAACGGTGTTGTTGAGCCCCACGTTTGTTCATTCAAGCCCTAAAACCTCTCAACTTGGCGTTGCAGGGTTCAAAAACAGCACTTTTTCCAAGGCTGGAACTTCCGGGCTCTTTAATAAGCAATGAAGTTTGCAAAGAGGTGGGTGGAATTTCAATAATATTTGTTTCGTGATTTATATATCTAACTGTACATAGTCTGCAGAGAAACCAAGTTCCCGAATGGAGGTAGGTGGAGATTATGATTGGTAAACAAAGCGTAAGAATCTAATTATTTCAGCCAAAATTATTTGAATTATAAGGTTCTCAAGAAAGTCATCAAGGAACTGAATCGTAATCGGCAGGGACGTCCAATAGAGGAGTCGGAACTGGCTGGTAAGTTGATGACTGAATGATGCCAGCGCTTGTACATTCCTAATGTTCCAGCTTTTTATTTCGCTCTTGATCGTAATATCGAATCAGTCGATTCGTTTTATAATCTCAAATATTCCGAGTATTCTCGTCAACTCAAGCATGTCGTGGAGCGTATAACTACCTATTCTAAGATTGCCGAGATTACTGACGATGAGCTCGAAGACATAGTAGATGTCTTGTTATCTTTACGTTCACAATTTCGAAAATTACAATGGTATGCCGAAGTCAATAAAAGAGGCTTTGTCAAAATCCTCAAGAAGCTCGATAAGAAGTTGCATGTGGAGATTCAGACCAAGGTGTTGAGTTCAAAGGTGTTTATCCTAGGGTTTGCCAATGGAACGGCCATTGATGAAAGTCTTGCTACTGTAAACAATTATCTGAGTCAGGTTGCTCCTTACACCGAGGAATCAATTGCTGTCACTACTGAGCCTGTTCAATCAAATACTACTGATCAAATCATTGAGGAGTTTCAACGAATGTCTGTACTTAACCGAAAGGCTTCGTCCACCTCTAATTCCTCATTATCTGATATGGTTCTAGCTGAATTGAAAACTGCTGTTGCAAATGATGATCCTGACGCTTTGGTAAAAATGGGGCCTTTACCTCAGAAGGCTCTTCTGTCGGGATTGTCAAAAGCCATTATGGGCAACAGCAGAAGAACCATAATATACTTTCTCAATCATATTGTCACTCTGGACGGTCCAGCAGAGCTCAATGGGCGAAATGTAATTCATCGGTTTGTTATTTCTCGTGGTCGAAGCTCCAAAGCAGATGCTAGTGAAGTAACTACTCCTGGCAATCCTCCGACAGCTACCGTCACGCCATTGGGTGCAGCGACTTCTCAACAGAGAACTGACAATCATTTTATTAATCCTGCAGAATTGCCTACGAAGCTCTCTCATGCTCTAAGTTCTGATAGAGTTCTAGCCAATGATGAGGTCGAATTGCTAGCATTTGTCTTACAGAACCTCAAGCCTAGTCAACGTATTGCTCTAATCACAAAAGATCAGTATCAGCGTACTCCGTTACACTATGCGTCTCATTACGGACTGCGAAATATGACAGAGATTATCATTCAATATACTGATCTGTGGGGTCTTTGGAGCTTGAGCGCTGAGGACTGGAAAGACTCCGACGGCATGAATCCTTTGCAGCTTGCAGTGTCGGGAAATCATCCCAAAACAACCAGAGAGCTTTTAAATGCCAATGATGAGGTTGTTCAGCGCTGGGCTAGTGAGAGTAATGGCCAGCTTCTTCATATTGCTGCTCGGCTTAACTCTGCCGCACTTCTTGCTACCTTGCTTGGATCTCAGAAGATTAAATTTGATATCAATGCAACTGATGATAATAGGGAAACGCCACTTTTTGTGGCAAGTAAACTCAATCAGATTGAGGCCGTTGAGTATCTCGTCAAAGAAGGAGCTGACATGGAGATTGGAGAAGCTACCTACGGCTGGACTCCTGTGTTTGTTGCGGCAGTGGACGGATATGAAGAAGTGACCAGAGTCTTGATTAATGCTGGCTGCAATATTGATAATACTGATGACTCCGGGTGGACAGCTATGGAGCATGCATGCCTTAGAGGCCACATTGACCTGGCCAAGTTGCTTACACCCAAGAATCCGCCATGGGCAAACATCGATCTAGATAATCCCTCGCATATGATGTTGGATGATGTCTCTGTATCATCTGGAAAGTCTGGAGTATTCAGTGGCGTGACGTCTGTCAAAAGTGGAAAGGATCTAGCCGGCGATGATCATTCGTCGTTGAATTCTCAACATCACTCCAGAAATGTACAGCAGCCAGAAGCCGTTTTGACGTTCGGTCATCGATATCTGCATAAGACTATGATTTTGGTGACTCTAGGAGGAACCGACGTTCGACATTCGTCTAACCCTGTTGTTCTGGATAGAGTGCCGTATTCGAAAGCACATTCGACTCAACTTGATACGGCTCTGTCTTTGGTAGTATCCTCGTCTTGTCCTGGAGAGCCTCTAGTTTATGATTTGCCAATACCTGATGATGGTCATGCGACCGAGCCAATTTCATTCTATTTGGATGAGAATGAAACGGTAGAGAATGTTAAGCTCTATTTTGACTTGGTTCCTACATATTCGGGCAATCAAAAGAAAAAAGTTGGCAGAGCCGTTGCGCTTGTTGGTTCGATACTGAAAAATCTCGGTAGGCAAACCAGTTCGCTGTATCAGACTGTCCAGGCTCCCTTTATTGAATCTGATACATTGGAAGTTCTCGGAACTATCAGCTTTGCGGTACTTATAGTAACACCGTTTTTTCATCCTCAAATGAGTATTGAGAAGAGCTCGACTTATTGGAAGTCCTTAATTACCACTCGAGTAATTGGGCACAGAGGCTTGGGCAAGAATTCGACATCCAAAAGAAGTTTGCAATTAGGTGAAAACACTCTGGAGTCGTTTATCCAGGCGGCAAATCTTGGAGCTTCCTATGTTGAATTTGATGTCCAACTGACTAAAGACAAGGTTCCTGTTGTGTATCATGATTTTGTTGTGAATGAGAGTGGTATTGATGTGCCGATGCACGAGTTGACTCTCGAACAATTTTTGGATCTTTCCAAGCCCAAGATCCGTACACCAATGCTGAAGCCGCAGTCGCCTCCAATCAAGCCGGTTTCCAGATCTCCGGAGATTCGACAGAGATCTAAGTCAATGGTTGAAGAAGGCGATGAGGAATATGATGCCATGCGGGAGCAGTTGAAACTAACTCGAGATTTTAAGCTCAAAGGGTACAAGGGAAATTTCCGAGGTCATTCAATTCAATCGCCATTTACCACTTTGGAGGAAGTTCTGAAGAATCTTCCAAAAAATGTAGGTTTTGATATTGAGTGCAAGTACCCTATGGTGGATGAAAGTGAGAACGAAGACCTACAGGCAGTTGCTTTTGAGATGAACCTGTTTGTTGATACAGTATTGAAGTGTGTTTATGATCATGCAGATGGTCGAGATATTATATTTTCAAGTTTCCATCCGGATATTTGTTTGATGCTCTCTGTTAAGCAGCCGTCAATTCCAGTGCTATTTCTTACAGATGGTGGAACTGTTGCTATGAAAGATATCCGAGCTACTTCACTGCAAGAGGCTATTAGATTTGCCAGTCGATGGAACTTGCTAGGAATTGTATCAGAGTGCACTCCTCTGATTTTGACCCCCAGGCTTGTGAATGTGGTTAAGGAAAGTGGGCTTGTGTGCATGACGTATGGAGCAGAGAACAATAATCCAGACAATTCTAGACTACAGATGGCCAATGGTATTGATGCAGTTATTGTTGATAGTGTTATTGCAGTTAGGAAGGGGTTGCAAGGGAATTGATGGAGGAATTTTATAGATAGAACGCATTAACAAGTAAAAACTCGTTTATGCCTTAATAATAATAAGTAAATAATACGATTATTTATATACTAACTTACGTATTTCACGCAAGGATTACAAAAACGAAACCATTACAACCAATTAGTGCTTCTCGGGAATTGGAGGAGCTTCAGTCGACTCAGCAGCAGATTCAGATTCAGAAGCGGCAGGAGCAGCACCAGTTTTAGCTCTCTCATCGGCCAATCGTCGAGCTTCAGTATGAACATCGTTAACATGCTGTGCAATGTTAGAATAGAAGCCTCGAACTCTTGAACCAGCATCAGACTTCATAGCTTGATCCAAGTACTTGTTAAATCTGGCATGACCTTGATGTAGAGAGTCACTAATACCATACTGCTTGTCAGCAGCATCGGCTTTCTCTCTAAGAGCCTCTTTTTTGGTTTGAAGATCATACTTGGTATCGAGATCTTGTTTAGTATCATGATACTTAGCATCGAGAGATTTCAAAAAGCCAGTAAATCTGTCGGAAATTCCATGTTTCTTATCGAAATCAATTCCACTGGCAACAGCCTTATCACCAAGAACATAGCCGTGACTGAGATATTCGGCAAGAATTGCAGATTTAGGCTTGTACTCTTGAGCAATGTCGCCCGATTCGTCCGTAGTAGGCTTTTCCTCAGCGACAGTCGATTGAACTGCTTCTGGAGATGCAGTGGCCTTTACAGTCACCTTGGCTCCATTAAGCTCGGAATCGCTCAATAAAACAGCAGTTGAAATAGCAGCAGCCTTTTCAAACTCAACGGCTGCAGTACCATCAGCCTTATCGAGCTTAACCTCCGTAACCTTTCCGCAGAAAGAGAAAAACTCCTTTATCTGAGCCTCAGTAGTAGAAGGTGCTAACCCAGATACCTTAATTTCTTTAGTAGACATTATTTATGTATGAAAATTCGTTCAATGTGTTGAATAACCAGTCAAGTTGGAAAAAGGGAAGCACATGTGCGGCAAACAGCAAGGTTATAAAAAGAGGCGGAAATGCCGCAATTAGCAAAGAAAAAGACGGGCAGTGGCAATAAAAGCGAGGGGGTTTTGGTCAGAGAATAATGATGATATAATAAGAATTATTTCAGGTGATTATTATTGTTTATTTATGTTCATTGATGGTAATATCTTTGTCAAAGACCCCCGATAAGGGCTGACCAGTCGATTGTTCGTAATAGGGAATATTTTGGCCAAATCTAGCTGTTTGCGGCTGTGCATTGCCGATGCGAGACGAGTCGATGTCTTAGCGTTATTTTATTTGTCGATGACAAGAAGAGGGTAATGAGTTTACTGAACGGTACGCACGATAATTGAGTTCTGAATGCACGTTAGAGCATTGAGCATAGGACACAGAGGATTATGTAGTACAGTCACTGAATAGGATTATGTATTCATTGAATTAATTGAATATATTGAGAAAAAGACATTAATTTGATTAATTGTATATTTCTTTATTCACCAATATCTTCAATCTCATCCGACCGGTCACAAAAGTCTGTAGTTCTCTCTTCCTTGATAGGATAACCTGATAACAAGTCGGACGGACCGAAATCCATAACATATTTAAACCAATCATCACCAATTTCAAAATCTCAAATTCTGGCCATCCACTAGTCGATCCAAAATGTCTCCTGTATCTGAAATTTTATGCGACAAAGCCCCTGCTCCAATTGCTCCTTATAGCCATGCTACGAAAGCTAATGGCTTTGTATTTGTTAGTGGAGTAGTCGGATCAACCCCAGATGGTAAATTGATCCAAGGATATGAAGATCCCGTAGTAGAAGCAAGACAGGTTCTAGCCAACTTGAAAAATGTCTTGGAATCTGCAGGTTCATCTCTGGATAAAGTTGTCAAAACTACCATATTCGTGACTGATCTGGGACGGTACGCGGGGTACAACAAAGCCTATGCGGAATTCTTCAACGAGAAAACAGTCAAACCCGCCAGATCTTGTGTGCAGGTGATGAAATTGCCTCTGCCTGAGGCGACCATTGAGATTGAACTGGTAGCTTTAGCTTGAGTGTTATCAGGGGTGTAGTTATCAGCAGCAGTCGAATAGTGTCAAAAACAGCCCTGACCTTGATCATAAACCCTGGCTATATAACAATGACTCCACTGCCTGCAGTAGTTTTTGAAAATAAATTCATCTCCTTCTTGATATTCTTTAATTTTACGCCTTTACCCTCCCTTCTCATTTAAGCGACTCCTTCGGCACCAGGAAATCCGCCTCCTCAAAATCATTCTCCACTATTGACTGTGTCGAAACTGTCACCCTGTCCGATGCAATCGTTTGTACGTTTTCATACTCATTTTCATCATCCGTATCACCTTCTTCTATATATCCTCTCTTTGTGCCTCCATTTGAAGTTGCTACGCCATCCACACCACCAGTCCAAAGACGATTGGAGCTTGCAGGATTCTCATAGTAATTATCGCCATAATTGAAAGATTTCGACATGGGAAAACGCGTGTCGCCTACAGTAAGTCCCTGGTGTGATGGTAGAGATGTTCCTCGTGTAGCATAGCCATCTGAGACATGTTTACGAGCAAGACGTCCAACGGTTTCCAAACGCGCTCGAAGATCACTATCAAGCTCAGGAAACCCTTTACGTCTCAATCCAATAGAGCTCGTCTTATTGGCCGGTGTGTAGTGATCAGTGATATATCTCTTGGTTGGGTCGCTCATTATGGTATGCTGGGAAAATCTCACAGATCATCTTTCCTCCACAATTTGACATCGTGCAGCCAAAAAATCAGCCAACACGCTAAAACAATCAAATTTCAACATGTCCGTTCTATCTACTGTGAGCTCCAAGCAAGCCATGGAGTATGATGAGCAATATTCTGCTCATAACTATCATCCTCTTCCAGTGGTGCTTAGCAAGGGAAAAGGTGCCTACGTATGGGATCCTGAAGGAAATCAATACTTGGACTTTTTGTCGGCTTATTCTGCGGTAAACCAAGGACATTGTCATCCAAAGATCGTCGAGGCTTTGACAGAACAGGCTCAGAAGCTGACATTGTCCTCAAGAGCTTTTCATAATGATGTATTTGGCCAATTCTCCAAGTATGTGACTGAATACTTTGGATATGAGATGCTATTGCCAATGAACACTGGTGCTGAAGCTGTAGAAACAGCCATTAAACTAGCTAGAAAATGGGGTTATAAAAAGAAGGGAATTCCCGAAGGTGAAGCCATTGTGTTGTCTGCTACGGAGAACTTCCATGGTCGAACTTTGGCTATAGTGTCAATGAGCACTGATCCCGAGGCTCGAATCAACTATGGGCCCTATCTCAAGAATGTTGGGCCCTTCATTCCTGGATCTAATAAGCCTCTGAGGTATAACAATATTGCAGATCTTCAAGAAGCTTTTGAAAATGCCGGTGATAAAATCGCTGCCTTTTTGGTAGAACCCATTCAAGGTGAGGCAGGAATTGTAGTTCCCGATCCGGACTATTTGGTAAAGGTTGCAGATTTATGCAAGAAGTACAATGTCTTGTTCATTGCTGACGAGATCCAGACGGGAATTGCTCGTACCGGTAAAATGCTTTGCGTCGAGCATTCTGGAGTCAAGCCTGATGTTGTATTGCTTGGAAAGGCCATCTCTGGAGGTGTCACTGCTTTATCTGTAGTTCTTTCTTCCAGGGAAATTATGCTCTGTATTGAGCCTGGTACTCACGGATCCACCTATGGAGGAAACCCATTGTCTTGTGCCGTTGCTGTGGCCGCACTGCAGGTGGTCAAGGACGAGAATTTAGTGCAACGTGCCGAGACCCTGGGCAAGCGATTTAGGGATGGGTTGCAAAAATTCACCAATTCCGGTGCCGTAAGCGAAATACGAGGAAAAGGCTTGTTGAATGCTATTGTAATTGATCCGTCAAAGGCTAATGGCCGTACTGCCTGGGATTTGTGTCTGCTACTAAAAGACAACGGATTATTGGCAAAACCTACACATGATCATATAATCCGTTTAGCACCCCCGCTTGTCATTTCCGAAGAGGATATAGATAAGAGTTTGACTATTTTGGCTAAATGCATTGAAAAGTTGCCAAATGCACCAAAATCGGCATCTCACTAAGATGAGCCTCAAAAGGAGAGCAACAAGACAGAACAGTGTTATGCGATTTACAAAATATAAAATAGAATTCTACTTAGTAGCTGTAAAATTCTGTATAAAATCGGATATATGAAATTATGAGATTATTAAAAAAATATGTCTTCGTCTGCTTTATCGTGTTTTGCTATTGTTCGATTGTGTGGCTACCGTGTGGCTATCATGTTTTCCCTGTGTGGATATCCATTATATTATTTGCCTATTTTAGAAACATAATGATAACTAACTCTTGTTTATATGCGCGTATACATTAAACACCAAGCTTATATTGCCGATCAGTCCCTAAACGACCAATTGAGAATGAAATTTCCTAGTTAGGACTGACTTGAAACCACTCTGAGGCTCAACCACCAACAAATGTGGAAGCAACTCGGCACACCAAGGAGGTGTATTACTGCATTTGAATTTCTTCATTGTTTGTAAGATGGAAATTTCAGAGAAACGGTCATTGATTGGCTCAGAGGATCCAAAACTCAGACAACGCCTCACAGTAGCTATGGTTAATCAAGGGATTCAAGAGCAAAGGAAAAATTATAAATACTAGGGCAATATGACACAAATTAGACCCATCAGATACTTCTTTAATTAATTTGAGCAAATACTAGCAATGATTGAAACCACCAAGACTCCTGTTGTTAACGTCGAAGATGTCATGGTTGAACAACCTCAAGTTGCCGCTGAGGCCAAGCCTATGGAGCTCGAAGCTCCTAAGGATGAGTACACTCCTCCTGCTTGTAAGTACATCAAGTTTATTATATAGTCTTACTTTCCCTGGCAGTGCCTTGAAGCTAACCTTACCAGGGGGTGTCATTTCTCAGTGCGTCATCTGCTAAATTTGCTGTACTATCAACATGATGGTTTAATGCACTTTTACAAGACCACTGTATTATCTTGTCTCTATCTGACAATCAATTTTATATAGTTTTAAAGGGCCCTTATTTTGTTTTACTCGTCGTGTCATGTCTTCCCTTAATGTCCCCGATAAGCCGCTGCGGCTCGGTAACCCCATTGTAATCCTCGCCTTTCACATGCCAATCGTTATCGATCAGCACATGAAAATTTTGATACGGCCGGTTTTTCCCTTCCACACAACCACACAACTTGATATAGTGCTCAATTTTGTCGATCTTTCGTAATTATTTTTGTGATAATCATTCTGTGTTCTAGAATAAATACAAAGTACGCAGGTGATAGATAAAAAAATTTCCAAACTTGTTCTTATCAGTTAATCGGTCAACTGAACAACCACGTCAGACTGGTTGAAAAAAACACGGAGATCTAATTCTATGGCTCATTTATCTTAGAGTCAAACAGTTATTTGCTTTATATTGCTATTGCCTTTTTATCGTTTGTTCGTTTTTTTTTTTTTGTCACAGCCCTTATCACTGTTGCTTCAAAACAGTCAAATCAGCATCTAAATCATGGTAATTGAAAATAAAAATAAGGGCTCCGTCCTTGATAACAATGAATCTCTCGGGCGTGAAGAGTTTGGTGAAGAAAAAAGAAGCGTAGAAATCTATCAGGCATCGGAGTTTAGCTCCGAGGATGATCTCAAGCTTGCTCAAATCGGCTACAAACCGGTTTTCAAACGCGAATTCACTTTTTTTTCTGCCTTCTCCTTTGCTTTGTCTATTTCGGGTCTTTTCGCAACCATTGCTACAACGTATGTTTATCCGTTGATGGCTGGTGGTTCTTCTGCCGTTGTATGGTGTTGGTTCATCTCAGGTGCTGGATGCATGTGCATCGCTCTGTCTGTTGCTGAATTAGTTTCTGCATATCCAACTTCTGGTGGCTTGTACTTTACTTTGAACTATGTAGCTCCTAGGCGGTTTGTTCCTGTCTTGTCCTGGGTCGATGGTTGGCTCAATATTCTTGGCCAAATTGCTGGAATAGCTTCTACCGATTACGGTGCCGCTCAGATGTTGCTTGCTTGTGCGTCAATGGGAAGCGATTTCACGTATATGCCAACTGCTGATCAAACTGTTGGTGTATGTGCAGCAATTCTTGTTTTCCATGGAGCAATCAACTCCCTGAATACTAAGGCTCTGGAAAGAATTGCCAATTTCTATGTCGTATTTCACATTGGAGTTCTCATCGCATGTGTTGTCGCCCTCCTGGTTAAACAGGACCATAAACATAGTGCTTCTTATGTTTTCACTGAAGTCGAATCATCCTCCGGTTGGACCCCTATAGGTTGGTCCTGGATGTTCGGCTTTCTTTCGGTTTCCTGGACAATGACTGACTATGACGCTACTGCTCATATCTGCGAAGAGATGGACAAGCCTGAAACCAAGGCACCTTGGGCAATTTCAACTGCAATGACTTTCACATACCTTGCTGGCTTTCTCTTTAATATTGTGCTGGCTTTTTGCATGGGGAATCCTCAGGATCTTCTCGACTCTCCTATGTCTCAGCCAGTTGCTCAGATTTTCTATAATGTCCTTGGCAAAAGTGGAGGTCTATTCTTCTCTGTGGCTGCATTTATCATTATGAACTTCGTCGGGATCACTGCCACACATTCTTGCTCTAGAACTGTTTGGGCTGTATCTCGTGATCAGATGCTGCCATTTTCAAGATTGTGGTATAGTGTTGGCAAGAGTGCAGTTCCATATGCTGCTGTTTGGCTAACGATCTTAATCTGCATCTTGATCAATCTCATTGGCTTAGGCTCATACACAGCCATCGCGGCAATCTTCAACGTTTGCGCCATCGCCCTTGATTGGAGTTACTGTATTCCTATCATTTGCAAGGTTGTATTTCGCTCTCAGTTTGAGCCGGGTCCATGGACATTGGGAAAGTATGGTTATTTAGTCAACATTTGGGCCGTAGCTTGGACGACCTTTGTAACCATAATTTTCATCTGCCCGACCGAGGTTCCGGTTACTGCTAATACAATGAACTATGCTGTGGTATTCTTCGTTGGTATTGGAGTATTTTCTTTGATATATTGGTGGATCTCTGGACATAAGTACTATAAAGGACCGAGGCTCCAAAACATACTTTCTGAGCCTCAACCAAACTCTAACGATGACAACGAGTAATTTCAGAAGTGCCAGGCAACTCTGCGTTGTAAAATTCTTACTTGTTTACAATGATGATATATAGCTACGCTTGGTAACGTTTTCAATAAATTTTCATTTGGTACAATACAACATATATAAATATAAATAGTTTGGTGGATCATTTTACCATTCAGGAGGCTTCCTCGTATTATGATTATACTGCTGTGTATCCGTATATCCGCGGTATGGAGCAGCAGCAGGAGGGACTTGCGTTTGCGAGCTTCCTGACAAGCTTCCCGAGGAAGAATTCCCATCGTCAAAAGGATTATACCCTAGCTCATCACGACTTAAATGGGTTCGAGGAAAATCATTACTCTGACCATAAACATTTGTATAGCCCGGATGTAAGAACTTGTTTGAAGGTGGATGGCTGTATCCATCTTCATCTTCTGCAGCAGATATCATGCTCTGTCTGAATTGTTCAGTTTGGTAAGCATCTTGAGCAGCAGTAGCTCCTAAAGCATCCAACTCAGTCGGTCTCTGATCGGAATCAAATCCATTGGCATCTTTCATAAATGCAACTCTATCATCTCTCATTGGCTGATATCTGCTATCAGGATTCTTAGCAAAAATAAAATAGAATATCGAAAAAAGAATAAGTATCAACAATACCAAAGAAAATATGGCATTCAAAACAAAAAAGACCACTGCAGCGACACTAGATACCACAGCTGGTTGTCCAAAAATGTTGGAGAAGAATAGGAAAAATATCGAGTTTATCAACGTTATTGCAGCAATACCAATATTGAAGGCATTGGTAGCTCGATCCATATATGGCTTTATCCATATCAAAGCAACGAAATATGCCAGTTCTATGATGAATACGCCCATTGCCTGAGCTTTTCCGACAGATTGAATTAATCCGACAAATATGGCCACAAGCAATGCATGGGCAAAGACACCCAGGATAAAGTAGTAGGCAGTGGCCCTAAATTGAACGTACAAAAATCCCCATCGATTGAGGCATTCAGCATCAGAATAAAGCACGTACGCAGGGTTCTTGTAAATCATTGTAGACATCCTGGCAGTATAAATCACCTTGTAAGCAGCCCAGCCCATAACTCCTAGAACTACAGCGTAAGACACGACGGCCAATACCACTGTTGCAGCAGAATCGTGTTCTGTAAATTCAAATAGACATAGTACAGACAGTTGCGTGAAGGCAATCAAAGTAACACGATATAAAAACCCTTTTATAAAAGATCTCCAGCCGGAACGATAATCGAGAAATCTGTTAGGGTTCATTGATCCCGTCTTAACCAAAAGTTCCATAACACCCTTAACCAATGCCATGACTAAGACAGAAAAGAAGGCAAGTATCATGAAAAATGCAAGACCAGTAAGGAAAAGATTGGACAACTCCACTTCTGCAAGATATGCTACACGCTTCATTCCTGTGAGAATCAAGGTCTTAGATCGAATATTTGGATCTGCTTCATTGGTAGTAGTAATGTCAGTCGAGGAGCTGCTACTGTTGGATGCTCGGCCCATTAACCTTGGTAATTCAACCATTCTCCTGTATAATTCTCGTTTAACTGACGACGACGAATCGCCAAATGTAGGCACAATTCCAGTCAGATCACGCTTCATCAGTTTCTTCTTTTGTACTTCAACCGACAATGTGTTCTTGTTTGGTAAAATGTTCAAAGCAGTTCCCCCGGTACTTTGAACATACCAAGAAAATATATTTTGCATAAATCCCACCCTTATAATTCCCATTGTCCACTGAAAATTTTGGGCCCAAGCAGCAGCAATGGGAGGAACTCTAGCAACGGCCATCATGGAGATGATAGCAACAGCTTGGAAATAGGTGAACAATGAAACAACATTTGAGGCAATATGAGCAGAAGTTGTTGAATATCCAGCAATTCCGGCCGCCCCAGCAGTCAATAAACCTAATAAGCAAACAATACCAATTCCCCAAGAGGCCCATTTGGTTTGAACTGTTTTGCCATTAGAAAGAGTAGCCTCCACACAAGCAATTTCAGTTTTTGAGTTTTCCGGATATACCAAGACCTTGACAACACCGTCTAAATCAGGGATTTTATAAGCTACCCCAGGAATCTTGTTCAAAATATCTTGAGATATCTTAAAGTTGGCATCGAGGTCCAAATGGCCGCTTTGCATGGGGCAAAACTGCGATAAAGCTTTAATTGAACAAGGATCCACCGACTCCTGAACAACGTTTATACCATATGCAATGACTTGAACTTGTACACTGATTTTTCCCTGAATACTTGAAGTTGCTGAAATGGTGACGGTGACGGATCCATTGTTCGGGTACAGCCTAACGTCAAAGGTGGACGCAGTGAATTGAGAGTTATCCATGCATGATAATAAGGCCGAACTTTCAATCAAAGAATCGGCCCTGATGCTGGCTATTAGAAGGTAAAATGTGGCTATTATCCACGGCCACAGGCGCATTTTATTTGTTCAGGTTATGTCCCTTGCTCAGCCGATCTCAAATAGTAAATGCAATAATATCCCTTGCCTTATATTAATACAAATCCCAAGAACATATGCTTGTGTCAGTACAAATATCTTTTATCGGTAGATTCCAGATAGAATTCGAAAAGATTTCTGGGGCCAAAACAAGTTATGCTGTTTACTGATTATTTTTAAAATGGAAATGTGGCTCAAGTTTCTAAAATTATAAACACTGCCGGATTGATCCAAACTATCAGAGACATGACATCACCTAGTTAGGAACGAGGCAATTATGGACGATGGGTGAATGTGGGATTTCTTGATTGGATATGAATACTACTTAATTGACAGTTTGATCGTTTTTATTTGATTTTTTCATGTTATATAGTGTTAGTGCTGATTGTTAGGTTGTTTAGACTTAATACATAGTGATAGGCTAGTTTCAGACGATCTAAGGGATTTAATGCACAAAAAGAAAAAAATTTAGAATAATGAAAAGAACTCAATGTAATATTAACTCAACCGCATGATTTATCAATTACACATATTTCCTGTTCTGTTTTTTTATGTGAAATATCGTACTTGATTCCTTTACTAGTGTCTTACTCAATTAGTCAAACCTGTTACGAATTGTTCCAAATTGGGAAGATACGATGATCTTTTCACAAACCAATCAAGGGGCTTCGAGACGAGTCATTTTTCGCTAGCCCAATGCACATTATGTTTTGTGACATATTGCATCAGCAGCAGTCTTCATCACATGCTTATGGTTGGAAGATGGTTGTTAGGCATAGAGTAAATATCGGTGTTTTATAGAGCATCAAAGCTTTTCCTATACACGCTTTGTTTGTCTACAAAGGGCACTACAGGACCGCCTGCTCTATTTTTCCTCAAGCCGCACCCGTAATGTCCGTGATAATCAGTTTCATAGTGGTTGGTTTGGGAAGAGAGGTGAGGAGGATTGTTAGAGGGGATTATTGGTTGGTTGTTAAAGTTAGTAGATTCTTATAATTGTGGATTGTTATCTGATAGTTGGTATAAACAATGGGTTTTAATCGTTATGGACTTTTATTTCCTGAGAGGTTTAGTTAAATCAGTTTGATATTGGCTCACTGATAAATTTCACTGTGAATTTCACATAGTTACAATGTTAACCCATAGAGTTTATTGATAACCTATGAATATTCACGCAATCCAATCATTCAACAGATAATTAGTAAACTTATAAGCATAATCCCACAATATCACCTCATCCAACTCATATTATTTAATTCCATTCGTTTTATTTTGTTTGTGCTTCTCACTAGACATTCCCCACTACTTGTGACTGCAATCCCTCTCCTCCCGCGTAACTATCAGCACGCCAACCACCCACAACTTGGTTCCCCCATTGAATAAACCCACTCAAGTTTTTTTCAACACTCTTAACAACTTCAAGTCTGGTAGAAAAATGGCTGTCCATCACAACTACCCCATCATTCGAAATCATTTTCGAAAGCACTGGCAGGAACGTGTAAGAGTTCACTTGGACCAGGCCGGCAAGAAGGCTAGTCGAAGACGTGCTAGAGCTCAGAAGGCTGCTGCCATTGCTCCTCGACCTTTGGATCTTCTGCGACCCGTTGTTCGAGCAAATACCATTCGATACAACCGAAAGACACGAGCTGGACGAGGTTTCAGCTTGGAAGAACTCAAGGCTGCTGGCATTCCCAAGAAGTTTGCTAAGACCATTGGCATTGCAGTTGATCATCGACGAACCAACAAGTCAGTCGAAGGATTCGAGATTAATGTTGCCCGACTAAAGGAATATAAGAGCAAGTTGATTCTGTTCCCCAGAAAGGCTGGTAAGCCCAAGAGCGGTGATGCCACCTCTGAGGACATCAAGGCTGCCAAGCAGACTCTGTCTGTGGCCTCTGCATTCCCTATTTCTAATGCTCCTGCTGCTCCAACCACCCGAGCCATCACTGCAGAAGACAAGAACACCGAAGCTTTCAAGACTTTGCGTCTGGCTCAATCCAATGCTAGATACGCTGGTGTCCGTGAGAAGCGGGCCCGAGAAAAGGCTGAAGCTGAGGCTGAAAAGAAAAAATAAATCACATAAACTGCTGATGGGGTTTTTTATAATGTAACTTTTTTCAAAAATACATCATCGAGACACGATTATTAAAATAAAAAAATTAGTTTGTATCTAAAGGGGTTTTTCTTGTATTATAAATCCCTGTTTATGTTTGCGTATACTCCTCTAGAACTTAGGAGACATCCGGCTTTAGGTAGAATTTCCACCTGAAATGGCATGAGGGGGAATGATTCCCCATCTATGCTCAAGTATCCTGATGATACAGTTGGCGTGAGACGATAAGCTTCAATTTTGCTGTATTTTGAATGGCTGCTGTGGAAATGTCGGCCATGTTCAATTTCCAGTAACAGTTTGAGGTAATTGATTCGGCCTATATCAGCAGTCCAAGTAATTAGATCCATATATCCATCAGTAGGTAAAGAAGCAGGGAATACAAAAGCATCGCTAGCCATCCAGGGCATTTTTCCCGCATAAAAGAAGCTCAGGTCAGGCATTGAATAGGTAATCCAGTCATTAGGTAAGGGGTCATTAACTGTACCCCATATAGGTGATGGCAATTGCTGATTATATGAAGTCGACGACTCTTCTTGATCCAATGGGTCTATTAAATCAGATCTTGGCTGACGTCTATTGTCGTCAAAGTGCCTTTTAACATCCTCTTTATGCTCATGGGCATATTTGACAGACAGCTGGCATGGATATTTAGCCTTCGCTAGTGCACGTATAACTGCACCCACAGCAAATCTAGTGCCACCCATCCAGCGTAAGTTTTCGGTACCAATATCGAGATCGGCAACAAGACCGTATGTTTGACTGAGAAATGACAGAGATGTCTGTTGGCCCTGGTTAAAGTACATCAAATCCACGTTCATCGCACTACCCTTAACTATAGCCAGAGCTGCAATAGATGGTGATCCGGTACCATTTAGAGACATGGCCAAAGAATTTCCAGAACCACAGGGGAATTGGCATAGAGGAGTTTCAATTAGAGCTTTGGAAGCGTCCTTCCGCTGAGCTATACCGTTCAAAACCTCATGAGGAAGACCGTCACCCGAGCAACAAACAATGGCATCGTATTTTGACAAATCAATGTCTCTGGCAATTTCCTGAGCGTGATATCGATGAGTGGTTTTTATAACGTGAGTAGAGCATTGAGCAGCAGCGAATATAGGAGCCCCGTGTTTCCCATATATGGAATTGGCTTTCCCAGGCCCACTGTGCGGATTCAGTAAAACTAGTAGCCGTTTTTGACTCTTAGCTTGTTTGTATGCATTCTGTAGTACCGTGTCAACGACATTGTTAACATTGGTGATATTGACCAGAATCTTATCCGCCACTACCTTGTTCTTTTTTACGTGTTTTGCATATTTCAAGCGATATATGTCATCTCCGGCATCATCTATCCATAAAATGTCATCGTATGCAATAAATCCCGCCTGAGTTGAAGAATATTCTGCTTGTTAGTGATAGTTTATTCGATCGGCTCGTATAGTTATCCGACTTACCACCTTGAAAACAACCATTGAGTAGGCCAAAACTACCGTCTAGAATATGTTAGGATCCGCTAAAGCCAGATAATTCAAAATATATTCCTTACAATTCAGTTTGTCGACAGACAGCCCTAAATGAGAGACCTCGGCCGCATAAATTGACATTAGTATACGGAAAAGCCGGGAATAGGGTTTGCAACATAAAACCAAAAATGCATGTCCTTACCAGTTTCAGTGCAGGTATAAGAGATGCATATGTGACTAATACTGAAACAAGTATGAATTGAAAAAATTAATGTTATTTTTTTTCTTTTATTTTTCTACTTAGGTTGTCTTTGTAAGTTGAATGTCCTGGATGGCTTTCAATCAACAGAAGGAGACCATCATATCAACACAAACACGGGTAAAGTGCTATTAAATAGCTCAATTGAGTCAGAAGAGCTTGTAGAAGCGTTATTTTGGCATTTTAGACGCCAAAATCGCCTAGATCGCCATTTGGAGCAAACCATATGTCCGTATTCATACGGGCAGTCGACGCTTCTAATCTAAATTAGCCCGGCTAGCCTAATTGGTTAGGGCGTTAGACTTCTAATCTGAAGATTGTGGGTTCGAGTCCCACGTCGGGTGCATTTTTTTTGGGCAGAGAAAGAATAAAACTTGGAACAAATAAACTTTTTATAATATAATATAATAATAGCGTATAAATAACGTATCTTCTTATCTTTTCTACTTTACCTCTTATATATCATTATAGTTGCCCGAATACTCCATGGCTCTTTTATCTCATCGGCTATCGCTAAACTCCTTCCCCACTCATACATCCCATGAATGAAGAACCATGCGTATTTTGTGAATTGACCCACGAAAATCCTTCTGGAAAGACCAATTCCGAAACTGTTTTTCTTTCCACAGAACATGTTTTAGGCTTCTTAGATATTTTACCTCTGGTCACTTCTCAGGTTCACGTACTGGTGATTCCAAGAAAGCATTTCCCTACTATTGATAAATTAGACGAAGAATACGCTGCACATCTTGGTATAGCTATTGCTAAGGTTTCTAAAGCTATAGCAAACATTACTAAAACTACCGAGAGTCCTTTAGCCTTTAATGTGATTCAAAACAATGGTACTCGGGCTGGTCAAGTTGTTCATCATGTGCATTTTCATATAGTTTTAAGACAACCAGAATGGCAAGTTCCAAAATCTACAAATAAAGTACATCAACAGCTTCACTTTTTCGGTAGAGGTCAAAGAGAAGATCTTGATGATGAACGGTTGGCTATTTGCAAGCAGTTACGAGCAGAATTCAGCAGAAATCGTAAAGTTATTAAACTATGATTATGATTAATGTAAGAGTGAATTAGCAGAAGACAATGAATACTTGTCCCTTTATAGAACAATGCATATAATGAAAGACATTGTGTTCTTTTTGTTTCAACCCATTAGCTTTTCCTCCACCGGAGCATATCCTCGACACATCTTCACGTATTCCGGGTTTCCAGAATACATCTCCTTGACCCAATTCCTGCACATAATGGAGGCTCTCAAAAACTTGCGACTAGCATACTTTCTGAAAATCGCCTCATGAATAACCCGGGAGCCAATGTAGTCAATCATAATATTAACCACCGGGTACAAGTCGTGCTCGGGATACCCCGAGTAATGAATAAAATTACCATCCCACTTGGGTGTCTTTAGAACTATTAAGGCAAAATACATTGCACTGGCAGAAAGAATTGAGGGTGGATATTGGATGAGTCGATGATCCATGATGGATAACTCAAGCAAATATTTGGCAACAGTTCGTGATTCCATATCATAATTGTCAGCCTTTGAAATTCGTCGCAAAAAATTCATTGGATTAGGATAGCCCATGTCGAAATTCAACGTTCTGAGAATCTCCTTCTCCATGTTGATGATCTCCTGCTCGCTAAACCCTTCGGCAACAAAAGACAGAGAGCTTAACGACGGGGAATACACCTCTTCATATTTAGATGCAATAAATAAAGATGCAACTCCAACCAGCTGGATTTTCAAAAGAGTGGTGTGGACCTTAGAAAAGTATCGATCAACAAGATTAACTGCCAGGTAAAGAGTTTCAGGAGCAAGACGGAACTTCTCATGAACTTCAACCAGCCAATCTACCAAAATGCCTCGTTCTCTCCAGGTCAAATCTTTTCCCTGGATTTCATCGGGGTATAGAGGATTAGGTAAATAATTTCCTTCCAGGGTCCACAAGTGATTGAAGATGTCTTCAACATATTCGCCAACCATGAGCGGATCATCATCATCAGCATCTAGGTCCTCCCAAATGTAATCGATTCCTTTAAGGTTGGCATATGCAGGTTGTGA
This sequence comes from Trichomonascaceae sp. B5901, assembly GCA_037040845.1. Classification (NCBI taxonomy): domain Eukaryota; kingdom Fungi; phylum Ascomycota; class Dipodascomycetes; order Dipodascales; family Trichomonascaceae; species Trichomonascaceae sp. B5901. The sequence continues at coordinate 1,236,005 of JAXQHN010000001.1, forward strand.
AGTATCTATGTCAGAAGAACGTCGCACGGCGGCTTGTGGTGATGATAATGAAGATGCTCTTTCCTGGTGGCTATCATGAGAAGAAGTGCTTACAGCAATAGCCCTAGCCGGCTGGTTTTCCTTGTCTTCTTCGTCCTTTTCACGTTCATCATATACTCGGGGTCTCTTGGAACTAACGCGTCCTCCTTGTTGAGGAATTGGTCGTTTAGAAACATCATGGGTGCCCGTGGAGTTTTCGTGTTCGCTATGTTTGGACAGCGACAAGCCGGAATTAGTAGCGTCTGATTTGTCTCGAAGGACTCGTGAGGGAGCCACAGAAGTAGTAGCATGCTTTTCAATGATTCTGGGGTTTGGTTTCTGAGAATCAATCGACGGTTTCGAAGCAACAGATGGTTTGTTGTTGGCGTTTCTGTTGAGCTCACCAAAAGCAGCTCGTTTCCTGGTGCCAACACCCTGAGCTTCGGAATCACCTTTCAATACATTCGAATCACCTAAAGCTGATTTGGCTCTACTGATTCTTGTAGAAAGAATGTTCTCGTCCTGTGTTACCAGAGGCTTACGAGAAGTCCGTTCCTAAACGGGGTTCAAGGTTAGATATCCAGAACACCAAAAAAGAAAAAACACCAGCCGAATAATCAGCCTAAACAGCTATATAAATCATTTATACTTACACCCGCCATCTAAAAATCCCAATTGAAACCTTCGATACTATCCAGTGCTGTTGTCAATGAATGGGAAGCTTGAATTGGGGTTGGATTCCGTAGTAAACAACGACAAGCCTAAACAAGTAAAAATACTTCAACAATCGCACACCAAAAACGAATAACCAGAGCAACCGCCAAAAAAATGAGGTGAAAATTCCGAGGTTTGGCGAAAGAGCAAGTAGTAGCAAAAAAAAAAAAAAGGAGCCAATAAAAACAATGAAATTCTCCTCAATGATAGATGAGTGATTTGGCGCTTGCTTGGTTCTATTTGGCAAAGCGCGTATTCCACTATGCAAAGATCGAAGTCTGTTTCAGCAAAATCTGGGTGTAAATGCGTGCCAAAATGAGATCAATCTCTAATGATTTTTTTTCTTCAGTTTTGGTATTCTGTTAGAAAAAAAAAATTTAGCCCGGTTATATAGAAGCAAAAGCAGGTAACAATTCCCTTAGCAAACAACAATATAAAATGCAAGCAATAGCGAATATATTCCTTGGTAGCTTCAAATAATTCCAATAGCCGTTAATTGAAGAAGAAGAAAACAATTGGGTTGGCACTTTTTGTATAATGTATGCTACTACATATGTTATTTATTTGTAACCCAATGCGGTAACAAGCCTCATCTCAAGCCAAATCTACAACTTAATACAATGTAGAATATATAAAAAATGCAACTGACATTATGCTAATATTCATTAATTCAAAGCAGTTTTTTTCTCACCTCCTGCTACATATCAGGATCATCCTCGTTTCCTGGTTGTAACGTGGGGGTAGCCACTAATATACGCCCAGTGGTATCATCCATTGCCTCCTCTCCCAGTTGTGCCATATATTCCTCTAGCGATTGTGAGCGCATGGCTACTGATTCCCCGGGGTGAAGAGCAAAAACCGTAGTGTGGGCTATTGAAGCATTCAAATATGTCCTCAATCTATCCACTCCTTCTCCACTAAAGACACAAAACTGAGCTTGTTGATCCGGACTGAATTCCGGCGGAGGTTCCCGACAAAACTGCGTCAAATCCGATCGAATAAAGGGTCTGACTCCTGTCAAACTCAAGTGATTCAGTTTGTCGCATGCATTCACCAGTGCCTGCACTGCTCTGAGTGTGAGATTAGCGCAGTAGCTCAAATGTACCCGTTCCAATGAATTCTCCGTTCCATGGCGTTGTGCTAATGCATATATAGAAGCGTCGGTGATATTGTGGCACTTCACAAGTCCTATTCTTCTAAGTTTTGGTAATGTGGCCATGTCTTTGACTGCCACATCCGTCACTTGTGCACAACAAGCCACGTCTATATATTGAATGCGAGAACAAGATTTAACCAGTACATTGATTCCCACGTCTGTAATGTTGGTACAATGACCCAAATGCAAATACTGAAGATTTCTTCCTAGTTGTGCCAAATAATGCAAAGCCCTGTCGCTAACACTGCTACACTTGGCCAGGACTACATTTCTCAATCTCGGAGCAACCTTGACCAATTTTCTAACAGCTTCATCCGTAATTCTATTGCACAGAGTCAAATCAATCACGCGCAGTCTGTCAAATGAACAGCCATCGCTAATAGACCTGAAAGGAACATCTGTGATAGAGCTGTTGTATGCCAATCGAAATTCCCGTAGCTGCGTGAGATTTATTAGTGCATCCGCAACGTACTTTCCAGTGATATTAGGACAAGAAGACAAGTCCAACTCCACGATAGATCGGCTTCTACAGGCCAAATCGTTTAGCGACGTATCTAGCAGTTTTTTGCAGCCATTCAATTTAATGCGTTTTAACCAAGGGCATCTCATAACCACAGCCTGAACACCAACATCAGTGAGTTCTTCGCAAGACGTAGCATATAATCCCTGAAGTTTATGGCAGTTATTGGCACATTCCAATAACACTTGGTCTGTGATCTGAGACACGTAGGAGACATCAATTAACTGCAGATCCTTGTTTGGCCCAACAATCGACACAACACCCTCATCTGTAAGCTTATTACAATTTGCTAAAGTTAGCCTTTCCAGCCGATTGCAGCTACTGGCCTGCACGAGCTGTTCAGAAGTCAAGAAAGATGCACAATTCGTAAGATTAAGTTTGCGAACAAACGAAGAATACGGCATAGACAAGGTTTCCGGGGTTGTACTAACAGTTCGCAAGAATAACTCGAAAGATTTTTGGCTGTCAAATGTCGGTCGGAACCATATGCCTTCTATAGCGGCTTGAAACCAGCTGCCGCAAGTCATGATGAAGGACCATTGATCAGACAAAGCCTCCAAGTATTCGAATATCTCTAGTAAAAGTTCCGGAGGCAATTTATTTATAGAGCGTACCGGACTCTGATAATACGATGAAGGACGAGATCGGTCATGTTTGGCGGAATCGAAATCAACTCCCGGCGACGATTCCGATGAAGAACGATACAAGTCCTCACAGCTCTCGCCGACAAGCCCACTCAGGGTAGAACTTGAGTCACTATCGAACTCCATTTTTAATGGAGTTTCCAATATGATAAATTAAAAGTAAAAAAAATCAGCCCAGGCTAGCGTTTGTTGGCAGGAAAAACTGGTTCGGTCAATAGTGCCGCTACGCCACAGCACGTTAGAACAATCAATAGCCAAAGACAAGTTCAGAAAAAGCCAGCACTATCTAATAAAAGTAGATCGCACACGTTTAAGAGATGGTTGACGAGAAAAAACCGGGTTGTTGGATATGAAACTTGATACTGACGTAGCGCTTCAATCCTCCCCAACTATACTCTAATTAACGCACAACCCTTTATAAAATAGCTTGAATCTTGTTTCTGTTCAAAGATATTAACCACTGATGATAAATCAATTCAATGTGAAGACAATAGGTGCGTTGCCGTTACTTAGCCGTTTGTTTAGTAGAACAAGTTGAAGCAATGGGCATAAAACGAGCTTAGTAAGCGCATAACGGGAAAATCAAGTAAACACTGCAGATAATACGAACAAGGCAGGTACAAAGAAGAATGGACAAAGAAAGGAACTATAAAACAAAGTATTTATTTCAAAGCAACCTTATGCAAATCCCTCATATATATATATCTAATATGTTTTCGTTAATTTGGTTTTGGAAATGAATATTCAAATCCTTGAGAATTAATTTGTGCAGTATCCATACGAGGAGGAAGAACTAAACTGATACTTCTAGGAGATTCACCAACCTGAACAGTTGGACTTGCATTAGGAGTATCAGTGTATAGATAGGGGCCAGATCTGATGTAGAAACTCTGTCTTCTAGTTCTTGGACCCTCATCGGGCTTGATGGTATTGTATTCCGGAAGTTTAACGTGAATATAGTCAGCTTGATCGTTATAATGCGATTCTATAGTGCCATCTGCAGACACTGATTTGTTTCCAATGGAAGTACCCTCTAGCTCAGGAATGTTTAATTCATTTGTCGTAAAAGCAGAAGCATTATTGTCATGAAAGGTAAAAAGGTCTGATAAATCAGCTTGATGTTGTTGATAAAGATAGCTTAACCGTCTAGAGTCTGAAGGAGAGCGAGGGTTATTGGCAGCAGTGCCATTATTAAATTGAAGAACAGAAAGTCTCTTGGATATCGATGACAAACTAGAGGTTGAATGCCTTGAAGAAGGTTCTGTAAAAGAACAAAAGGAGTTATGTTTTGAAGAGTCTGGGCTGGCCGGCAGCTCCATTGGAAATGCAGAGACTTCGTCATCCATATCAAACAGTCCATCCATCATATCATCATGAGCAGTATTGTGAAAATGCCTGTCAAAAGATGGCGGTGATTGAGGAACTATGTTAACAGGAGATTTTAATTTGCGATGGCTGACAGGATCCAAATCTTGTTTTCTGCATCTATCACTGCAATATAGAGAGATTGAGCTGCTATTGAGAAGACTAGAGCATACCACACAGTGAGAATGCATAGAAGCGGTCGGCATATGCAGATAAGTCACCAATCAAGAAAAATGAGAAATATATATGTATATATGAAAACAGAAAAGAAAAAAAGAGGACAAAGGAGAGGGGCGAAATATTTTTCAACTGACTCTGTCCCTTTCTTTCTCTCAGTTTATTGATATTTTTGGTCACTCTGAAGCGAAACTTTGTGCTTTTTTCTAGGATATGGGTTAATATTTAGGACAAAATGTGTCACAGATGACACCATCGATAACATCATTTAAAATACTTACAAGAAAGATAGACAAGGGGGTTAAAAATGAGGACAAAACTTGGAATCTTATACAATATTTTGGATCCAAAGTAATATTTCCAAAGTAGCGCGGCACTACTGGAAATTTTATAACCGTCTAGGTGTGGCTCTTGATTTTTGATTGTGTAAGGTGACGACGATGATCGTAACCCCCGCCCCTGGATTAACCAAATAGGTGATAACCCCTACAAATTTGTTGTACCAAATTGCGGTTAGAGTTTAAAGAATAAGATAATAAAATTACGGGAGGGGATGCGTAAAAGTAAAATATTTGACGGTAATTTATTTTTTTCCCTAAGATTAGATTTTTTATCATATTATAATGCGATCTTTAAACTATTTTGTTATATTTTTTAAAATTCAAACACAAAGAACAAACAAAAAAAGACACCCCCCATGGACTGATCGATCACAGATTCCGCAACTATGTGTTACTATTAGCTGATATTCCTGTGAGGAGAAATAAGTCTCCCCCCGATCGATTTGTATGCGCCACTTTATTTGATCATCCACATTGCTCGTATCTTGTGTGAGGAGAAGCCCGCCTAATGGTTTAAAAACCCCCGCTCACCTTTTAGCAAGCAAAAATCACTCTCGAGCCTTGAAATTTCAGAGCCGCACCCGCTCAACACATGGTGAAGCCTGCCTTATCCGAACCGGCTTAGGGAGAGATCTGCGGAGATTATCATGGACCTCCACTTATCAAAACCGCAACTAGTGTGACTAAAAAAGGTATTATGGTATCACAATATTATGCATTAATTATTTGCTAATTGATAGAGCAATGATCAAAAATAACAATGAGCGGGTTTTTTTGTGGAAATGGAATGGAATGGGACTCATTTCAAGGGTCGTTCGTCTTTTTAACATAGATCGAGAGCTGGTGGGTTAAAATCGTTTATGCATTCAATCTCGATCGGATGTTTGCATCGGTCCGTCTTACAAGAGCCTAGAAGTTTTTTCTTTCACAAAGAACTTTGTTGCAGCCCGCCGCTGAAATGTATCAATGGTGTCATTTATGGGCTTTCACGGGAAGATTAATTCGCACACCTAAAAAAATGCCCACACAACTTCTTTAGACTTCCTGAAACATTTCCAACTAGTCGATCGTCTATCATTCTCTAAAAGGACAAGGCATCCAAGACCCCCAATTTCCACTAATAGTTAGTTCTAGTGTTGGATATTCCCGTCTTTGGCTTCTAGCATATATTTTTTGAACGTGCATGTAAGGGCGTTGATCTTGACCCAAAAAGTGGCATTGCATGGCATAATTAGTTTCAGTACCCGATTTCACTATACAGGGGCCCAAAGTTAAAGCGGGATTGATAAATATGAAAAGAAACAAATGATAGAAGAAAAAAAAGGAGAATGGTATTTTTGAGAATGCTGAGATAAGTCCCTTAATTTTCCAAAAGAGCCGACTTTCCAAAAGCATTCAAACTAAGCCAAAACCCCCCATCGTTGATTGACCAAACGGAAATATTTTACTTTTTTGTCAACGCAAAAAAAAAAAAAATAGGGAGAGGGGTGTTACCCAGACAACCCCAATTCCCCCGCTTCTTCCTTTCTTTACAATTGCATCTACCGCATATCACTTTTGGTTATTTTGGACCCCTTGCATTTTTTTCAATATAATCCTATGTGACTTTTGATATCGATACCTTGAATCATCATTTGATTCCATCACATCTGCTTTTTTTCTTTTGCCATCTTAAGTGTTTCATCACCATTCCACCCTTCTTTTTTGTAATACAAAGCTGTTTGCTATTTTGAACCATTTCTGTACAGATCTTTAAAACTGAATTTTTGGTTTCCTAACATTTTCTTGCCAAGTGCGCCAAACTTGTAACACACACAACAACAACCTACCCCATCAAATTGTTTAAAGTGCTGCAAGGGGCATCCAATAAACCAACAATCATCGAATTGAAGGCCGCGTAGTATTTTATTATATTGATTTTGATAACAGTTGTTCAAAATCTTTTGAACTCCAATGTCGGATCCCGGAGCTGGTTCTCCTTTTGATCGTGGCTTGGCTCACAAACAGTAAGTATATATTATATATATATATTCACGATAATAATGCCTTCAATTTCTCCTTCTAACCTCTTTTCAGATCAGAATCTTCCATTTGGAGCGATCGATCAAGTAATTATAATACTTTACTTGCTGGTGGTGGTGCTGGAAATATCTCTCAATCTGCCAATTCCTCTCAATCAAGCTTTCTTTCTTCCCAAACAAACAACAATGCTGGTCCTATAGGTTCTTCTTTGTTTCCTCAAAATAATACCGGTCGTTCTAGAAGCCGCGCCGGTACTTTGCCTGGTCGTCTTTCTCCTGGGCTCGCAGGAAGTCGTCGATTATCTGGCACGTTTGGATTGGATAAGAGATCATCCCCAATTGGATCACCCAATGTGGGCACTCCCAACAATTCTTCATCTTCTTCTAAAATGTATGGTCTGCATTTACCTCAATATAGGGGTGATGCCTTTGCCGAGGAGTTTTCAAGGCCAAATCATTCGGCTACCTCGGTTGCAACTGTGCCTGTCGCCATGTCTTCTTCCAACAAAAACAACTCTGGCACTTCTCCTACCACTTCAAGGCTTAGATCGGGATCTTTAAACATGCTATCTGATTCGAGACCTTCATTTTCTCCATTTGGCTCCTCTATTTGGTCGTCGTCTTCAAATAGTTTGTCGGTTCGTCCGACTCCTGAGTCTCAACATCATCAACATCAACATCCCCCTTCGGACGATACATTGGCTGAGCGTCGCAAATCTCAGCAATCTATCAATAATCTCGATCTTCCTTCCAGCTCTTCGGCTGCATCTTTGGTTGATCCTCCTGATCCCATGCAACCGTTTTTGCATGAGCTATCTTTGAGAACAGATGTCAATCGACTTCGTTCTTATACTGTAAATACCCTTCCATTTTCTGTCACTGATGAAGAAGCCGACTTGATATATGCTCAACAGCAATATGAGAAGCAAGCTTTGCGGCAACGTCAGGTTGTTGCTCAAGTCCAGCAACAATTTCAGGGCGTTCAATACCCGTTTACAATGCCTCAAAATCGTTCTCGAGCGGCTACAGTCTCGACAGGTGCGCTCGATGCTTCTTACAGCAGATTGCAAATGGCATCTTCCGGCACCAATACTTGGCTGCCACCATCAAATTCCAATTCTCATACTGGTGAGCAGATAGTCATCGAGGAAAGCGCCAGTGGGCAGCCTACTCGTTCGCTCATGATCAGTAACATGCCTTCTGATATCTCGTCATATGCTCTACAAAAAATATTTAGTGTTTATGGTCAAGTCGACACTGCAAGAGTCTTGATTCGTAACTGCGGCCTTATAACTTATTCAAATCTGGATTCTGCCATTCAGGCGAAAAGTGTTCTGGATGGTAACGATCTTTTCAGCGGTATCGGTATGGGCATGGGTCCTTCTAGACTTATATTTGTAAGAATAATTCATCAGGGACCACCGGATATCAGTCTGAATGAGGAGTCTGGAGAGATATCTCCTGATGGCGCGTCTTCTTCTCCGCCATTTTCCGGTCGTAATGGACCTGCATTGTCTGTTCTTCCTAAAGCTGAAATCTTAGTTCCGGAACTGAGTAGTATCTACAGAGAGATGATTGAGACGGTTGGAATCTTGGGGGCTACTCCGGAAGAAAAGGATGCTTCTATCAAGGCATTAAACAGGGCTTTGAGTTTTACAAATTATCATTCAGAAATCGGCGCAGTTCCTGAGCCAAGACCCGATCGTGTTTATGACGCTCCTACTTTGAGAGAAGTGAGAAAAAAGATTGATGCCTCATTGTACACTCAGGAAGAAGTTGAAGATATTGCAATCGACATGTTGGATGATGTTGCAGCATTGTCAAGCGATTATGTTGGCAATACAGTGGTGCAAAAACTATTTGACATCTGTTCTGAGCCTATTAAGGACATGATGCTGGTGAAGATTGCACCTTATCTTCCTCAGATTGGAATTCACAAAAATGGAACATGGGCCGCCCAAAAGATTATTGACGTGTGCAGAACAAGACGGCAAATGGATATGATAGTCGAAGCTCTTAGACCCTGCACCCCATTGCTATTTCTCGACCAGTTTGGTAACTACGTTATCCAATGCTGCCTGAAATTTAAGAGCGTTTGGAATGACTTCATATTCGAAAGTATTCTTTCTCAATTTTGGCTCATTGCTCAAGGGAGATTCGGTGCTCGTGCTATCAGAGCATGCCTTGAGAGCCGTTTTGCTACCTTAGAGCAGCAGCGCCTTGTTTCAGCTGCCATTGTGAATTACGCCAGTCCTTTGGCTGTCAATCCTAACGGAGCTCTTCTGCTCACGTGGATTTTGGATACCTGTACCTTACCCAATCGCCAAACACTTCTGGCTTCTTCTTTGGCGCCTCATTTGATAACTCTCTGTACTCATAAATTAGCGGCGTCGACCGTGTTGAAGCTAATGAGCTACAAGGAGATATCTGGTGATTCCAGTAAAAGGTTACTGTTTGACTCTCTATTTGGCGACAGTGAGGTCAGTAGAACAAACTTGGAGCAAATTCTTGCTAATAACTCGCTGGGTCCTGGTTTTCTTTGCAAACTGCTATCGACTGGTTCCTTGTTGGAAGGAGTCGAATGGCAATATGCTGTAAACAAGATTAGACATGTTTTGATGAATAAGACCGTAGAGCTCTCTTCTGGCCATAAGCGTCTCATGGAGGAGATTGGCTTGAACACTTGGAGTGATCAACAGCAGCAACCTCAGACTGCCGGGGCCATGTCTAATGTTGTGCCTAAAGGAAATAATGCTATTCCTTCGCCAATTAAGAGCAGAAAATCTGTAAGAAGGTCAAACAACTTTTCGCCACAGCAGCAAAGACAAGGCCAGAGTCCTTATCAGGATCAGCAAGGTTATGTTCCTTCGCCAGGGAGTTTTAATGATATGCGGGCTCAGTTTGATCAACTTTCATTGAATGCTTCCGCATCACCAGGTCAACAGAGCCAGATTCTTCCAATGGGGTCTCAAGGTTATGTCCCCGATGTTTACGGTTCTGGCATGGCACCTCAGTACTCTGGTCATGCCGCATATGGTGATTCAAATTACGTTACTCAGCCATATATGATGTCTGCTTTTCCATATTATAACCACGACGACCAGGAGTAATACGTAGTTATTATTTTACATTGAAACATACAGCATTATTTACTTAAAAATTCAAGAATGACAATTTCATTTCATATTTCATGACATATGCATCTCTTTCCCTTCCCTTATTGAACCGGCATTTTTTCTATAGCTTTTATCGCAACATCACCTTGATCCTTGACGATTTTAATGATATTTTCACACTTCTGTTTAAGCAGTTCAGCTCCACGATTGGCCAGATTCTGCGTCCAGTCAAGGAGCGTCATATCCATATCGTCTGGTCCTAGTTCGAAATGGTGGTCTGAGCCAAGGTATTCATTAAGAACAGAAAATGCTGCATCTACATCAGTCATAGACCATTCATGTGTTTCCTGGTGAGAATTAACAGGAGTGGATGGTTGTTCTGGCGATGCTTGAGGTGAAGCCTCCTCCTCATAAATAGCTATTGAAGACTTGTCTGTCGCGTTTGTTGAGCTTGAAAACTTCCTCCAATTATCTGACCATCCTGATATATCATGATCTTGAATGTTAGAGGAAGGCAATGGCCTCGGTATAGCCTGTAAACCAACAAGCTTGGGATCTGCAGAATTACTGACGCTAAGATTCTCTGTAGCATCTGATATATTGACAGCTGATGAACTATGAGTATCAGGAACACTTGGACTTGAAACTTGTGCATTGTCAGTCCGGTTGACTTCATGTGATTCCAGCTCGTCTTCTTCAACTGATAATTTGGTTCTCTTAGAGTCATGCATTATCTCTACCAAGCTCTGTCTCTTCGACTTGTTGCTCGACTTAGCCTCAGGAAATGCGCCCGGAATGTGAACAGTTTCCTGGGTGGTGTCTGATATTTGAGAAACAGAGGCATCGGAGGCAGTTCCGCCATGGTGTGTGGATAAATCAGTTTCAGATCCAGTCACGTTTGACCTAGCAGGAGTGTTTTTAGCAGAGAGTTGAACATTTATAGTAGACAACGAATCACCTTTGTTTTCGCTGTGATCCGACATAGATATATGTTCGTTGTGTTCTTTTACCTCTTCGACGTTTGACTCCGCATGCCCTGGCTGCTCATGATCTGAAGATTCTGCTTCTGACAGCTCGTGTTCTGACAGTCCTTCCTCTTTCATCTTGTCTTCATGTTGCTTTTCTTCGACGTGTACTTCCTTAAAAGTCGTGTTCGTCTCCGTAGACGGTTTCAATTCAATAAGGCTAGATGTATCATGCAGCGGTGTATCCAACAAACTTTCCCTTCCTTTCAGACTCTGTCTGTTCGTATGATTGTCAAAATCCTCTTTTTCATGCTCTGACTCATTTTCTGATGTTTCTACTTCAAATGTATAGAAAACATCTGAATCCTCTTCAGGTACATGCTGTTCGACTGCGAAGAACAAGCACTCAGGTGCTCTTTTTCTATGCTCTTCCACGGGATCATCCATAGCTTCCCATCCATCTAAACATACTCCACAGTAACAACATACAGCAACATCGTCGCCAGCTTTGATGCAGCTATGGAAGAATCCAGCTTTAGCCATAGCCAAGCTTGTTGGCACCCAACCTTTCTTACGCTCATGAGGCCACTTTCCAAAAGTCTCTATTCGACAATTGAATGACAAATCTGAATGTGGATTTACGTCGCTGTTTGCCAATGTCTGTGCACTGTAAGATCTCCATGGTTTCGCCTTAAGATATGCCCAGGAACAGTCTCCAGACAGCTTCAAATGTTCCTCTGCAGGAATATCCGTGTCATCCCATCCATTTATAGACGAATTGCACATGAAACATGTAGCATTATCGAGAGAATCAGGCAGTGGATTGTAATAGAAGCCAGCTTCAGCCATGGCTGACTTGCCAGGAGCTTCGTGAGGCCATTCTACAGTTATATTTTTAGTCTTTGACCTTGGACCCCGTACTTTGACGCCTGAAAACGTTTCAAGACGTTTTTCAAGACTGTGAAAAGACGCTCGGGGCATTTGTAAAGTGTTGAAGAAGATGGTAAACAAACGACGGTATAAATAAAAATGGTCACGTGGTTCAAAGCATACCAAACTATTCAAACATAACAATATTATTCCTATACACAAATGTAGCATATTCCTATACAATTATAACAATTTCTTATACTAATATAGCATATTCCTACACTAATTGACAATTATGTTCATTCCTCTTCCTCGGATTCAGAACTGTCGCTGTCTGCTTCTTCAAGCCAGTCCAAGAATGGTTTGGCAGCCTTACGCACCTTCTTCGATGTCTCCTTGTCAACGTACTTTTTGGATGCTCTAGTTCCCCATTTCATGACTACTTCCTCAGAGATCAAATCCGCGTCGTAGAGTTTGAACAATATCTTGGGAACTTCTTTAATCTTATCAGGATGTGTGAGACCAATCAGTCGTTCGACACCACCGAGAAGAGCCTTTTGATGGTTCTTATCAGTGCCGACAATCTTCAGCAATAGCCCTCCATGTTCACTAATCTCCTCAATGATATCTTCAGTGAACAAAGTTTGGGCAAGCACTTGGACAGTTCGTGATCTATCAGCAATGCCAAGTTCCCTGGCTCGCTTGTAGATTTCCACATCACTAGGCTTTTCAGAGGTAATCCATTCTCCAAGTTCCGTATAAGAGGCATCATCACCATTGTCGTCCTCTTCTTCAACATTGAGAGCAGCCATAGTCTTCTCCAATTGAGCCTGACGAGCTTTAACTGCTTCCTCAGACACGTCGGTGGCCCAGTTCTCATCGTCCTCGTTGCCTTTCATATGCTTGATAGTCTTAGCTTCAGCATTGATTCGGCGTGTCAAATTATCGTCATCAGAATGGCCGGCATCTTCTGCTGCATTACCATTCTGCTCAATATGCTCAGTACCATTAGCTGCGGCCGTGGAAGTGTTTGCAGATGCTCCAGCAGTCTTCTTACCTTTGGCAGAAGAAGGAGGGTGCTTGAGAATATAAGTGGTCAACTTATGAGTAGGATCGACCTTGGTTCGTTGGCCACAAGCCTTACAATCCCTAGTCAAAAGACCATTTTTCAAAACAACAATGTCAGTTTCAGGGTTCTTACAAGATCCACAAAGAACAAATTTGTTGATGAAACCATCCAAAATATCCTGCAATTTTCCCGCGTCATGGACTCCGTTGACCAGGTACCGATCATTAGCATCATCAATATTACTCTGAGCACCCAACTCAGAACCAAAGTATTTGATGAGATATGACGTGGGTCTAGAAAGAGCCCTAGCGACATCAGAAGCATTGACAACTGCAGTCTTGATACCATTTCCACGACCTTCGATCTTGGAAACAATAGGCGGCATCTTGTACCGATAAAAGGGGTCTTTGTTATCACGGCAAATATTGATATAAGACATTTTTAGAACAAGTGTGCAAAGATGAGATTTTCTTTAAAAATTAAAACAATGCGGTGATTTTTTTTTTTCTCAAAACGCTTGTCGTTGATTTTCCAAGTGCGGATAAATGAACCTCAAGTTCTCCGAAATGCAGTCATAAGCAGATTTTTCTGTACTTTTAATACTTCAGGACCTTATAAACCGCATATAAACCGGTTTATTATCGAGCTGTATTGTAACTGACTGTTGATTAAACGTAATGCAGGCCGTAGCATATATATGGTGGCCAAGCTTACTAGAAGGCAGAGAACACCAGGAAGAAAGAGCGTCTATCAAGAGCTTATAAGATTCGATTACTTTCAGTCTTTAGAAATGGTTAGAATCAACAAAAGAAATGTCGGTCCTAAGGGTTTTCGTTGGCTGATAGTTGCTTTAACTGTGAAATTTTGGTGGATGAAAGGTCGTTAAAAGTGAAAATTTGTTTTATAATAATTTCACGCTGAACGGCTGAGAGGACATGGATGAGATGAAGAGAATATCGGAGACAATGAGATCAGATGTGACTTTTTATGTGAGCAAATAGGGGAAATTCAAAAAGAAGTTGTTTATCAAGCTGATAATAGGAGTTTTCTGGGGTTTTTCATTTTATAATGAGACGATCTTTGGTGATTGTCGTGGATCGAGCCAAATCAATCGGTCAACTTAGACTAATAGGATTGAAGAAGTTAAGAATGATTTGACTTATTCATAGGATTAGTTAATCGTGGTTATTTATTAGCATTTAATTAGTCAATAAAATAAAAAATAATAGTAATTAACTCGCTAATATCAATCATCTTAAGGGTTATACTCCATCCTAACTCTGAATGGTCACGTGATATCAAACCAACTTCTCTATGCTTTATTTCCCTTGCAGATTTTAGCATTAAGCACCCTTCTTTCCATTATTTCACTATCTTTTCTCAATTTCCACTCCATTCCTCCAACAGTTCCTAGTTTTGACATTTCGGCCCATTCGGCCTCCCGCGATTTCGATAAGATAAGGTTTGTTTGTCGGATCAACTATATAACCATCACCTGGCCCCGCAAAATCTAACACCCTTACAAAATCCCTATTAAAATCATGCCTTCTCAAAATCCATCAGATACTGTTAAATATCTTCTAGGAATTGCTTCTGTTCGAGAAAGATCTAATCTAGTATTTCAGAAGGCTCTTAAGAATGATCTGGCTAATTTCAATGTGGATTTATCCAAGGTCGACGCTACTGTAGATTTCATCCTCGAATTGATCCACCGAGATTATGGTGTCAATTACAATTCTATTCCACCCCATGGTCGTTGGCAGCATTTTGCTGCAGCTGGTGTTGATCGAGTCGAGGGTCTGGTAGAAGAATGGACTGCTGAAGGAATCGATCAAATCGAAATTGCAAGACGACTTGTGGACTTGTTTGTTGTATCAGTACTCTTAGACGCAGGTGCAGGAAATGTCTGGAAATTCACAGAGCCTGGAACTAATGCTATAATAACTCGAAGTGAGGGTTTGGCTGTGGCTTCTCTGTATATGTTCAAACAGGGATTGTTTAGCAGCTCGAAAAAAGCTGAGGTTGATGCAGCTAAATTGGCTCAATTTACCTCTGAAGAGCTGGCTCAAGGTATGCAAGTGTCTGAATCAAACGAATTGGCAGGTCTCGAGGGCAGAAGTAAACTTCTTTCCCGACTTGGAAAATCTCTACAAGATCATCCTCAGATTGGTAGCCGGCCAGGTAATTTGGTGGACTACCTTCTATCCAAGAAGAATTCTGATAATCAGGTTGATCTGACAGTTTTATGGGATGCACTTATGGAGCTATTATTGCCTATATGGCCACCTGGTAGAACCACGATAGATGGTGTTGCTCTTGGAGATGCATGGAAGGTGTCTGATTTGGATGATAAGGAAGTTGGATCTAACATAGTTACATTCCACAAACTCACACAGTGGTTATGCTACTCTATCATTGTTCCGATCAAGAAATATTCTGGAATAACTATTCTGAATGAATCTTTGCAGACAGGTCTTCCTGAATACCGAAACGGAGGACTTCTAGTGGATTTCGGTATACTTTCTCTTAAACCAAGTAAGATAGCACATGTTGATGCCGATGGTATTCCTACTTATGATGTATATGATGATGTGGTTGTAGAATGGCGTGCAGTAACGGTTGGCTTCTTAGACTATCTTCTCAGCAAGGTCAATGAGAAAATCCAAGGATCTAAACTTTCATTGCCTCAATTGCTCGAAGCCGGCACTTGGAAAGCAGGGAGAGAAATTGCTGCTAAGAAACGACCCCAAACCAAGGGACCACCGATCGGAATCAACAGCGATGGTACAGTATTTTGAAGTTTGTAGTCTGAGACTAGAACATCTATAATTAAAAAGCTATTTAGACTAATAAACAAATATACATTTCCAGCGATCTATTTGTTAGAATAATGATCATAATTTGAGATATTATCCCTCAGGAGTCAAGCGAACATGTTGCTCTCCACGGATATTGTCAGAGAGATTCCCATTGTTCATATCATCACCGGGATTCTTATATATTGTCTTCTTACCTATTATTTACTTAGACATGAATTGTGTATCGCTATATATGTGTTGTATCTATATACTTGATTCAGGTGAATGGAAGATGCTAAGAAAATTCTACGCACAAAGGCCGAAATTTGAATGAAGATTCTTCTCTTGAGCTGTAATAAGACAGCAGAAGCCGAGCTGATACGGAAAAAACAAATACAGGGACTCACTGCAGTAATCATTGATAGATATATATATATGAATAAAGGAAAAAAGTCAAATTTAGCCTTTATAACGGTGGAAATCAAGCAGAGATTCCAAATCACGTGATGCCAGCAAAAAATTCTGTATGAACAGAAAGAATTCCAGTATATTTAGTTCATTTGTTTATCAACTACAATTTTAATTATGAAAATTTTAAAATGGAGTATCTTCAGGATCGACACTATCATCGTAGAATTTTCCTACACTTGGCAATTTGTCATATACTCCCCGACGTAGAACAGGAATCGAGTCAGCGAAAAAGAAGAGTCCAGCAACAGCAGTTCCACCCCATAATCCGAGTGGTAAAGCCCTAATTATACCGTTAGATGAAATTCAACCACTTTTATAGCTCGATTGAAATGTTATCCTTACCATCTGGCTACTGAAGGCAATGTGAAGCCATACACCGAACGAACGGTCTTGTAATGAGGAGCTAAAACGTATGCCTGAAATGTTAATAAGTAATTCAATTGTGACGTTATCGATCAGTTTGTATGTGCCAATATCGGTGTTTTGGCAAGAATCTCTCCACTTACTCTAGATGCCATTTATAGTGTTCAGCTGTAGTGATGATTGAAAACTGACTTGCTGATTGGATATTGGGAGATGTTCCGTGGGACACTGTTGACGACTGACTTTCCTGGATATAGCGGAACAACTAATGCGAATGTCGGCACATAGGTTATTATCAGAGAGTGGGAATAGATGATATTTGATACTTTGAATGTGTATAATAGATATTCGGTATAAGAATGCACGTATCGGTATAGGCAATGTTGGTGTGAAGATGTACACTACGCCATCTCTCAGTAGTACAACTTTCTGTAACTCTTCCGTAGATGAATGTTAGTAAACAATACAGGTTAGTAAACAAATTGATTCAAAACAATAATGTTACTGAATATCAGACGATTGTGAATTTTCCCCAATTTGGAAACACGCCCAATGTTTTGTTTTGAAACTCCTCATGTTGGTTCCTGCGCTTATTCCGAGCCTATTTAGAGTTGACGGGTGGGCACTAGAGTGATTCCCTGCATTAGCTTGTCAGGCACCTTTCTCTTGGCTAATCATATTAAAACTTTAATAGTGCATGTAATTGTGACAGGGAGTAAATAAAATGCAAAAAAACCACGTAAATTTTTATTATCTCGTACTGAACATCTGTAGAATCATAACAAGACGCCCAACACACACGGTGATCGACGGGGCTCGTTCCCTAAATCAACTATAATACGCACGTTTCCCGATGCGTCGACTCTTCTGAGTTGTTTTCTTCCCAACATTGTACCTTTTGCATCGATAACGTTTGGAAGACGCCGCTTTTGTTGTTGCTAGTCAGGACACACATACGCGTATAGATTTACACCACATGGCCGTTTATAACTGCAAACATTTGATTAACCACGAAATATGGCTATCACAAGGAAAGAAATTGGTTTTATCATTTATAATTGTATATTTTCCTTCTTTTTCTGGTAATTCTATCTATCATAGTTGATTAAGATTTCTTTACTCTTTGTCTTCTCACATTACCGTATACGGTTTCTGTGGAATTTAGGCGGGTAGCAACCATGGCACTATAATTCATGTACGATAAAAAATATATCATTGCCGTATCATTTCAAGGTGTACTTATAATCCTCATACAACTCTTGCATTTTACCATCCAGGCGGAGGTATACTCTCGGTTTGGATCTCATGTCGTCATCCTACTGTTTATCCAAAAAAAGTACCCGAGAGTATTCCTTTATCCTTGAGGATCATATTGATGAGACGCCTTCGCCAACAATTTCTAGTCCCACTACTCCACGACATGTCCAAGTGTTGAAGTCAGTCAGTTGTCTGGCTTTAATCAATGGTTCCGTGTTGATTTGGCGATCTTCACCGTGGGGAAATAAAGCTCAATTATATCGTACGACACCAACCCAACAATTTGACGAGATCCATTGTCTAGCATCTATTGATCCGAGATTTATTCTTGTATCGCCAGATAATAGAACCCTTTTTGTTGTTTCTGGTGTATCAATAATAGCATTTTTTCGCATATCAAGCAATAGGCTGATCCCACTTCTAAGAAATGCAATAGACTCCAAATATGGTCAGTTCAGCTGTGCATCTTGGATGCCTAGTTCAGCTTCTGTATTAATAGGAACTACCAAGGGATATTTATTATCAGTTTCCTTGCAGGATTTGGAAAATGATAATTCCTTATTAACTGTTCTTCCTTTAGCCCCATCAAGAAATCAGGCTATAATATCAATCTCACCACATCCTTCAATAACATCCATATTGGCGCTTTCTTTTGATGATGGTCAAGTTATTATTTATAATGGCAGACAGCAACCACCGGTTTCAGGAACGGTCTTTGTGCCTGTCCATATTGTACAGATACCTCCAAATAGTTATGTGAAAAGTATCATTTGGAAACCAGGATGTCGATCTCTAGAAAATCAGTATCTTTGTGGAACAACTAGCCATTCTACTCATGTCTGGAATATTAGTCTTGTCAACAGTAGGGAAAACATCCGACCTGGAATAGATCAAATTCTGGCAGATCCTGGCGAGACATTGCTGGCCTGGTCACGCGATAATATTTTAATCAGTGCCTGTACATCAGGTATCAAGTTAACTCAACTTCTTGACAATGGGCATAAGTCTCAAACGATCAAGCTTCAAGGAATGTCAAGTTCAATTTTTGACGAGCATACAAACACCGTATGGACCCTAGTGAAAAATACTCTGACAAAGATTGAATTATCAACCGGACTAATCACATCATGTGAAGAAATGCCGACATTTTGGCTTGAAGATTCGCCTGAAAAATCTTTGCTTTATCCAGATCAGCACTCTCGGGTTTCATCAGGTAACTATATGATTGTATCTAACAAATCTCCGCAATTTGAAAATTCGGGTATGTCGGAATCATCACCTAATCTCGTTAAGAATACTCCAAAGCATCAGACTGTCGATTGGTCCTACTACTTTGGAAGCTTCGATAGCCGAATATCACACATGAGCGACGACGATACGAGCTGGGATCAAAACACAATTAATCACTCTGGAAGCACATTGACGCCTCCCACGTCACCTTTTAATTTGAGTTCTGTTAGTGCAGCAGACATATCGGATTTTGGCCAGATTAATCGCTACTAGACAATGGTCAGCCAATTGTTATTATGCCCAATTTATAATATATGATGTATTAATAATTTTGTAATTTTTTAATTAGATGTATACTGTATCAATGTATGAGTTAATATGTCTTTGATGGTGGAAGGTAAATACCCCTATTTTAGCTTCTCTACTACTTATAACACACAGGTAGTCACCACACAGCTTAAATATCAACCCAAAATTCTTTTATAAACATCGATTGATAAAGTACGGTCAAAGGACCAAAAAAATAGTGACAACCGAGGGATTCGAACCCTCGCCTCCGAAGAGATAGGAACCTTAATCCTACGCCTTAGACCAACTCGGCCAGATTGCCTACATTCGGCTTACTAAAAGCAATTTTTCACATTTACGGCAATATCAGGGTTAGGGCGTGGGTTAGGGTTTTAATATTTTACAAGTGGCTAGAAATTTGGAATGTATTTTCTAGAAAACAAGGCACTATGGCCGAGCGGTTAAGGCGAAAGATTAGAAATCTTTTGGGGTCTCCCCGCGCAGGTTCGAGTCCTGCTGGTGTCGTCATTTTTTTTGGTGAATATATTCCTAATATACTAAATTACAACTATAAAATACTACAAAGAACTGTTTAATCGAATTTATTCGTATCCATTCAATAAATATATCAGTGTGTTGACCTCTTTCCAATCACAGATTCCCAGTTGACAGCCCTTTCAAACCCATTCTGTCCAGACTGATAGTCTTCAAAGGCCTGATAGATTTTTTCCCTAGAAGTCTCCACAAATGGTCCGTGCTGGAATACAGGCTGGTCTTGAACCTGGCCCGAGATGAGCATGAAATGTGCAGGTTCCTTTGCTGATTCGTCAACAGACAGCTCAACACCATCACCGCCTTGCTTGAACAAAGCAATGTTGAAATTGGGAATAGTCGTTGAGCCAATATTTACAGAACCATTGATCACGTACAAAAATGCGTTGTGGTCGGCAGGGATCTCTTGCTTGACTGATCCTCCAGGCTTCACGGTATAATCAAAGTACCACAATGGGGTATATGCCAAATCCTGCACTGATTCAACTCCATATGCCTTTCCTGATATGACCTTGACTTCGACCTTGTCATTTGGCTTGGCAATTGGTATTTCCTTGGCCAGCAAATCTCGATATCTTGGCTCACAAGCCTTGAGACCCTTTGGTAGATCAACCCATAGCTGCATTCCTTCTGGGATTTCTCCATGCTCTCCGACATGAGGCATTTCAGCGTGAACCACTCCTCTTCCTGCAGTCATAAATTGCAAATCTCCAGGCCCAATAGTACCAGAAGAACCGGTGAAATCTTCGTGATCCACGTAGCCCTGGAGCATATAAGTGACGGTTTCCTGACCTCTGTGAGGATGGTCTGGGAACCCTGCACCTTCCTGAGCGATTCTGAAATGGTCCAACATCAAGAAAGGACTGAAGTTTCGTGCCTGTATAGTACCAATTGATCGTCGGACTCGAGCACCAACACCTTCGCTCTGCTCAGAGGCCAAGAAACTCTTGAGAATTTGTCTAGGAACAAAAGACTTTGACATGATAGATGTTTTTTCTTGTGATATGAACTTCTCCTTAATTGCTATTCCTGACAATAAAACTACTGTAGAAATAATAGATAGTATAAATAAATAACTGTTTGTTTTTCGATACATTTCGTATCACAAGGCAGAAAGCCCCGCTATTTATATTAGATGGTTGAGCCCATTGTAGTAATAAATTGGTAAGAATTACACATCCGGGTAAACGGCTTGTAAGCAATTTGTCAGAATTACCTAGTTGGGAAGCTTTATCAAATTTTTAGTCAATTTTTACTGTAAGATGGCACGTGATCATTGACATTTTTAGCCGTTCCATTTGATTTATAATGATATTACGCTTTTATTCATAATATTATATATAATTAAGTATATGTACTAGAATATTCTGTTTCTTTTACTGTTATATTATCAATTATTACTCATTATCAATCGTCGTAGTTCTGTTACTAACCACTGCCATGTCTAAATCGATGTAGGATCGGATTCCAATCTGGTACTACATATACGAGAGCAACGGTTATGAGTAAAATACGCACAAGTGACGATGTGGAACTTTACAATGTTGGAAAAGCCTCTGGGGAGAATGATAGAGACTCTGTTTTAGATCAACTTTTAGATGATCCTGACGATTTTTCGGTATCCGAGAATGACTATATCTCACCGGAACATCCAAAGGAATTGTGGAATTATCCACGAAGAAATATCGCAAAATTGGCTGCTGCTTTCTATGGATTCGTATTACTTGGTATGGGAGATTCGTCTCTTGGCGTTTTGATTCCAAGCTTGGAGGATCACTATGGGGTATCTCATTTCACAGTGTCTCTGGCATTCCTATGTCCTGTAGCAGGGTACATGATCTCAGCAATTCTTAACGATCTGCTTCATCGAAAGTTTGGTAGATGGGGATTGAGTGTCATTGGCACTTCTTGTGGTCTTTTTTGCTTCACTCTGGCAAGTTTGGCTCCTCCGTTCTGGCTCTACGTGATCGGATTTGGTATTGCCGGTTTCGGTAACGGATGCATTGACTCAGGCTGGAATTCTTGGATAGGCTCTCTCGATAAGGCTAATGAACTGATGGGGCTTTTACATGGGTTTTATGGAGCTGGAGGGATCATTTGTCCAGCTGCTTTTACGACGTTGATAAAACATGGTACTCCTTGGAACAAATGCTATCTACTTATGGTTTTAATGAGTACAATTTCTGTTTCTGCGTCATTTTTCGCTTTCTGGGATGATTCTGCTGAAAAGTATAAGCTAGAAGTATCTGAGAAGGATGCTGACGGTACCGAGTATGGTAAAGTCACCACTAGCGAGATAATTTCTAACCGATCGGTTGTTTTACTAGCCCTAAGCTTGGCATTGTATTGTGGTAGTGAGGTAGGTTTTGCAGGATGGATATCGACATTTATGATAGAGGTCCGTGGTGGAAACGTGAAGGAAATGGGCTATGTGACCACGGGATTCTGGATTGGATTGACCCTTGGACGTATGGTGCTTGGATTCGTCGTTGGCATATTCAAACTTGAAGATACATTTGCCTTTGCTTATATTGGATGTGCCATATTTTTCATGTTGATGATATGGTTAATCCCATCTCTAGTAATCTCTGCTATATTCACGGCTTTGTTTGGAGTAGCAATTGGACCACTTTTCCCGACTCTGATGGTCTCGGCTCTCAAACGACTCCCTAAAAGAATGCATGTTGCTGGTGTTGGGTTTTCTGCGGCATTTGCTGGAACTGGTGCTGCTACATTGCCCTTTCTCTATGGAGTATTGGCACATAAGTTTGGTTCCGAAATGTTGGGACCTGTCATTCTTGTAATATATGTCATTATGCTATTGATATGGATATTGTTTTTAAGGATATCTCGTTAGGGGTGGTGGATATTCTGGCTTGTTGTCTGAAACGGATTAATACACAGTAGCATATCTATGCGAGCAGTAAAACTTTGATCTGGTGTAAATACGAGATTATTTGTGAAAGGGTTGGTTAGGAAAATTCATTGGATATCATATCTTGTTGTGTACGAGAATTACTTTGTACTTAGTGCTTTGTTCCTATGTGATGCTGCACTAGTGCTACATGTTAGATAGTTTATCTAGATAAAGAGCATTATAGGTTGCAATGGGATGAACAACACTTTGCTTATTGTATGATTTTATCTGCTATTTTCTGTTTTTGAGAATTGAAGTTGTGTATTTGCTGTTTTTTTTATTTCGGCCCTTTTTTGATAAAATTCCGTTATCAGTTAGTAGTATGGCATATAAATAGGTAGCATATGCATTGAATCATCAAGTGGATTCAGACAACACTTGGCAAAAAAGAGGAAAATTTCAGGAAATTGACTTTATATTGAATAATTAAACACACATATTGACAGTATCACCAGAATTATACGCATTATCTACATATCCATCTGATAATATCCATGATATCAGTCCAAATAAGCGCCATAATATCATCCGGGGAACCCCGATAACAGACAGCCGCACACACGTTCTGTTTATGGGTAATCAAAGGACCAACAAACAAGTAACTTTTAAGTTTTTACGACTAATGTAGTAACAATTAGGAGCAAATACATACAAAAGAAATAGGCTTCAATTCATATACCTTTCGAGTAACATTATGCGGGTTTATGATAACTCTTAACTCGCATCTAAACCATAACTTGGCCAGGGTGTGGAGTGACGTTTTATCATAGTTCCGCGATAGCACCATTGAACCAGATAGAAACAACAGAAAACCACCATTGATCAATGCAATCCATAAATAAAAGACAAGCAATTCCTTCTATTTCAATCTTTTCCCCAATCATTTTTGGTTTTCATCTCTCTCATACATCCTTCTCTTTCTTGGCTGGCTCCATTTTCCCACTTCTATCGGGCGCATTAGCAACATTTCCCAACACCTCAGTTATCCTTCCTTTCTGCAACATTATCGCCAGCCAAGGGGATAATATTGAACAAGCGACAATTGCACTGCACGGAAACTTGAAGACAAATGCCTAGTTCATCCAAATCCGATAGTAGCAAGGTGATTCCGGAATCGGTTCTTTTTTCCTTGTACTACAATAAGGATATTGTGCACCTCGACCCCTTAGTGGCAACGTTATCAGTAGCCAAGGACTTGAAATCAACGGCATTGGCTCGTAAGCTCAAGCTCCTGGCCGGAATTCCTACTAAGACCGATGTTAATATCTATCGATATTCCAGAAATGCCGATAGTTATGTCTTGTTGGAGTCGGACAAGGACTATAGCGCCATGTTGCGGGCACTCCAGGTCAAGCGACACCTGACATTTTTGCTTCGAGATGCTGTGCCGAATCGACCGACTTCGGTTCCTGTATCTAAATCCACGCCAAATGCTAAACATGCAACTTCTGATGCTAAGGCTACTTCCCACAAGTCTGAGCATAAGACTGATAAGGCAGCTAGTTGGACCAGTGACATGGATAATGCCATTAAGCAGCTTGAGAAGAACTTGAAGGATCTCAAATTGGATATGGCTACTCTTAATGACAGGTCTGTCCACGAGACAATTGCCCGTAGTGAGGAATCCATCAAGGCTGCTGTTGAGCAATCAATCAAGGATGTCGTGGCCGAGATAGCCGATAAGGTGACACCCATCATCAAGGAAGCAGTCAAGGAGGCTGTTAGTGAATTCTTCCCTGAGAATGCCGAAACTGCAGCCAAGGAGAACGAAGAGCCTGCTGAAGTGGCAAGTCGTGAGCCTGCAGCTGTTTCCAGGGACGAGCCACCTGTTTATGTCAAGGAAGAGCCCATATGCTACCACTCTGCAACATGCGACTCTTGCAATTGCTGGATTTCTAAGCTTAGGTACAAGTGCTTGTGGTGCAGTGATTACGACTTGTGCATGGATTGCTTTGAGAAGAGGAATGTTTCCCATGCCGATATGCACCCGTTTGTCAGAATCCGCAACCGAGATGACATTATTCGACCGGCACTCACTCAGACAGCCATTCATAAGAGTATCATTTGCGATGGGCCTTGCTGCATTGGATCTGAGGCACCGATCTGTGGAGATCGATACACGTGCACTGTGTGCCCTGACTTTGATCTATGCGGCAAATGCGCCAACAGTGACGTCTGGCAACACGACCCTTCTCATTCCTTGACCGTGAAGAGTTCTGTTTTTGCAAGTCCCAAGTTGGTTGAATCCCGAACCATCACTGAGACAAGTGACCTTGCAGCTAATGAGCAAGAAGTAAAGAAGGATTATTGTGCTCAACTTTGCAACTTTCAGTATGAATTCAACAGGGAAGAGGCTGTTATGACTATGATTTTGAAGAATGTCGGAACAAAGGCATGGCCTTCCGGTACAACTTTGGTCCCTGATGTTGATGCTGCCGTCTCAGATGACAGTGTGTCCGTGACAAGACCATCGGTGGCATGGGAAGTCAAGCCCGGTGAATCAGCACGATTTGAAGTGCTTATGAAATTTGGAAGTGAGCTTATTAGCTCTCAGAACAGATTTGATTATGCTTCTTGGAAGTTGGAAGTTCCAGGCGGTGTGGGATTTGCTCATCATCAATATTATCATGGCATGACAGTAGGAGGCCGAGATATTCTTCCTGGAGCCAATGATATTAAGAAGAACGTGGAAACTGAGCCTGTGGCCGCTGATGTAAAGATTGAGCCTGAAGAGAGTGATTTTGAGGAGATTGTCAAGGAAGAAGATGCAGATGATCTCAAGGAAGAGGCTGAGGCTGCAGAGAAGGCTCCACTTTCAGAATCATCGGTATCTGAGCAAACCGAGGATGATATTTTTGAGAGGGATACATTACGAGGTAGCCACTCGACATTGCAAATGCCATCTGATGAGAGTCTTGCTAGTTCCGGGGCCCAGTTGTTTGAGATGCTAAAAGAAAGTTCACCAGAATCCAACAATGAACATTTGGATGCGTCAGACGCCTACTTGTCAACTGATGAAGTTGGTACCGATATTGATGACTATGATGTGGTGAATGGGTCAGATTTGTCGGAAGAGGAAGCCACCTATTGAAGAGCAAATATTATATAAATTCTTATAAGCTTGAATTGAAGCTGTAACAATAATAAGAGTGAGGAATATAAGGGAAGAATAGATAAGGTGATTATGTTATCGTATTTTGGATCGTTTAGTCTATCGTAGATTAGATCTATTACCGTGTCTATTTATCGTCTTATTGTATGCTTTTTCCATGAATTCGTTAACCTCCCTGTAGATCACTGCCGCACATAGGGCCCAGAGTTTGTCCCTGAATAATGTTTTGTACCGTATGCTTTCTTTTTTATAGGCTTGATTTCAGTCTGAGCCCGTTTTAACTGACACGGATGATTTCCTATATATTTTCCATTCATATCCTTATATGCTTTAAAATAATCCTGTGAAGATTCAAATGCTACAAATCCATAACCCTTACATTTCTTTGTTTTTGGATTAACAACTACTTTGACCTTTGAAAGTGTAGGATATCTGGCAAAAGTGCTATAAAGCATAGCGTCAGTTACTTCACCAGATAGATTTCCTACAAAGAGTCGAAAATGATTAGGATCCCATTCCAATAAACTTGGATCTTGCCATGTTTTACCTGCTGCAGAGCGTTCTACCGTGAGATTCTTGTCCTTCTTCTTGGGTTCCACTACTGGTTCAGGTTCAACATCAGGTGTAAGCTTCTTAGGTTTATTTACATATGCACTTTGCTGAGTCTTCAGAGCCTTACGGAACTGTTGATCAGTCAACTTCTGTGTAGGAACACTCATGAATGTGGGTATTATTATGCAGAGGTTGAGGTTGAAATTCACAATATGGGAGCATAATAGAAATTCCAAACTGAACGTCTCAGAAGCTTTTTGATACAAACATGGTGAGTAGGACAGAACGATGGGAAATGAGCCAATGAAACGGCTTATAGAGGCTTACTATCAGTAGAAAAGTCAGCTAACGCCTTTTGAACAGTTGAAAATCTGGTCGTTGAAACAACAGCAGGAGGAAAAGGAACAAGATAGCAAAAAGTCCGGGGATTCGGCAGCTAATCGCAAGAAAAAAGTCACAGCGGCTAATCTGAGAGTCCAGAAGGATCTTACTGAGCTGGATTTACCCCGTACTATGGAGACGAGGTTTGACGATCCCGATGATATCATGAACTTCGAGCTGGTATTGACCCCAGACGAAGGAATGTATAAAGGAGGCGTATTTCACTTTAGTTTTGCCATTAACAATAATTTTCCTCATGATCCTCCTAAAGTGAAATGTCTCGATAAGGTGAGTAAAGAGGAAGTTTGTGCTGAAAGATATGTCTACTGACTCTAGATTTATCACCCTAATATCGACCTTCAAGGCAATGTATGCCTAAATATCCTAAGAGAAGACTGGAAACCAGTTCTCAATCTCACAAGCATTGTCATTGGATTACAATATCTGTTTCTGGAACCAAATGCATCTGATCCACTCAATAAGGAAGCTGCTAATGATCTCATTCGTAATAAGGACCTGTTCAAGAAGAGCGTAAAGGTATCCATGGCAGGAGGAACGGTCAATGGAGAACGATTCGATAGAGTTCTACGTTAAGGTTCTATGTATTTAAAATGTTTGTTTTAGTAGTTTTTTCACTTGATTTATTCACTAGATAAAATTCATCAAGACATGCCGTCAAATCATTAATTCACTTCAAATGGAACACTATACAAGATTTTTTTCCGAAATGCCCCGATAAATAATAACAAACTTAGTTGTTTTCTGGTCGAAGTTTTCGAACTTCTTTACCAACTTGCCAGATTTCCAAGTTTCGAATCTCGTCAATCTCCTTCTCAAACTTGTCTCGATAGTCTGGCTGAGAGTTGAATTCCAATGATCGCTTGGTTTCAGTACCGTCGACAACAGAGTCGTACAACTCATTGAAAAGAGGTTTCAAAGCGTCCTTGAACTTGGGAGACCAGTCAAGAGCTCCTCGTCGAGCTGTGGTGGAACATGCTTCATACATGTAGTCCATTCCATTAGCTCCACACAAAGGATAAAGCGATTGAGTGGCCTCTTCAACAGTCTCATTAAAGGCTTCCGAAGGACTGTGGCCTCGTTCTCGCAACACCTCATATTGAGCAAGGAACATACCGTGAATACCTCCCATAAGACATCCTCGTTCACCGTAGAGGTCAGATCGAACCTCCTTTTCAAAAGTAGTCTTATAGACATATCCGGAACCAATGGCTACAGCAAGAGCAAGAGCCTTTTCTTCAGCCTTTCCAGTAACGTCCTGCCACACAGCATAAGAAGAATTGATACCTCGACCTTCCTTGAACAAAGATCGGACAGTTCGACCAGAACCCTTAGGAGCTACCAAAATGACATCAATGTCCTTAGGAGGTTCAACATGAGTCAACTCCTTGAAAACAGGAGAGAAACCATGTGAGAAATACAAGGTTTTTCCCTTAAGCTGAGGCTCAATGTCCTTCCAGGTTTCCGACTGAGCAGCATCAGACAACAAGTTCATGATGATGGTTCCTTTTTCAATAGCCTCAGGAACATCAAACAAATTCTGGCCAGGAATCCAACCGTCTTCCAAGGCATTTTTCCATGAGGCACCGTCCTTTCGAACACCAACAATCACATTGATACCATTGTCTCTCATGTTGAGAGCCTGGCCATAACCCTGGGATCCGTAGCCAATAACAGCCATGGTATCATTTTTGAAATAGTCAAGCAATTTTTCTCGAGGCCAGTCAGCACGTTCGTGGACGACTTCCTGAGTGCCTCCAAAGTTGATAGTTTGAAGTCCTCGAGCATGAGCAATTCGAGGAGCATAGTTAATTCTGGCAGTATTTGACAGCCGATTAGCCATGCTAAGAGCAGAAAATCCTCTCTTTGAAGAGGTTGCTCGAGAAACAGCTCGAGTAGCTGATCGCAAAATAGCACGTGTAGACATGACGGTTTTTTTTTCAAGTATAGTAAACGCAGATGAAGTGGATGAAAAAAAAAAACGATGACCAAGTATGGGGTTTATATAGATTTTTCACCTGGAGAGATTTTTTGAGTCATTGCCGATTTCGGCCTTTTGGCCCACTTCCGGGTAAAAAGGTCCGCCGTTGCTGCGGTTACACAATCCTCACATAGGTAAACAAACAATATCCATCGTCACCTTTTTCTCCATTTTTCAACACAACAACGCTTTGGATATCCCATACAAAGCAAGTATGTCATCTTCAGTTCCAGGGTCTCCTAATGAGAAAACCAAAAGCGAGAATACACAGATGAATTTGGCAGAACCACAGAAGCATAGGTGAGTATAACGTGCATCATTTCTTGAGGCCCCCCTTTACTAACAACTATCCAGTGTTTCGTTGAAAGTTGGCATGATAGGAAGCGCTCAGATCGGAAAGACTTCTCTCATGGTTAAATATGTCGAAGGAACGTTTGACGAAGATTATATACAGACATTAGGGGTGAATTTCATGGAGAAGATGGTCACGCTAAGAAACACAGACATCACCTTCTCGATATGGGATCTTGGAGGTCAACGCGAATTTCTCAATATGCTTCCATTGGTAGCAAATGACGCTGTGGCCATTCTTTTCATGTTTGATTTGTCGCGAAAATCCACTCTCAATGCCGTCAAGGAATGGTATCGTCAAGCTCGAGGATTCAACAAGACAGCCATTCCTATTCTGGTCGGAACAAAGTACGATGTGTTTGTAGACATGTCCAGTGCTGATCAGGAGGAAATTACCAAGCAAGCTAAGCGATTCGGCCGAGCAATGAAGGCTAGTGTCATCTTCTGCTCCACCAGTCACAGTATTAATGTGCAAAAGATATTTAAAATCGTGCTTTCCAAGGCATTTGACTTGAAGCTGAATCTGCCTCAGCTCACAGAGGTTGGAGAGCCTCTGTTGATCTATGAGTAGATTCGGTAAATTATGGTAATAAATATTAGTCTGCATCGTAAATCCTAGAGCATGCCATCAACTTCCTTATCCTTGGATAATGCGGTTCTGACATCTTCTTCAGGAATGTTTAAACGAACATTAGCACTTCTTTCTCCCTTCATAATTTGCTGAATGAGCACTCCTGCCTCGGTAAGTTCGTTGACTGTGTTTTGAAACCCTGCTATGCGTATTTTCTTGCCATATAGAATACTCATGAGTCGATCAGAGTCTTTGTCCATACTGATGAGCCGATTACACTCCTCCAAAATATCTCCTAGAGGATGCTCAACAACTCCTGAACGACGAGCTCTAGTGAGTAACCCGCATAAGAACACCTTGCTAACAAATGGAAGGCTTCTCAGATATGAAATAAGCGGATTGTTAGTGGCCTGTTGAATGGCCTTTTGTATATGAGCAATAGATACATTTGCCTCGTCTTCCTCGGCAATTTCTAATGCCCTTCTGCAGATATCTAAAGCTCTTCTGGCATCTCCACTGACACCAGCTATTTTTCTCGATGCGAATTCTATGGAGTCCTTTTCCATTAGGTTTGTCAATGCATATTCCTTGAGACGAGTCTCAATGATTTCTACCAATTGCTGATGAGTATAACCAGGAAACTGGATTCTTGTCAGACCCAGACGAGAGCTGATCTTATTCGATAGCATTCTTTCGGGAAGATCCATGGTATTTGCAACTGCAACGACAACGAGCTTGGAATGAACAAAGGTTGGCCAATTGAAAAAGTTATACATAACGCCTTGATTTTTCGTTACCAGCTGATCCAGTTCATCCATAAGAACAACAATAGGTATGCGTTTTTTATTATTCGTTTTGAATTCGGTTTCCAATAATTCCATCGAGTTACTGGCTGTGGCATATTTCCCACCAGATATCTCCTTGTATAATATCTCATAGGCCGAATGAGGATTTGTCAGTTTCATGCCATTGATTTCCAGAAATGTAAATTGATTTAGTTCATTTTCCTCGGCTCTCAATTGCAGCTGAGCAATGACTTCTCTGACAGTAGCGGTCTTACCGGTTCCTGGAGTCCCGGAAACATACACGCAACAGCCCGAAGAGCTATTTATTGCCTGTTCCAATGTCAAGAAGATCTGAGAGTATTCTTCACTGCGACATGGAAGCGAATCAGGCACCGTGGCTACATGCATGGCCATTTGTGCCGTCTTATGAGGAGATGATTTAGGGGTTGATTCAGGCTCTACAGAGCTGTCTTCTCGAGGCAATACCTCTGTACGAGACTTTTTAGTAGAAACAGGGCTATTTCCGCCAGATTCACGTTTAGATCGCGTCATACTGAAGAGGATCGAGCCTTGAAATTTGTGAGCACTCAGCCAAGATTAACGGATATCACCTGACTATCAGAAGCTTTTAAGTTGAATTTATCAAACTTTTTATCGAGAAATTCAATAAATTTCAATGAAAATATATCATCAACTAACTGTTGACTGGGAAAATCAACGTATGCCTGGAAACGTTGGCCTAAACGCAACAATGTCACGTTATCGAAAATTATATCCGATAAAGATCTTCGCTTAAAACCTTATTGAATTTAGATAGATGCATATAATATATCAACTACGTTAAAAACCGATGATAATATAAATATCAACATTAACTATTCAAAATGATAGATGGATCATTACTTGATATCAAACAAACTCCATATGGAGGAAGAGGCTATTTTGCTCTAGAGGACATTCCTATAGGAACAAAGGTATTGGAATGCTCACGACCGTTTATTTATACGATTTATAAAGCATTCAAAAAAGAAGTATGTGCATATTGCTTCAGTTATGATTCTGGTAAAACCAGAAGGTTTCGGTTGGAGAGATCAAAGCCTTCCAGTGCAGCATATGCTGGGGTATACTTCTGCCAGACTGAGTGCTGCAAACTATGGGAAAAACATCATGATGAAGATGGATTATTGAGTTTGACTTGGGAAGCTATTGATAGAGCAGTTATACAGGAATCAAAAAGCAAACAGGAAAGTGATGTGGATAAAGCTGTTGAAAAAGCAGCTGCTGGTGGATCAACTGCGAGTGAAAAATGGAAAGAGTACGAAAAATATATACAAAACAAGCATTTTGGTTCTATCAAATTAGACGATGTGGAACATGATTATGCTCGGCTGGTTGCATTTTCGGCAGTGGAAAAATACCGGAATGCAAAGGGTGGAGTCTTTGATCAGTTGCAGAGTAATGAGATGCCACAACTGTCGAGTTTCCCCGGTCTTCTAGAAGCACAAATGAAGATATTTCTGTTTCTGACTTCAACACTTCCAAAGCAGATATTATCAGTGTTTGACAGCAAATTACTGAGAGATACGTTTGGAAAAGAAGCTGGAAATGCCTTTGGTATATGGGAACAACCTGACTGGGATTCAGAATGCTTTGGTACCGCTATATACCCTGAAGCGTCGTTTTTCAATCATTACTGTGATCCGGAAGTGAAAAAAGAAAGAGCAGGTGGTTCTATAAATTTTATTACAGCCAAGCCGGTCGTCAAGGGCCAGGAATTGCATATTGGATATGGCATGTTGAATGATTTGAAGTATTTGGACCGCAAGAAGATCCTAGAAAAACAATGGCATTTTACCTGTCAATGCCCAAAGTGTATGGCTGAGGAGTGATAAGTCAAAATGAGATCTTTCCGAATATCGGATATCCGATCCTATGATGCGGCGAACCTTGAATAACTAGCAGAATCTACAGTCATAAAAGCCTTTTAAGCTTAGCAAGGGCCCATAAGTGCATGATTTCCCAACTATGAAAAAGAGTCACACTGCGTGCATTTTAGAACAATAATTCATGCAGTTGACCCATTGGTGAAACATATTCCATTGTATGTCTTAGATGCTGCATAGACAATGCATAGTGAGTTTGAGACCAACTGAAACAACTGAAACCCCAATTTCATTATTGAATTTTTTTGACAGATCATGTCCATTTACCCTATATATTTCTCATTACAAGGATCTATATAACACTATATCACGCCATATCAGTTGTTTATTGATCCTTATTCCTTTGTTAAGCATTTTTTCCGAATAGGGCTGAGGGCAAAACCCCTGAAATTTGAGCCCTGCGCGACCGAACAAACAATCAACCCGCACCCCTTGATAGCAATAAACACCCACGATATACGGCATCAACGAGAATTTAGATACTCAATGAAGGATACGCAACGGTCGCACAAGACCACTTTTTTCCGTAGAATCTTCGGTTTGAGTAATAAGCAGTCTGTTTCGCGGGATGTGTCCAATACTTCGCTGGCTACCAAGTCTGAGGTTACGAGCGAACTTGCGCGTAAAGAGCCATTGACGCCGGTAAACAGTCCGCCAGTGGTACCATATCCTGATGTTGGGAACAGAAATTCAGAGTTGTTTTCTCCAGAGAAGGAAGGGGAAAAAACAAGTGTTCCCGTGGTCTTAAATCCGCCTAAGGGCCCTGAACAGGAGACTTCTCAAGATAAATCGCCTATATTGGAAAATGGAACGACCAATGGAACAGTTGAAGTAAATGGAAAGGATAAACAGGTTACTGAGGCCACTTCAAGCATTCCTGACGATAAACCAAGTGCTGTTGAAGAGAGAGCCCCTAAGATCCCGTCCTTGGCTGAACAGATTTATAAAGGTACAGCCACCTTTATTCCTCACGACGAATATGCTTCATGGCTTGGTCTTCCGACCAATAGTGATGTTCTCGAGGAATATATGGCACTGTTCGAATTTACAGGCCTAAATATTCTCGATTCTCTGAGACTGCTCTGTGACAAACTATACATGCGAGCTGAGTCTCAACAACTTCATCGGATCATGGAGGCATTTGGTCAAGCATGGTGTAATAATAACAATAACAATGGCTTTGGTGACTCTGCTGCTGTGTATACTATTGCATATTCTATGCTTCTGCTTAATACTGATTTATATGCAGCTGATCATAGTACCAAGAAGAAAATCAGCAAGGCCAAGTTCGCTCATAACACATTGCAAGCACTGTTCTTTCAGCGAGAAATCCCTAAAAAGGGCGATAAACAAGAACCTCTGCCTGTACCTCCAGCAATTTCTAAAATTGGCATATCTGGAGACAACAGCAGTTCCAAATCCAGCCTAGCACTCAATTGCGATACTGCGGATTTGCTAGTCAGAAATTCGACTCTTGCACCTTTCAGCAAGGAATGGGAGAAAGAAGTTGACGCAGTTCTGCGTTCATTCTATAATTCCATATCTCAGGAAGCTCTCAAGCTATCAATAGTCGAGTCCGATAATGCATCAACGTCGCCTACCTTGGCGGACACCTCATATGCCTCTTCTATAGCACATTCTAGAAGAGAATCTCCGATGAATGGAGGCCCCTCAGTCGTCGTTGACGTGAACCTAAACGCTCGACCCCAACCGGGCGGTGGATCGTTCTCACTACTGAGTAAAATGAACTTACTTCGCAGAAATGCCCACCATGAAAGCCGAATTGGCACCAGTACTCTAGATGGAGTAGGACAAATGCCAGGCACAATGACGTCTAACTTTTCTATGAACACAGGAGGGCTGTCTCTTTTTGGAGTTGATCGGCAAGCTGTTGGATTTGCAGGATTGTTATGGAATACAATGAAAGAACAAGAGACGATTCATGAGGAAGAGCAGCCATTTGATAATTTTGATCAGATTCAACAAGAGTTATTCAAGGAGGAAGAATTGGAGTTGCTAGGAGCTCCGTGGGCCAAGGAAGGGATCGCACTATACAGACCCTACACAGATCCCAATACTGGCAAAAAGAACCGCAAGAAAACTTGGAAAGAGATGTTTATCGTTGTTCAGAGAGGACAACTGAAGATGTTCTCATTTGATGGGTCATCAAGTAAAAATTCAGGGCCAATTGGAGGAGGCAATTGGATGGATAGGGCAGAGTTTGTGGACGGATTCCATCTCTGTCACACCATGGCGCAAGAGGCACCCAGTGCCAAGAAAATGAATAGATATAATTCGGTGTGGTCGTTGACACTGCCACAGAGAGGACTATTGGTGTTTCGTACGGGAACTCCAGAGGTGGTTCAGGAGTTTGTATATACATGCAATTACTGGGCAGCACGACTGTCAAGAGAACCATTTGAAGAGTCGATCAGCAGTATGGAATATGGATGGAGTATTCAACCGGAGGAAATGGTGCCTGGTGTGGATAGTAAGAAACCCGGAGATAAGCTGAATATCCAACCATGGCAACCTGCAGGTCAGTCACTATTGCCGTCAGAACTCAGTGAGGAGATGCAGCTAAAGAATCTCCAAGACTACGTGAGCAAGACAGAGAAGCAATTAGCCGAGCACAATGCGTTAAGGGCACGGATTTTACAGTCGTTCAGCCCCAATTCAAGCAATATGATTCGAGCACAGGCCAACTGGGAACGCAAGAGTCAATACTTGTTACAGCAGGTGATTCGATTCCAAGTGTATGCCGATGCTCTAAAACAGGCTATAAATGATAAGAAGGAGAAGCAAGATAATTGAATGGGAAATGTAATTAATATGAGTGTAATATAAGAATGAAGTAAGATGTCATGTGATGGTACTGTAGTTGTCGTTGTAGCTGTACGTTCATGTTGATGATCTCATCCCCCATTGATAATCCCCAAGGCTGTCAAACCCAACTTCTTGCCACTACCAACAAGTACAATGTCCAACCAAAACCCCCAAGAGATCAATGGTAAGTAGCAGAAACGTAAAGAGGCTATTCTCTATAAATATATCGTAACTAACATATTTCAGGTGGATCAGCCGTCGCTATGGCTGGAAAGGATTGTGTAGCCATAGCATGCGATTTACGTCTAGGCATGCAATCCATTGGCATATCGAATGATTTCGAGAAAATCTTCTCATATGGCCATGTGTTCCTTGGCCTTACAGGACTGGCTACAGATGTGATTACGTTACGCGATACATTTAGAGAAAAGACCAATCTATATAAACTGAGAGAGGAAAGAAGCATTGAGCCCGAGGCTTTTGCCAACCTTGTATCATCAACATTATATGAGAAGCGATTTGGGCCGTACTTTGTGGGTCCAATTGTCGCTGGGCTGAATTCCAAAACTGGCAAACCGTTTATTTGCGGTACAGATCTTATTGGATGCATAGATTTCGCAAAAGACTTCATAGTATCAGGTACAGCAGCTGATCAACTGTATGGTATGTGTGAGAGTTTATGGGAACCTGATCTTGGGCCTGAGGAGTTGTTTGAAACCATCAGTCAGTCACTGTTGAATGCTTTGGATCGAGATTCCATGTCGGGATGGGGTGCAGTAGTCTATGTGATTACAAAGGATAAAGTGGTCAAAAGATTACTAAAAACTCGTCAAGATTAATGCTAATATATACATATAAATAAGCAAAAGAAGAA
Source organism: Trichomonascaceae sp. B5901 (assembly GCA_037040845.1). Taxonomy (NCBI): domain Eukaryota; kingdom Fungi; phylum Ascomycota; class Dipodascomycetes; order Dipodascales; family Trichomonascaceae; species Trichomonascaceae sp. B5901. The sequence continues at coordinate 1,272,251 of JAXQHN010000001.1, forward strand.
ATTCTACTTATCTATCACTTTTGCTCTTATTTGATGCTTGTACTACCTCTTTTAGGTATCCTCCAGGTCCATATTCCTCCTCCTCCAACTGTTTCCATTTCCTTTCGAGCTCTTTACGTTTCAGCCGACTCTGCTCAAGATTCCCATTTGCTCGTTCTTTTCTCTCCTGTCGTAAACATTTATTTAAGGCTTCTGCTGCTTCATTACATTGGCCCATTACATTGTTCATAAATCCTCGAGCATGACATTGTTCAAGAGCTTCTATTAACTCACCACAGCCTATTATTAGAATACAGCAATAGAATAGCAATTTACCCTCCTCTACCTACGTTCTCTTCGTCGCTGTGTTAGTTGTGGATGCATGCTTTTAAAGTCAGCTAATTATCAGTTGACTGGTTGGATCAAATTGACAGTGGAAAATTTCACCTTTATAACCAAGCTTAGTATGGTTGAAAATCCCCAAAAACAATGGAAACAGATGCTTGTTTTTTACAGCAGCGGCCTTATATGCATAGGAGCTGCTTTATGGACTAAAAGAAGCACTGTGGCTAGAATTTGTATGTTGTACTGTGAAAATTCGTAGTATATAGCCCTATTCTAACTGTTTATAGATGTACCAAACATGTTCCAAGCAAACCACCAGCCTCCTCCTTTTAATATGGCAAAAGATGCTCTTTATGCAGTTGGTCAAGCATCACTGTTATCTGTGTCGACATTTGCTTTCTTAGCCTCTGGAATAATTTGGACTTTTGACATACAATCAGCTAAGGATTTCTCCATCAGAATGAAAAGACTGCTTGGTGGAAAAGAAAAACAAGAGAAATTAGAAAGTATGAAAGTATCACCGGAAGTAAAAGAAATTGAACAGACATTGGATAGTTTGTTTACAAATAAGTAGGCTATACGGTGTATCCTCTTTAAGGCACGCTCATATAAGTAGGGTGTATATTATATCCTCATGTAAATAGTGTATATTTATTTATTGCAACAGTTTTATAATTCAAAATTTATCATTCGATTTCCTTCTATGCACTTTTCTCTTTCTGTTTGACACAATTGCTCCTTTTATCTCTTCTTCAATCCCGCAACTCGTGCCTTTTCTCTCTCTTCATCTCCTTTCTTCAGCTTCAAAACGTCTAATATCTTGAACAGCTCGTCCAATACAATCACTGGAGCACTAATAGCCACAACTGCAAACCATTCCTTCTTGTTCAAAGCAACCGTTCCGAATAGGGCCTGTAGAAATGGATTATACAATATCAATGCATGCAGAAACAAAGACAATGCCACTGCTGCAACTAGATAGATATTCTTCCACGGTGGAAATACTAACAGGCTGTCAGATTCACTCAGACTGTTGAGAGCATTGAACATTTCAATAACCACTAGTATGGACAAAGACATGGTCGAAGCATGTGCAGCTTCAGGGCCCGAAAATATACTGCAATTCAGTGAACCAGGATCACACTGATGGAAATGTGATAGAGCATTCCACGATATCTGTGGACCTTGATCATACCATACAAACCACCACGCATATCCAAATACTGTTGCAGCTCCAACATATGAACCAACAACAACATATCTCAGTAACAACCACCGGCCAACTAAAGGCTCATCCCGTGATCTAGGAGGACGAACCATAATCTCATTGTCAGCGGGATTGAACCCCAATGCAGTCGCTGGCAAGCCATCAGTTACAAGATTGACCCACAATAGCTGTACTGGTGCAAGAGCCTCAGGCAAACCGAGAAGTACAGTCAAAAATATCGACACTACTTCTCCAATGTTCGAAGATATCAAGTATCGAATAAACTGTTTTGTATTGTAATAAATTGCCCGTCCTTCTTCAACAGCTGCCTCAATAGTACTGAAATTGTCATCAGCAAGCACCATATCTGCAGCTGCTTTGGCAACATCAGTTCCAGATCCCATCGCAATACCTATATCAGCCCTTTTCAATGCAGGTGCATCATTTACACCATCTCCTGTCACAGCTACCACGTTACCAAGATCCTGAAGGCTCTCTACAAGCAATTGCTTATGAGCAGGTTCTACTCGAGCGAACACCTTAGCGGTGGAACATGCACTGAAGCGCTCTTCAGGAGCAAAACCCTCCAGCTGTCTTCCAGTGAATATACTTCCTTCCTGATCATCATCATCGTCAATGAGCCCAATGCTTCGACCAATACTAGCAGCAGTATCTGGACTGTCACCGGTGACCATGATGATCCTCAAGCCAGCAGCCTTCAACGTCCTAATACTCTGCTTGATCTCCACCCTAGGAGGATCCTGCATGGCTACAAAACCAAGAAAAGTTAAATCAGATTCAATTTTGAGTGATTTGGCCCCCGGAACTAAATCTTCCGCATACTCCTTTTCGCTGGACAATTTTTTAGTAGCAAGTCCCATAACTCGAAGACCCTGTCTTGCATATTCTAGAGATTTGACAAAAATTTCATTTTTTAGGTCTTTAGATAGAACATGACCGCCAAGAAAGTGTGTTGACTGCTCAATTGTAGTTTCTACTGCGCCTTTTACAAGAAGCAACTTCTCACCAGAGTGCGATTCAACAGCAACACTCATGCATTTTCGATCCCTTGTAAATTCAAAGGTAGCCAAGTTAGAGTACTCAGACAAGTAGTAATCATCGGCCGTAGAAAACGTCGTTCTCTGTAAAGGAGGGCCCAATTTTTCCACCAGAACCTTGAAAGCAGCTTCGGTAGGCTCGCCAATATAACGTGTCGTGCCGTTTTCTTCGACCAGTTTGGATCCATTACAAAGACTCGAAACCATAGCGATGTATTCCATTTGCTTAGATGATAATGCAGGTTTGTCTACTGATTGGCCGTCGAGGTGAATTTTCCCTTTGGGCGTGAAGTCAGACCCTTCGACTGTATAAGCAGTAAGCTTTCCCTCGTTCAACAACACCATGTGATTAATACACATCTGATTAGTAGTAATAGTACCAGTTTTATCAGAACAGATGATATTTGTAGATCCCAAGGTTTCTACGCTCGGTAGATTCCTAACAATAGCATTCTTCTTGGCCATGCGCTTAGTACCCAGAGCCAGACAGGTAGTTATTACTACTGCCAACCCCTCTGGAATTGCAGCCACAGCCAAAGCAATGGCTATTTTGAAGTAGTAAATAGCACCTCGGAAAACACCATTGTGAGCAGGGTCACTGAAATTGTTGATGTTTATGATCCATACTAGGATACATATGACTGTGATAACCTTCGCCAGCATATCACCAAAGTCGTCTAGTTTCTGCTTCAAAGGAGTAGGTTCCGAGATCTGACTGACAATGCTTTTATGAATGCCTCCAATGGCAGTTTTGGGTCCTGTCAGAACCACAACTGCTCTAGCATGGCCCATGGTGACATTTGTCCCTGAAAACACCATATTGATCTGATCCTGAACAACAGCCTTTTCGTCACTAACTACCTCCACTGTTTTCGAGACAGACTCACTTTCTCCAGTCAAAATAGACTGATCGACGAGAAAAGAGTGGGTGGAGATGCTTGCAAGGCGGCAATCTGCAGGAACAGAGTCTCCAACGGACAGATCAACGATATCTCCAGGCACCAACTCGGCCTGTTTGACCTTGTGAAGTTGCCCATTTCTCAGAACCTTGGCGTCCATAGACTGGTACTGACTAAGAGCAGCAATTGAGTCCTCAGCGCTTCTTTCTTGCTGAACGCCCACTATTGCATTGAGAATCAGGATACTGAGAATGACAGCAGGGTCAACGAAAGACGACCATGATACCTCAGAATCGTCAAACAAAGCAAGTACAAACGACACAAAAGCTGAAGCTAGCAGAATAAGTGACAGTTGGTCTTTGAACTGGTCCAAAACCATGCTCCACAGAGGTACTGGAGGATCTTCCTGGAGCTCATTGGGGCCATATTTCTGCGCAGCCAGCCTGGCTTGACTAGCCGTTAACCCCAAGGAAATATCAACCTTGAGATTCAAAGCCACCTGACTTGCTTCGTATATATGCGCTTTTTCCATAGGTTGAAGACAAGTCGATGTTGGTCAATCTGTTGGCATGAAAGATTGATTTTGTGAGCACAGATACCTGGTTTCAGCCGTACGAAGTGACAAGAAATGCAAGATTTATTTACAAGATGCAATATTTAGGGTTTTATAAGAACTCGGATGGATTTATAGAGGTTCCGAGTACACAGTGTCAATGGTATCATCCCAAGGAACCTTGTCGATATCAGATAAATTGGCTCGGTTGACCGTTCGTTTCAATTGACCACTGGCAATACCAATTTCTCGATACTGCTGACATAACCACGGGAATATTGTGAATGACTTGGTTGAAAGAATGGCCTCCATCATAGAATTAAGAATAACTGCCGATCCTCGGTTATAAATATCCTCCTTGAGAGACCATTGTTGCCAAAAATGACGTGCAACTTCAGGTTGCCCTGAATAACATAGTTTTTGCACAACAATAGAACAGGCCATTCTTCGGACATCAGATGAAGGACTTTCCAAGAGTTCCTTTATATGCTGATCAAAGTACTGTGGTTGCGTGCGGATATTTCGTTGAACAATAGCACCCAGACTCTTATGCAAAGATGCTTTGTTATATCCCGAAGGATTGCTCAGGATATATTCCATGCCTTTATTTTCACCCAGACTCTCCAGATATTCAGATATATACAAAATATCTTCGGGTGATAGGGCGTCTTGTTGGATAATCTGTTGAATAACTCGTTCTCCTCCTTGACTATCACCAACAGACAAATGAAGCTTTAGAAAGGCAGTTAACAGTCCTCGTCTAAAAGGACCAGCCAATCCTGTATATATTTTTTGAGCCAGATTAACGTTCTGATCACGTGAACAATAAATAAGCAGGGCTTCTGTCAAACCCTCAACGTTGTAATACTCAGACGGCACTGCTTCTGCTAGTGTCCGTGCCAAACGTAAAAGCCTCTTAACTTTGGAGAGTTTCAAAATCAGTGAAGTAACCACAGGAATATCGACAGCAATAATGTTTTGTACCTCATAATGATATCGCATGTATCTCCAAATGTTAGCAGCCTGTTCTATGTGCTCTTCTGATAAATGCACTGCAATAAGATTATAACAGGAAGTCATTGGAATAAGTGTTTCTTCCGCAACGGTAGACATTTGACGAAATGTTTCAAATGCAATGTTAGGAGAAGTCGACTTGGAGACTTTGATTCCCAGGTCGATGATCCTTCTCTTCATGTTTGGCACCAAAAGTGTATGAATATCGTCTGAATTGATGCGTTGAAGTAGCTGAAATATCGACTTAAGTTGTAGTGCGCTTGTTGAAGGATTATCAACAGTCAGAGAGGTCAGCAGCTCATGCAAGGTATCGAAGGCAATATAAAACTGCTGCTTCATGAGTCTGAGGCAAATTGATACTCCAAGAAGAGGTGAGCCAGTATTAAGAGCCAAAGTAATTAGTATGTTTGCAAGAGTGTTTTGATCCTCAGAGAAGGATTGAAGAAGACGACATGCCATATCTCTTGTACTTTCTCCCTCAGAAAACGACTCAGAAATACCACCCATAATCGGCAATATTGATTTTAATTCACTTTCAATAAGTGCCTCACAAAATAAATGTTCCAAATATGCAAAAGCCTGAGTTTTGTCCGTGATCAACAACTTTGACAGACAAGCCAAAGTCATGAATTTAGCACCTCTCATTCGAGGCCAATAAAAAATATAAATAGTGTATATTAAAAGAGCTTCCGAGGCTCTATTTTCAGAATGCATATATTTGACGAGATCAAACTCACCGTCATGATAATGAGACTGAAGTATGAGATCCCATATGGTATTTAGAGGATTGACAGAACTCCTTCTAACTAAAGCATTAGCATTATCATGTATCATTGGTACAGAATGCTCCGTATAGTTTTTTGCCAGAAAACTCTTTAGAGAATCCGGGGAGTCTGGTATCATCTTCAGCTCTCTACTCAATGATATCAAAGGTAAATTGGCGTTTTCATGCATATTTCTCCGTATAAAACCAGAACCAGATGTTATTATATGCCCATTTAAGCAGCATTTCCCACCGAACTGCCTTATTGTCCGGCTTATGCTGTTAGGGCTATAGATTCTATGCATGGGTTGATAGATGTCGGAAAGAATAGCGGCATAGATGGATGAATAAGATGAAAAAATAAATAACGAAGATATACCGAGCTTCTATGATGATTCAAAATCCTTTAATATACGCCGATTTCGCGTGCTGGTTAACCCGAAGGAATTGTAATGAGTTTCTTGTTCCGAGCTGAAAATTTATGTGGGAATCACAAGATGAACTTTGAGATTTATCGGATCATTTGGTGATAATGAAATTTCATATATACAACACCAGGGACTTGCGACAGGTTTTAGTACATATATATTGTATAAAAGCACGTTCAAAAACTGAAAAGTGCCTTTGGATATTACCAATTTATCGGTTCATATAGTCCAGTATGCAACCTGTCTCTATTGAAGCCATAACCAGGGCCATTATGAAAATATAGAATATATAATTTTTCGAGGAATATCTAAAGTAGAAGGTCAGTTCGTTTTGATTTTGATGATTTTGTTTCTGTTGCTGAATTGTCCAGATCTGTTAGACTGAGTAGACATCTAATGGCACAGCCATTCAGATATTCAATAACACAACCACAATATTAAGTCAGTGGTAGTAATATATTTTCACGATCTTTGGTAACGTCTAAATTCAAAGCTTCACTGAATGCCAGAATCAAGCTTTCGTCACCAGTCTTATCCTGAGAAGGTTCCCACCACATTCCTCCACCAAGGCCCCGTTGTTTGACATACTTAGCCTTCAATCTAGATACTTCCGGAGTATCATATGTGACAAGCATTTGCTGTTCGTCATCGTAGCAATATGCGCCTGCTACTTCGACATCAACCATCTCCTGGGTACCGGGCAATGGCAGCTGGTTATACGGAATAGTACCTTCAGGAAATTTAGGCTCGCTGGAGGGATAATGAGAGCCTTCTAACCCACTAGTATTCTCAAATACGCGGCCATACAATGGCATTCCAAGCATGATTTTCTCAGGCCTGACACCGTTAGACAGATAATAAGCCACTGAATCATCAACAGAAAGACTGTCGTAGTATAAACTACTATGATATAAGGCTTCTCTTGTCCAAGGACCCGACAAATCATAGCCCATGAGATTCCACATGGACACATAGGGTACCATTGCAGGCACATTGAGAAGAACTCTATGATATCTGCCAGCAGGGGCAGCAAACGTCAAATCGTAACTTGAGGTTGGTATGCCTGATTTATGAGCTATTGAGTCCAGCTCTTGACGAAGCTCCTTTAATAGCAAAATGAGGTTTCTAGAATCAGATTCCGACTCAGCATATTCCCAGTCGACATCAATGCCATCCATAGCGTTAGTTTTCATAAACGTTGTAGCGCTTTTAACAAAACTGGCTCTTTTGGCATCATCATTGATCACCTCTCTTAAAGATTGAGAGTAAGACCAGCCTCCAACGGAAAGAATGACCTTCAGATGGCGATTCTGTTGTTTGAGCCGAATCAATTCCCCTATAATGCCAATTTCTCGATCCTTAGAGCCTCTATTAGCAGAAACAGTAAAAGCAGCATCGACATCGTCTAAAAATATGTCACCTGATTGAGTATCTAAGTTGGCAAATGCAAAAAAAACATGTGTTAGATCATTGACTGGCAAATCATGCGGAAAGTAGTCAGAATAGATGGACCATGAGCAATAATAAGCCACGTTTTTATGAGCAAATGGAGTTCTAGATGCAGTTTGATCAGTAGATGAGACATTGCTTGGCACAGTAGCATTAGAAGACGGATCACTCGTCCTCTTTATGAGGTTTCGTAGTTTAAACCTTGACATGGTCTCCTGGGCCCAGTACGAGTCAAGAAGCAAAGACATCAAAGTCAGGAACAACGGCAGAAAAACAGCCCTCATTATGACTCACGGGATACGGGGGGAATATACATGGAAATACATTTAACTATATAGGTTGAATAAACATGGTATATTGAAAAAGGTAATCTAAGTTAATTGGCAATTGCAGGTTTTGGTATTCATTTGACCAAAAGAGTGCAAAACTGACCCCAGGAAATCTCGGTTGATGACCAAACAGGAAACATTGAGATTTAGTCGATAACAAAGATGAACATGAAAAGAGTTGGACCAAGAAATTATAGCGGATATATTGTTAGAAATACCAATAGTGTATATAATTGGGGATTGGCTTTTAGTCGGAATCAGAGACTTGGCTTAGGTGCGGGCCGATCCAGTCATAGAGTCCGATGCTATACCACGGATACTCAGAATCTCAACGGATTCCTTAAAGTTAAAGGTCCTGCAATGACCAAATATTTTCAATCTGCTTTAGGAACGACGTCAGAACATGTTGACAATGCCGTCAGTCTGAAAACAACAAAAACTACTGTACTAGGTCGATCCGGAGTACGCAAAATATTCATTCGAGATCATACCATATTGGCCGATTCTCCACCTGCATGGTGTGGGTATAACTTGGGTCCTGCGGCTCCAGAAATCGCATTGGGAGCATTGGGAGCATGTTTGGCTCACATGTATCTTGTTTTGGCAGGTATGCAGAATATCGATATGGAATTGCTCGAAATTGAGACTGAAGGACGGTTGGATTTGAGAAAGGGCAGTGAAGGATTTGAAAATGAGATTCCAGGATTGGATGATATTAATTATACGGTATATATAAATAGTGATGCATCGATGCAAGTTCTGGAGAAACTACATGCTGATGTAGAGAAGGTTTGTCCGCTGTTTAACATGATAAGGTATGCAAATGACATAACGTCACGGTTGGTAGTGAATGAGACTAGAGAGAGTGACTGAGAGAACGGGCGTGGACATTAGTTTAAATATTCTGAATTGTGATAGTAAGTAGTATATAATGCATACGATTATGTACAATGGCTTCGTATTTCTTATTACTGAGGTCGTATTATACCACTTACGGTGTGGGACTGGAGCTGCACTGTTGGTATTGTGCAACTACAGCCCAGTTAACTACCTTATCGGTGAGGATATATTGTCGCTAGAAATTTAAGGAAATAACAAATTTATAAATAAGCGATAATGTTCAAGTAGTAGCACTAAAAAATTGAAATTCACATTCTGGTAGCTAATTAAATTTAAGCGAATAACTTTTTAATTGAGACTTTTACTTTTGAGGCTGAATGATTTAAATTGAACAATGTAACCAAGACAAGCAGCAAGACATGGAGATAATTACGCCATAGAAGAGTATAACGACAACTAATTAACAGATTGACACCAACTATTATCATTTCTCCTATCATACTATATCATACTATTCTTGCCCTGCTCCGTCCAGGCTCATAAAGCCGTGCGTGCATTTCCATCCATTTAGCCTTGCTTGTTGCTTATTTCCCAATTGGGTAAAAACAAGACAACCGTCTGATCGAACATGACGGCCAATTCTATCGATTCAGCTAGACATTAGAACGAAATTACTATATATAGTTAAATTTTCAACTTGGAAATAATCCGTTTTATAGCAATTGTAACATTTTGTCCAAAAATCTCCCCATTCCTGCCTCTCATTGTGCCTCATTTTCAACTAATCTTATGTTTTAGCAATCAAGGTTTGGATTGCTGTCAAAGGTCGCCAACCAGCCACTTTCGTTCTTAACACCACCGGAAAACCCCACCACTTGACTTAGATTTGAATTTCCACCTGGAATTTTTGTCTTTAGATATATTTGTCTGGGTGTTTGCAACCGAATTCTCTGACTTGGAATCCTCGCTTTGAATATATAAGTTGGGTCCCCTAGGTTACCATTCATTTGATTTCTCTTTTGGTTGCTATTAAGTTCCGACAAACCCTTGTGTTTTTTTTGAACTCCGACATTATCCACGCTTTTGACTTGACTTTTTGTTGGATATTGACAAGAAATGTCCTGGTTCAAGGTAAGTGAAAGTTATTGAGAGATTATTTTAAAAAATGGCTCTCTGTCAAAGTTTATAATTGAGTTGTATTGGCCTCTCGGAGTGGGGGCTATAGGTTTCCGGCTCGATCACCTGACGATGGTATTTTGCCACAAATCTCGCATTATTTTGTTCATTTAAAGTTTGTGCCTCGTCTTATACACATTATTTGAGCTTGTAATGTCAGTTTTTGCACTCGTCATGGCGCATTGGTCGGTCCCCTTCTCGTTATGTGGTTGTGGTGTAACCGCCGTTTTCTAACTTTCCAGACAAACAGAAACTCTACTGAAGAGGGAACATCAACAATGGCTAGTGAAGCCAAATCCACCTCTTCTGTCGCTACTAAGCCTAAGACTGCTAGCTATACTCCGCCTGCTGCCACTGTCAAAGTAGCCGGTTCCGATAAGCCTTTGTCTCCTGCTGCCGCTGCTGCCTATTATCAGCGGCTTGTTCGAAACGGAGGTTCTGCCAATGTTTCTGCTTCTGAGATTGGTGTTACCAAGGATGCTTCTGATACTGCTGCTACGTTGGCTGTAGGCTCCAACCTCAGTCCAAAGCTTTGGTACCGTGAACGGTCTTCCGAAACGGCCGGAGAGGCTGCTTTGTTAGCGCAACAGTCCAATATTTCTCCGGAAATCTGGAAACCTGACCCAAGTCAAAGTGCTGCCACTGCTGCTCTTCAGGCTGAGGAACATACTACTCCCGTGAAGAGCCTGGTTGATTATGATGAAGCTTTGGTCTATCGACAGGGTCTGACTGCTGCAACGAAGACTGCTACTATTTCTGGTCGAGACCATGCTGCAAAGGCTCTTCCCGAAGTCTATGCTTGGCGAGATAATGAAAGGCAACATACGTTGGCTGGCCACGATCGCCGATCTTCCTCTTCTTTGAGCGTCTTGAACAGTAAGCTCAATGAACAACAGCAGCGCAGGGCTGACACTCTTTCCGATGCTGGATCCAAACAACCCAGTCCGGAATTCCTTGTGGCTCTTGAGACAAAGGCTCGTGAAAATGCTATGAGACGTTTGTCGCATTTGTATGTTGGTGGTCCTCATTTAACTAGAGAGGCTTCCGCCAAGAATCCGGCTGGATTCCATTCTGGCGATTTCACTCTGGAGGGTGGTACAAACTCCTCTCAATTCTTGGAGGATAGTCAAAAGGAGAGCCTAGTTGCCCTAGCTCGACTAAAGGCTGCCAATGGAATCAAGGCAATTGATGATGACATTCAGAACACCAATTTCACTCGTCACGGTGGCTATGCAGATGCTCTCAAACTGGCTGAGGAGAAATCCAAAAAGCGTCTGGTGAACCATGGCAAGATCGATATTGGTGGTGGTTTGTTCATGACACAATCCGAAGTGGAGGCTATTGCTGAACGTAATGTTCGTCCCGTTATTGACGAAATCTCGCAACAGGCTCAGAAGCAACGTAAGGAAGACGAAGAAAAGCGTGCTGCTGAGGAAGCAGACCGCCAGAAGAAGGCTGAAGAGAAGCAAGCCGCTGACGGTAAGAAGGCTGAAGACAAGCGTATCCTTGCCGAGCAGAAGGCCGAAGAGAAGCGTGTCAAGCAGGAAGAGAAGGCAGCTCAGAAGGTGGAGAAAGACAAGGCCAAGGCTGCACAAAAGGCTGAGAAAGACAAGGCCAAGGCTACTCAGAAGGCCGAGAAGGACAAGCAACGTGCTGAGAGACTGAAACAAAAGCAGAACACTAAGCACGAGAAATTGTTGGCTGCTGAACAAAGTAAGCAAGAGAAGATTAGACTTCAGAAGGCTTTGGATGAGGCTAAGAATGCTGAAGCTCTTGCAGCAGCTGAGTCTTCACGACTTCTTGCTATCAAGACTCAACGTGAGCACGACCTTGAGGCTGCCAGAATTGCCCAAGAGCAGGCAGAAGGTGAAGCTCAGAAAGAATTGGCTCAGAAGGAGATTGAAGAGAAGGAGGCCGCCCTGGCATCAGCCAAGAAAGACTATGAAGGTGCCCACACCAAGGAGACTGCACAACATGAAGTAGTAGCTTCTGCGGCTGCATCAGTTTTGGATGCCGAGAATGCTGAAACGGAGGCAGTGTCTGAGGCAAAGAAAGCTGAAGACGAGGAAGAAGCTGAAGAGGCTGCTGAGAGGAAGTCTATCGAGTCGGATACTACTGCAAAAGGTGTCAAGGTTCCCGATGCTGCTGAGGAAAGTGCCGCTGAGCCTTCTTGGGAAATAGTTAACAAGGATGATGCTCCAAAGGAAGCTGTTGAGAGTGCAGAAAAGGAGACATCTCCAGCAACTATCGGCGCTGAGCCTGCTACTGAAGCAGCCAAAGAAACCACGGAGGAGCCTGTTGCTGTGACTCAGGAGGCACCTACTACTCCTACTGCGGAAACTTCTGCAACTGACGATACCAGTCCAGTGTCGAATGGAAGTACCAGTGGTTCATGGTTGAAGAGGCAGGTGAACAAGGTCACTGGCCAGCGTGCTAAGGTTCTCGCTAGTCAGAAGCCAGCTGCTAGCAAGGATAAGGGTAAGGCTAAGGTTGGCTCTGAATTGAGTGAATCGGCAGAGAAACCAGTCGAATCTGCAAAACCTGAAGAAGCTGCAGAGCCTTCGGAGGCAGCAAAGCCTGAGGAACTTGCAAAGCCTCTGGAAACTGCAGAACCTGCAGAAGTTGCGGAACCTGAGGAAGTTGCAGAGCCTAAGGAAGCTACGGAGCCGGCTGTCGAAGCACCTACAGCAGCAGAAAAAGAAGTTGATGAACCTGAACCAGTGACAGAGCCTGAAACCAATGGTGTCGCTACTAATGGGGAACTGCCGGAAATTGAGACCGGTGGTGATTTGGAAGTTCCTGAAGTTCCTGGGCTTTCTGAGGCGGAGGATAAAGTGGAAGGGGAGGGTGTAAAGCACGGATCGATATTCACTGAATCTGTCGCTTAGTATAATATGTGATTCTATATTTTTATGCTTGGTTGTTTTTTTTTTGAATAATTTCTTCTTCGGTTTAGCTTGTTTTTTCTCTAACTAAATATATTAATAATAGTCTTTAAGCCATATAATATCATAAATAAATGATTGTATATTATATTAAATAGGATTCTCTGAAAAGCAAGTCCTTTTTGATGAGATATCAAAAATGAGCTCTTTCTCTAAGAACATGCTCGCCGATTTGCGATGTTTCATATGCTTCATTTTCATTCATAGGAGGCTCCGAAGATGGAGGAGGAGAGATCTTAGGCTCAGTCAACTCTGCACTTTCTCTCCAACCATGAGGATTCGATTGAGTGTTGAAAAGAGCACCTTTCTTTGTCTTACCAGCAGGATATAAGTCGTAAGCAAAGAAGCATAGATAGAAGCCGTAAATAAATGATAAGGTCCATTCCATTATAGCCGCCGAATTGGGTTTCTCATAAGATCCAAGAACAGCAAAAGCAACAGCCAAGGCTAATTCGACACAGAACCATAGAGCCTTGAAGGAATAAGACACCTTGAGTCGAGTGATACCATTGTAATTTTTATCAAGCAAGAAAAATTCACCAATAGTAAACAATACAGAGATTCCAACAAAGACTATGAATACGCACAACATAGCCACATGAACTCGAGGAAAAACTTCGGTATTAAATATAGAAACAAATAAAATACCTAGTTGACCAATGATTCCAGTTCCAATAGAAAACCCAGCCAAAATCTTCTCGGTTCTGCCCCAGTTTGGCAACAGTCTACCAGCATGTCTCAAGTATCTTTCAGCGACTAGGGATAAGACATAGCATATTCCCTGCGCACCAGAACAGGCTATAAATATAGGCTGCAAATTGGTAGCAGCAATGTCACTAATATACAAAATATGCTGGTTCTTATCCTTATCTTCGTAAACAAACCTATAAACAGGATGGCCTTGGACTGCCCAGCAGGTCATCAAAGCAATGAGCATACCCCACCAAAAGATGGCGCAAAGTAAAGGTAGCCACCAATGGTGGATGATCCACAGCATGATGATGTAATCTAGTTTAAAGACCTTCTATGCAGAAAATCCCCGAGTCAAAGGCAATGACACAGTTTTGTTGAGTCACAAGTCGGAATAAAATTAACTTTCTGGAAAAAATTGTTAGCAACAATAAAAAACAATGGAGCAAACAAACGGCTATTTGATCCAAAACTAGAAAAAAGATGCGGTTTGAAGGGTGGAAAAAAAAATAAAAAACTTTTAAAATTTTTTTAAAAATTTAAACATATATATATTCGGATCTAAATGTATATGAATATTATCTACTATTTTTATCAAACTTGGCGATTTAATCAAGTTGCTCAAGTTCATCTCACAAGCCCATTCGGCTCAAATTGCAGCCAAGAAATCCGAGCAAAAAGGCAATAAAATCTAATCAAAAGGTACCGGAAATTCCACTGGAAAAACAACAAACATATGCATTAACATACATTTTGATGCCCAGTAAAAATGCCCTATCATTTACATCTCGATTTATCTTTCCTATTTTGCTTTTTACCCTGCCCCAAATTACCAGTTTGATGCTATTCCCCTAATATTATTGCCTTATCGAGTAGATTAACCTTCGATACTGTCGTACCATCTGGATTTGGGCTCACGTGAGAAACCATACCCCACAGAATATTTTTTTTTCCCTTTCGCAATTTTTACTTATATAAAAAACATAAAAACAACCTTTTGATTGAGGTTTTTGGTGATTAATTTCTACTTAATCTTCAATTCTTTATGAAGGCCAAGAATCATGGATTATCCTGATTCTTCCTTACTTGTTCCAAGACCAGATAGGTCTACGAATGATCTGAGTCCAAAAAATACTTCGAACTCAGAGCCTTGGCCACCCGGGCACCTGTATCGGCCTAATGAGGGGTCAATAAGAATGGAGAAGACAAGAAAACGTCCTTCTGCGCAATATCCGCGGGTAGCTGTGGATGATGGCCGCTCTGAAACAGCTACTCCGGTCCCGTCAGTGGCGGCGCCATTCCCTGAATCTGGCATTGGCGAGGAATACATTCCCGCAAGTCCTCCTGTTGATTCTACTAATGACCCCTTACTTAGTCGGATACCATCAGGCAATAAGTTTGCTCAGGGAGAATATTTACCAGATGATCTAACTAGTCCACAAGAGCCGCTGGCAGCAGCAGCAGATATACTTGCTTCACCGACTCTGGGTCTAAGCGAAAACGAATGGAAAAGCATTCCATTCACCACTCGGAGAAAACTTAAAAATAGCATGGAAAGAGTCGGTAGTATACTGCGTAGTGAATCGGCATCTGCAAGCAGTTCACCAATTGACACAAGAACCAATAGCCTTCCAGGTGATGACGTCATGAACGATAATAACAATAATAATTATAATGCGGCTCTAGCATTTGTTTCAAGACGAAGACGAGATCGTGCTCTTACTATGTATCCGGAATTGGAAACTGCCCCGTATGGTGGTTCATCGCCGGGACGTAATGCATTTGATGGACTGAAGAACGTCGGCAGAAGCGTCTCAGTCACTACTAGTCCATCATCATCATTTTCTCCTGCATTTCAATATCTGAGCCGGTACGGGAGTTCTGGAGCCAATCAAACAAATGATGGGTTTCTCGGGGAGCAGATTGGCAACTATGTTATCGGCAAACTCATCGGATACGGCGCTTTTAGTCAAATCAGAGAGGCAGTTACTTTTGAGCATGGAGAAAAGGTGATACGAGCAGTGAAAATCGTCAGAAGACATTCTGTATTGGAGTCTCCGGAAAAAATGGAGCAATTACATCATGAATTTGTCCATGAAGTCCGACTTTGGAAATCCTTGGACCACCCTAACATTCTACATCTATTAACTGTGGAAGATGACGAAAATGCCACTTATTGCTTCACGGAAAAAATATCTTCTGGAACACTGCTTAATGCGGTCAGGCAAATACAACATGAATTCAGTTCTGTGACTGGAACGGATGCTTGTAGGGCTGTTGCGAAGCAACGATTTCCAGTTACACTAACCTACCTAAAGCAACTGAGCTCTGCATTAGTATATCTACATGTTAATATGCATATTGTTCACCGTGACTTTAAGCTGGAAAATTGCTTGGTTGAAAGACTAGGAAAAGACTGTCACAAGATCTTGGTCTGTGACTTTGGTATGAGTGACTATTATGAGCCGGAACCACAGTTTCTCGACAGAGCCAGTAACGCTTCTATATCATCGATGAGGAGTGATACGAGTATCAATCATCATCTGATCGGACCGGCTGATACTTCGTCTATGATTGCTTCGGGCAGAAGGAATTCTTCAGGATACTCATCACCGCACGTGGAACCTATGAGCAGGACATCTTCGACTATATCATTTTCTAATAGTCAAAACGGTGGCTCTTTGCCATATGCATGCCCGCAGCTTCTACAAAGCAATCGTCCGATTGTGAATCCATTTACCGACATCTGGGCATTTGGTGTATGCATGTATGCATTACTTATGGGAAAAATGCCATGGCAGCACGGATTTGCGCCGAAACTTCGCATGATGATCCTTGAGGCGAACTGGAACGATGAAGCAGTGGAAAAGGTTTACGATAAGCAGGTGACGGATATTCTGCGAGGATGTTTGGCACCGGAAGTGGAAGATCGATGGGATGCTGTTAAACTGCAAGAAAGGCTCAATGAGCTTATCGTAGAGTGACGAAACTAACATTTAATGATATGAAGCATGGGGTCTAAGGATGGGGTTCGTGGATATGACACATAGGGCTTGAGATATGAACTGTGGACAATGACATTGAAAAAAAACGCTTAAGACAATATGCTTGGTGTAACAAAACAACAAAAACGCTTTACACGCGTACGACGAATATGCTCGATGGAAGCATAAAAACACTTTTGGTAACCGTCTTGTATACTATAATATATTACATTGCATAAGATAGATAAGTCCTTGACGACCAGGCAAACAACATTTCACTCCGTTTTCTCAGTCTTAGTTTCTTCTTCCTTCTCAGCAGCAAGACGCGCAGCCTGTTGCTTCTTCTTAACCTGAGTATTGTTATAGATGCCCATTACAAATGTACATAGAGCGAAGAAGGGGACCCATGCATACTCTGGGATCAGGGCCTGAGCAATAGCCACAGCAAAAGGAGCACTGATCCAACTGGCTTTCAAAACAACAGGAAGAGCCGTTTTAACTGCTTTAATGATCTGTTCACGGGTTCTTGCGCCAGCTATAACAGCCATGCTGATGACAAATACAGTGCTCTGGATCGGAATCACCGTCAGATTTGAGATGACAATCTGCAAAAGCTTGGCAACAACCCCCTTTTTACCCCGGAACGGCCTCTGTAGGAGATTGACAAGATAATGAGATAAAGGAGCACTAATAACTAGTCCATATAGCCCCATTTTGGGCACTCTAGAACTATAGTAGGAGCCGGTTTTGGGGTCCTTTGCATCGGCTAAATAAGACGCCAAATACTCCGACAAAGCATTCAGAGTTCCAGTAGTTAGAGCTTTAGTTCGAATAGGATTCGATTGCAATTGCGTCAGGTAAAATGTCAGAGCTTTATCGGCCATTTTCAATGAATTGGGTAGTGGGGTAACAAGGCTCGGAAGAATGTGTGGAGATGCCGATGAAACCTGGGGATACGGCTGCGGTGCGGGGTTTTTTACGCGGAAAATTATATTATAAATTAAATAAGGTTGAAAATTGCAAAAGCTATCAATAATCCCGCGATTTATATATTTTTAAATATTCCGGATGAAATCCATTCAAAGCTCTGTATCAAATGCCGCAGTCTTCCGTCATCCTTGGTTACCCTGCAGCACTCCTGGGAATCCCATTTTTTGCTCCACCACTTCAAGAATATCATTTAACACTTAGTAGAAAGGCTGGATAAACTGTGCAGAAAGAAACAGCCCCTCAGCAAACAAGGATCACGTGTCAGGATCTGTCTGTGTTTAATATATTTGAAATTGTGGTTGGACGACAGTTTATTGCCTACTATATATTGTATTAATTGGAAGTCTTTGTCGCCTTTTGACTGAGAAAACATGAACAACCCGTCTCCAGGAGGCGAACATGATGATTCGCTTTTTCCTCACGATGATATGGGTGGACCAGGAGATGAATTCTTGCTTGGAGGCGTTTCAGATCATCATTTGCCGTATGATATTGGCCATGACATGGATAAGCCCGAGGATGACCATGTCCATGATGATCAACATATAGAGAATAATGATGATTTCCTAACTAATATGGATGATCATCATTCAGTGAATATGGATGCACCTGAAAGCCACAACGATATAATTGGCAGCTCGATACCTGCACCTAATCATGAGAATGATGGAGGTGATGCTTTTTCTCAAAAGACCAGCTTGCCAAGTGCCCCTGCCCCGGAACAACACGACAAGGAGCCAAGTGCCAGTGTCGAAGAACCAATTACGACTCATGAAAATCTAAATAAAAGATCAACTGTTAGCCCGAAACGCGAAGAGGAAGAGGTTTTGCCGGAAATCAAGCAGGAAGTCAAGGTTGTTTCCCGGAAGTCACAGGAGCCACAGCCCAAACGCAAAGCCCCTCAGTTTCAAACCATCGTGATTCCATCATATGCGACATGGTTTAACATGGATAAAATCACAGACATCGAAGTACAGTCTTTACCGGAATTCTTCAGTGGAAGAAACCGATCCAAGACCCCAAAGGTGTATAAAAAGTACAGAGACTTCATGGTCAACGTGTATCGTCTCAATCCTTACGAGTATCTCACAGTTACTGCAGCTCGAAGACATCTGGTGGGCGACGTTGGTGCAATAATGAGAGTCCACAGCTTTCTGGAAAAGTGGGGACTAATTAATTATCAAACGGCAATTCAATCGCGTCCGGCAGATGTCGCGCCTCCTTTCACAGGCCACTGGAACCAAACTTTAGATACTCCCAGAGGATTATTTCCGTTTCAATTTTATAAAGGCACGAAAGACCCCGCTGCACTGCGTACGAATGGCGGTGATCAAGACTCAATTGCAGCCGGTTCTTTTGATCATTCTAAGCAGCAGCTGCAGCCCTCTGCAGAAGAAAACAACGGCAGTGAGCCAGCTCGCTCTGAGTCGTCAAGCTGGACCAAAAAAGAAGTGGTGAACCTTTTAGACGCAATAATGGAAACCCCGAATGACTGGGCAGCTATTGCAAACAAGGTGGGGCCAAAGAAAACCAGAGAGGAATGTGTTTTGAAGTTTTTATCTATAGCATCAGAAGACAGGTATCTGGAAAATGGCTATGCTAAAGACAAGTCGTCGTCTTCCAGTGAAGCTGACTATAAGCGTAAGCTGGGCCCTCTGAAATATGATCCAGCTCAGCTGCCATTTGTCCAGGCTGATAATCCAGTCATGAGTGTGGTGTCATTTTTAGCTGCCGTTGTAGATCCTCAAGTGGCGGCAGCTGCAGCAGGTAGGGGAATTGAAGAGATAAAAAAGATGCTGTCAAGTCTGGTGAATGAAGTTGAAGAACGAGAAAAGGAAGAAAGGGCAAAGGAGAAAGAAGAAGAAGGCGAAGAGGATGCTCAACAAGAGTCCGAAGATGCTCCAAAGGAGCCTGCTGACGAAGACATGGATACGACAAACGATTTTCCTGATTTGGAGAGAGCCAGCGACGTCGCGTTTGGGTCTATTGGATCGCGTGCATATTCGTTATCTACTAATTACGAAAAAGACATGTACAGATTATTCACCAAGGTAGTTAGTAGTCAGCTAACGAAACTGGATCTCAAGCTAGAGAAATTCGAGCAGATTGAAAAGAGCCTGGATTTGGAACGACGCGAGCTGGAAAAAGAACGAGAAGAAGTATTATTGGATCGTTTGGGGCTTCAAAAGAAGGTGAATGTTGTGGATGGTATACTTCGTCAAGCTTTGGCCACTGTTGCTAATGCCGCGGAAGATGGATCTGCTATTTCGAATTCCCATGAGCTTCTTGCATCGCTTAGGGAACAGGTGGCATCGGCAAAACAAGCTATTGCCAGCACTGCTTCTCATTATGCTCGACGAGAAGTGGTAGAGGCTAGTGGAGTGGAAGTAACTAATATTAGTACGGTTAAGGAGGATTTGAAGCCAATCAGTGTAGAAATTCCTCAGGCATATACATTCTGGAGTGCATGAACAAGCACTTTATGTATAATAAATATGAGTTTCTGGCGACATACTAACGGGGCAAATTTCGACTAAATGATAAATTAATATAACACCATGGTTTTTTTTCCAGCTATAATTCGTTATACGTTGATTACACCAAATGTTTTCTGGATCCAGTAAAGAACAATTGAACAATGGTGACATGTAAAAGACCCATTCCGACCATGAGAAGAACCTCAAAGATGCTAAAATAGAAAATACGAGTTTCTGTACTTTTTACGGTCGACTCATTTCGATTGTTTCGAGTCTTGTAATAATGAAGGGCTCGTACCAGTTCGGTAGTTTGAGTCTCCAAATGGCTGATAGAGTTCTCAACTGTGTTTGTACTGTCGACTCCTCGAGAAGCAGGCAACGAAGCCTTGATATCTGAGTCGATTTTGATATCGAATTCAATGACCTTTTCACTGAATGTTGACATGTCGTTGGAGAAGCAGAACTCATACTCTCCAATCTGCGTTGCCGCAAAAACATATTCTCCTTGAGCTTCTTTAGATGCCTGATACACCAATTGCTGATCTGGGCCTCTGATGGTCATATCGATGTCAAACGAACCTCCTGATTGGACTGCGTATGAGAAGCCTACCTTGGAGTTCACGGCATGTACTTGTCCATAGATGCATTCCAGACCGTTGGCTGGTACCTTGACGGTAAGTGTTGTTGCTGACACCAACAGAGCAAATTGTACTGCAATTATCCCCAGACACAATCCGAGTTTCATGGTTATGTTGAAGGTGTTTTATAGACAATCTCACAAAATATACGTGTTCGATTTGCTTTTTGGCTTTTTTTGTCAAATGCCGGTTACGTAAGCAACAACATTGTTGAAAGCCAAAAAAACAATACAAAATCCAACTAAAACACCAAAAGAACTCCAAAATCGCGTATATTTTGCACGTGCAATGGACGAGCAATACAAACGACCCGAGGAGTCTCGGAAGCGTAAAAAAGAGGATTTCGATGATTCTGACAAGGAGAATTGGGGCCTGGAGAAATCAGCATTGTATGAGGATATGCGAACCAAGTGCGTAGGAAAGGACGACTATTTGGAGTCGGAGCTCAAATCTCTGGAAACTTCCTTCAAAGGACTTGAGAACAAGTATTATCTTGTAGATAAGATTGGAGAAGGTACGTTCTCGTCGGTTTACAGAGCAGTTGATATTTGCTACCAGCAACATAACAATGAATGGGATACCATCTACAACTCGAATCAGACGGAAAAGGGCGTGCAATTTGTGGCATTGAAGCGTATTTATGTTACTGCATCGCCTCGTAGGATCCTCAATGAGTTGAAATTGCTTAGAAAACTGTCGGGTTCTTCGTATGTTGCGCCAATCATCACTGCCATGCGTCATCAGGATCAGATTCTGGTAGTGCTTCCGTATTTCCAACATGCTGATTTTCGTCACTATTATCATAGCCTGACTATGGCTGGAATCAAAAAATACATGCATGATATTCTCAGTGGCCTGGAATTCATTCATTCCAAGCGGGTTGTTCATCGTGATATCAAGCCTGCCAACTTCCTGTTCGACGCTTCTCGTGGTTACGGTGTCATTGTTGACTTTGGACTGGCAGAAATGGAAAGCGATTTCACCACTTGTCCATGTACTACAGGAGGCTTGGCAAAGCGATTATCTCAGGTCTCTGTTCAGGGAGGATATCGTAAAGAAGATAGGAGACCGGGACGACACGCGAACCGAGCAGGAACACGAGGATTCCGGGCTCCCGAGGTGTTATTTCGTTGCAACAGTCAAACCACCAAAATAGACATGTGGAGTGTGGGAATAGTACTGTTGAGCATCATGACCAAGCGTGTGCCGTTCTTCAATTCTACTGACGATGAAGATGCACTTGTAGAATTGGCCACCATTTGGGGAAAACAGCAGGTGAATAATTGTGCATTACTTCATGGTCTTGTGTTTGAAACTTCTGTTCCAACTATTCCAAGCACTGGATATTCCTTGGAAGATATTGTTGGATGTTTCTCAGGCAGACCTACGGCCTCTTCAGATCAGGCCGATTTTCAATATAACGACGAAGAACAACAGCTATTGTCATTACTTAAGGGATTGCTTGATATGAATTTCAAAAAGCGATTTTCTGCAACTAGAGCGTTGAATCATAAGTTTTTTGAAGGAGAAATTCCTGCTGACGAACCATTGGTTACTAAATCAATCAAAAGGCATAGAAAAGAAGAGAAAATAGTCCAGGATCCCACTGAGCCTATACGACATGAGGAGGAAAAGGAGCTGAAGGAAGAAAAATCACAGGATAATATTGCAGATGAAACCACCAAGATTGAGCAAAGCTAAGGAGGATATTTGCTTCTGTACATCTCAAATGCTTGAAACGAGTCGCATAGATAAAATTAATTTATTCATATAGCATCATAATACGAAGAAGATCATTTCAAACAAAATTTTACGATTTCCGAAAAGTTGTCGAAATATACTAAAACCACTGTTCCTACCTCTCCATCATCCCATCAGCCATCAATGTCGTACAATGGAATAGGCTTGTCAACAGTCCGTGGCAGCGGAACAAGTGGTTATATACAATCAAATGCATCTCAAAGAGGAGTGTATCGTACAGGAAACTATGAACATCGACAGCAAATGGAAGAGAAGAGAAAACATGATGAGAGGAAGCTCAAAGCCACTGGAATTTCTAATCGTAAAGTCGACGAAAGCATATTGGAACATGAGCAGAAGAGACAGATTGAAGTGAAATGCATGGAATTACAGGATAAGCTGGAAGAGGAAGGGTTGGAAGAAGATGATATTGAGGAAAAGGTGCTTGAACTGAGGAAGAAACTGATGGCGGATCAGAAGAAGAAACCACGCAAGTTTGTGCCGAAATCAAAGACAAATTCGAGTGATATACATGTACAATCGAAGATGAAGGCAGATAGAAATGAAAATATGGAGAAAGCTATGCATAGGTCGAAAGTTCGACGTCATCATCATGATGATAGAAACCGACGCAGATCTCCTGATTCAGAGCGTTCAAGACATGGAAGAGATGAAGAAGATGAGAATGATAAGTTTGGTGGTGAACGACGGGCAAGAGATAGATATGAGCGAGACCGACATGGTGGTGAGAGATCTAGATCAGCATCTCCTGTTAGACAAGCAGCATCGCCGGTTAAACCAGCAGAACCGCCAGTCAACGAGATTCCTTCGCATCGAAAATTAAAGCCGTATGAATAGGGGTATGAATTACGAACCAGAGCTTAATGAGACTTGTACGGAATAATGTGTGATAATCATAAATTACATATATACAGTTAATGACCAGGACAAGTTACCTACTCACGCATACGAATCTCCCGGCAGTTCTATACGTTTAATTTCGTCTTCATGCAATTGTTGTGCTCCTAACTCATTAATTAAACCCTCAATGATCTCGCTGGATGTTTTATCTTTAATGTCTATCATTTTGAAGGAACCGTTTTCAAGGCCCAGCTTAACAAAAGACTTGCGCCCAGTTTTTTCAAAGTCTTTTTCACGGAATTCTCGCACCGATACGGCAACTCCAGGATTGTAAAATTGTATCTGTGGAAGGTTTTCTTTCCAGAATTGTCGAGCTCCGACATATATGCCATCAGTTTTAGCCTGCTGCTTCTTCAAGGCTGTTTCAAAGAACTGCAAATCGAGCGATTTTGTTCCTGTTGGAAGTTTTAATGCACCAGGACCAACAGTAATGCGATTTAAAAGCATAATCTGCCTTGTTATGCCGGATTTTGGAATGCTCATGTTGCTAGGTTGATCCAAGAAGTTAATTTTCCACGAGGTTTTGTCTGCTGAGTGGTACTTGAGGGTAACTACTAATTAGGTGGGTGGAACACCAAGGTTCAGTAGTGAAACGGGCATAAAATGCATTGTAATAGTTGAGAAATATGTTTTTCTGCCTTTAATGATATTTAATAATATTATACTCAAATTAATACAAAATAATACCGAGCTTTGTGGAAGTTTGCGGTGTGGTTGTTTGCTGCCTCAGTCAACCTAATTTATACGGTTACTTGCACCTCCGAACCTTATTCAACATCTGGCCAATTACCTTATTTTTATTATTTTATCTCTAATCAATCTCCATTGAAATCTATACGCATTTTTTCTGACATTTCAAACATTTTCAACTCTTCAACCTCAAATCACCTTGGTTGATTCCCGCATAGAAACCCTTCGCTACCTGCAACATAATTTTTCAATTAAGCGAAAATCTCTTTGCCCCTGGCAATCTCTTGACTGAGCCTTACGAATATTTTGCCGGACAAAATAGCATCGCGCCAAATATACAAACAGACCAACTATTCTTGGGGAATTGTATAAAATAGAGCCAGGAAACTACGGTAATTATCAGTTCTGGAATATCTGGAATATCTGGAATCTTATCAATTCAAAGTCTCGTGACTGTTGCTCTCCTGCGAAAAATCCCCCCTTTTAACTTATTTATCTGCATATATCAACAATGCTTCAAAGAGTATGTATTTTTTGATTGAATCACTTCATATTTGTTCAAACTAACTGTTTAGAGCGATAGTAGAAAATCTCGAAGCCCCCGGGCAAGCACTCCAAAGTGGCAGAAATCCGACTATAAAGCTCCGGTCAATTCTCCACCGGGAAATGCATATTACCACATTGTTGGGCTCTATGATCATCCGACTGATATGGATGAAGGCGAAGATTATGATTCTGATGCCGATAATCAGGAAGTTCGCGAAAGTGTAGGACATATTGCTGATGCCCGACGTCGCTCTGCATCTGCCATTGAGCATCATATAAAACATTTTGCCGAGGGAGATCGCGACCAGAGGAACGGAAGCAGTAGAAATGGCTCTAGAAGCGTGTTCCCGAGCTATAGACGTGGTAATGATGCAAAGAAGTCACCTGAGGAACCCGTGAGCCAACGACCCAAATCTGCAGGATGGAAAGACATTTCCAATTTCAGAGAAAGAATAAGAAAGCTCAAGGTAGAGGAAGATGAGCGATATTCAAATGCATATTTGGACGATCATTCATACATGTTGCAGACTGCTGTCAGGCATCTATCCACAGAGGACGTTCGAACCAATGACGATACTACTACGACTCCTTCAAAGTATCTCGACAGAAACGAATTGTCGCCTTCGCCAAATTCACGGTCCGTCTCAGTAGCAACGCAAAAGTCCTCAGATTCAAAAACAAGTATTAGCCAGGAACCGAATGAAGAAGATCCACCGAGTCCTCAGGCGACAATAGGGAAATATGAGGCAGAACCTCGTTATGAAAACAAGAAATATCTCAAAAATAATACCAACGGCCATAGTCGAAGTTTATCGCATACTCCTGTGAATCCTGATATAGCAGAGGAGAGTCCGAAAATCTCACGTCAATCAGCTGCAGAGAAACATTTATTGGAAGTTTTACAAACATTGAAAAAGCAACCTGGGGTAGAAATCCAGTCGGTTTTACTGGAAAGAGTGGTTTCTGATATCATGGCACTATACAATTATCCTTCGGCTAACAGTCAAGCCATTGACCAAGTATGCACATCTCTATCGGATTTCATGATCAATTTCAGCCGAGGACTACCTACCAATGGACAAATGGCTGTTGCATCTTCTTGGGTACAGTCACCATCACAGGTTCCGAGCAGGCCTCAATCAGCAATGTATGGCAGCATGTATTGGCCAGGAAACTCGTATGAAATGCCAATGATGGCCAGAGGAGTGATGCCAGACATGCCAGTATCTAGTCCGTATTCAAACGCGAGATATGGACGAAGATATTACAGTGGAAGTAAAATACGAGGGCATTATGATGATTAAAGCACTGAAGAAGATACTTTAGCTATGTACATGATTATAGAAGCAATGGAATTCTAACATACCGGGCAGTAAATTATTCAAGCACAATTTTACCACCAAGTCCTTCAATTGTCTCCTTCATCTTGTCGGCATCCTCCTTAGGAACATTCTCCTTAAGGACCTTAGGTGCACTTTCAACCAGCTTCTTAGAATCCACCAAACTGAGTCCAAGTATTCCCTTTACTTCTTTAATGATCTTGGGTTTAGATTTAGGATCAAATGATTCCAATTTGACAGTGAATATCGTCTTTTCTTCGGCCTTTGGTGCTTCTTCTTCAGGAGCAGCTGAAGCAGCAGGAGCAGCCACGGCTCCAGCAGCAGGCAGCGATATGTCAGGAATGTTCAATCTTGTTTTAAGCTCAGAAACAAGAGCAGAAGTCTCCAGAAGAGTGAGTTTTGAGATCTCGTCGACAATGGAGGAGATTTTTGGATCCACTGGAGTTGATTCGGTGGAATTCCATCGATAACTGAGACCAATCGGTCGTTTTATACCATTCAAACTAGCTCCATTAGTTTATAATTCGAGCCCCATGACGTACCATATCTAACACTCACCTCAATATGTTTCGTCGTACTACTTTCGATGCTATTCTCAATGACATGGTTTTGAAGGATGAAAAAGTGCAAAAACCCAACTTGGAGCCTTTGGGTGAAATTTCGCTTCTTCGACCAACAAACAGGCAAAATCGTGCGGAATCTCAACCTTCCAGCATGGCATCGTTTCGGTTCTGTCTTGAATGGTAGGTGTTCAGTAGAGTCTACGTTAGTGTTATATGTCTTCTAATTCCAAGCAACAATATGTTGTATCCAAAGGAGGATAAAGTGAACCAACGATTACTATACTCCTGTAGAAACTGTAACTACACGGAGATTGCTGATAGTCCAATTGTATATCGAAATGAGCTCATGTCATTCATTGGAGAAACCGCAGGAGTCACTCAGGATATAGGATCTGATCCTACGCTGCCTAGATCTGATAAAGAGTGCCCGAAATGCCAAAAACACGACTGTGTATTTTTTCAGTCTCAGCAGAGAAGAGCAGAAACTACAATGGTTCTTTTCTATGTATGTATAAATTGTGGACATATATTCCGGTCGTCATGATGAGGGTTATTTATTTGTCAAAATAATGTTTGATGTATTATGTACTAGAATAAATAGGATAAAGACAATATTATATACAATTTTAGAGACAGTTTTATATACAGTTTTTGATGCCATTTAAGACATTAATAGTCTTAGGCTTAGAGAAGCACTAGCGGTGCTGAATATACAGACCTATCAACTCAGTGTTTCGAGACAGGAAACCCAGATTCCGTGATAGTAGAAGTGATAGTGTGTGTGATTGTTGAAGTGATAGTAGGGCTCAGAGTAGTAGAGGCAGCTTTAGAAGACTCAGATTCCGTCACGATTCGTGTAATGGTCCTTGTCAAAGTAGTAGTAGGAGAGGCAGCCTTTGGAGTCTCAGATTCTGTGATAGTACGTGTGACAGTGCTTTTGCTTGTTAAAGTAGTAGTAGGAGAAGCAGCCTTAGGAATATCAGACTCTGTCACGGTTCTTATGATTGTGCTCGTGAGAGTAGTAGTTGGGGTCAAAGCAGCAGACAGGAAGCTGGGCACAGTATCGGCTGCAGATTGAACTGAACCAACTTTGGGAACGTCTGTTCTAGGGTCCTCTTCTTTGGTGACAGTCTTAGTGCTGACTTTTCCATTTTGGACCGTAGAAGAGGAGGTATTGTTGACAGCAATGCCAAATGCGTCCATTTTTTCTCCGTTGGCAGTCTTGGTTGGTGTTGAAGAATTTCCAGCCAAAGGCTTCTTTTCGGAAGCTTGCTTTATGAGGTCTTCAGCTCCTTTTTCAGCCATCTCAACAATAATATCCATAACAGCCTGCTGGATATCGGACTCACTGACATCTGGAGCAGCATTGCCTTCAGCCTGAGCCTTCGAATATCCACCCACTAAATAGTCCACCAGTGATTGTAGCTCTAGTTGACCAGCAACATCCGAGTTAGATAATGCCTTAGCAGCAGAATCCAACCAAGCGGAATCAACCTCAGAGGACTCCAAGGGAGATTCTGGAACAGCCGTCTGAGCAGTCTCGAATCCAGCATCACTGACAGTTGCCATAGATGCCGAAGGCATGACAGGATGAGCCGAAGCCGATGCCCATAAAAGGACGGCGACTGAAGAGGCGATAGAGAATTTGTAAACCATGAGGATGGTAAAATTGATATAAGTTCTTAGCGAAAGTGTGAGTAAAACGAAAGTGTTGTAGACAATGATGGCAAACGGTGAATGAGCATGGTCTTATATATTGTTTAATGCAATATTTTTGAAACCAGGGGGAAACCGTTGGCAGAGCCGATATAAAGTTCAACGGTTGTTTCAGGATCCAACGGTTTTAATGAAGGAAAAACACATAGAGAAATGAGTAGGAAAAATAGAACAAAAATGAAATCAAGAGGACATCATTTCAATTGTAAGGAAATTCAATTAATGTGTTATTGTTGCAAAAAGCGGTCGAAAAGGGCCATATTCATCCTCATTTCAGCCAATTCTCTACCCTATGTAATAGTACCTGACGCCGATAATATGATATGAAAATGACTTAATTTCGTATAAAGCAAGTCATTAAGTCCGAAACTTTAATTACAAAGAATAAAGTTGTTGAGCCAGTTTCACATTTGAACAGGTGAAGGTTAAAAGGGTAAGTTAAGATGAAACAATAAGATCACCACCAACCTTAGTTTAATTAATAATATCGTTCGTTAAATATATACAAAATATATACCGACTATTCAGCCGTACACTATTTACACTGTTCGAGGAGCTAAACTGACTATTTTATTGTATCCTCTTCGTTTAACTTCGTCTGCTATTACTCCAGAAACTCTTGATCCAATAGGTTCACCAGACTTCTGGATCAAAACACATGCATTATCGTCGAATTTAATAAATGAGCCATCAGGCCGCCTTACTTGCTGCCTAGTTCGTACTACTACAGCATGTCTAATATCACCTTGTCTTAATCGTTGAGCAGCAGCTTGACCAGTGACATTTTGAGGGACAGGGCGAGCTTTTTGGACGACAACTACAATTTTATCGCCTGATATTAGAGGGAATCACATAGAAGCAACACCAAATAAATCAATACTTACCTATAGTTGCAAAGTTCTTTGGTTTCTTCTTATTCAGTACCTTGATGCATTCAGCAGCTAATGCACCCTTTGAAATTAGAAGCTAAATATCTCACAAACTCTCTCTGTACCACCTACCGAATTATCAACAACATTGACTATACTTTTGAGATATAACATTGTTGAAATATACTATTATATGCAATATGTAGCTAGTTTTCTATGAGCTTTGACCTCGTGGGACTTTCAACAAAGCGTATTTTTGAGTATTTTTTTGTTACATTTTTTCCCATCCCAAAACACAGCGTTGTTTTTTTTCTCTAGTGTTCACTGCCAACCATCGTAGCAAGTTAACTAGGGGATCCCCGGGAATAGGCAAAGATATCAGACAGGGAAAAGACGGGATTTGTACAGTTGGCTGTAATACTTCGATCGTTCTAGGACTCGTGTTTTTTGTAATATTTTTGGCATTACGAGTGATTTTCGGTGATTCTGAGACACCTCCCTTAGTTGGACCTTGTTCTTTTTATATCTCGAGACAACCTTCTTCTTCAACAAAGTCTCTCATTGGACACAACTTTCTTGTTCTTTTTCTTTTTTTTTTCTTAACCAACTAGAGGGGTTTATTTAATTCTTGTGTGTTATTATGCTGGTGTTGTATATTTATATTTGGGCATTTTTCCAGCAGTGTTTGGCTGACGTCTCATTATCGACGCTTCAAAGCAGTTATTCAACTTCAGATACTTTGGATATATCATGGGTAGATGATGGTAGTGCGCCTCCATTATCTGATTTATCTACCGCGACATTTTTGCTTTGTACGGGCCCTAACACTCAACTGCATTGCTTTAGCTCGAATCCTCTTGGTTCAAAGGAATCTCTTTCATCCTTGAATGGTAAATTTAGTGTCAAACTGTCATCTATTGCAGCCTTGGGTTCTAATGGCCCTTACTTTGTTCAAATGACGTCGTTGGTTTCGGGAAGTAGCGGTGGTTATACCATTCATTATACCGATCGATTTGACATGTCTGGTATGACTGGTTCATATCAAGCCACCGACGGAGGTGATACTACTCCACCACAGGCCCAGAACAATGCTGATGGAACACAGCCAAATGTTCCTACTAATGAAGCAGCAAGTATTTCGATCCCATACACGGCACAAACTGGTGCCCTGAGATATGCACCTATGCAGCAACAGCCAGGAACAACTGTGACTCGAAAATTGTCACCCAGTGCGCGATTTCCTACATCTCAGGTGACTGTCTTCAAAAGTTTTGCACCTGAGCCAATTGCCACATCAACAGTGACGCCCAGTTGGACATACACGTTTTCTATGCTGACGAACTACGCTTCACCGAACCCACAACCATCGACCTGGTACAAGGCCTCAGCAGTAAGAGCAAGCCAGATTATTGCCCATTATCAGAGTAAAAGGAAAAGATGGGTATAAGACTGGACATAGAAGAAAAATATTTAAATATAATCAATGTCATAGTAGGATTTGTAGAAGTTGCAAAGCACCGAGACCCCCAGCTTGACTATGAGACACTCCTGCTGCCAAACTTTCCCTTCAACCCACATCATGAGCTTACCACTTGTGGTTGATCCCTCGTCGAAAAAAGTCTCCTATGAGGAAGGGTTTCTTGAATCTCTTGATGAAAATGATCAATCCACGTACCAAACTGTTCTTGATGAACTGAATAGTCTTCATCGTAATCTGATTGACATACCTAGTGATGTACCTCCATTACCATCGGCCACCTCAGCAGCCCAACAAAAGTCGCTTAATGCACAAATTACCAAAATGAGAGACTCGGGAATTCAAAGTTTGAAGCATGGAAAAGGCGATGCTGTCAAATATTTAACTCTAGCTATGGAAATGGCTCTGAAAAAGGCGCCATGGGAAGTATGTGCAGCCAATATTGAGGAAATGGCAACCATCCTGGGTCCCAGAGCCGATGCTTATATGAATCAGAATTTATGGCCTGAAGCCTATGCTGATTCTTCCTTACTTGTTCTATTTAAAGGAAACGACCCCAAAAATCATATTCGTAAAGGTAAATGTTTACAGCGGATCCAACGATATCATGAAGCCAAGAAGGAGTTCAAGCTGGCCTTGACATTTAGTCCTGGAGATAGTACAGCCAAGAGATGTCTGGAGGAGGTCGAAGCATTGATTTAGAGGGACCGGCTATTAATGTCTTTATTAGTATAACTGTCATATTATTCATACTTTTCATAACTATAAATATCATATCCTCTGAAAGTTCCAAGCTGTGTTCTTCGTTTTGTTCCATCACAACCTTCTGGTGCATTTTCCCAGCTTCCTATCTTTCAACCTTTTGCAAAGCTATACACGTCCCCCCTTCGGCTGTGGTCTCCATGGAGGATTCTCACCAGGCAGCAGCTGCTTTAGAGCGTGATAGACTGAGCTTGATTCGTCAGCTCGAGTTTTTAAATCCCGAATCTCTGAATTATCAGTCAACTGCTGAAGATTTACTAGCCAAAGTACACCATGTTGAAGAACAAATAGCGGCCTTAAATCAGACCGCTGAAATACCGGATAATAGTGGTGCGGATTTTTCGGATGGCAGCGTCAAGTCAGAGGGTAATTATCATTTGCGCACTCCCTCAACTGCAAGCACGGTATCCATAGAAGATGGGGAAACCGCCGACGGAGGCAAAGTCGAGCAAGATGATGGCTTTGAGGTCACAAACAACGCGTATCCGCCAAAAAATGAGCCAGATGACACCGACTTTATTACTATTTCAGAAGGTGAGGCCTCTGTGCCTCCTACTGAACAGGTAAAAACCAAACCAAATGATTCTGATTCAGACGATGAACTGGAAATAACTCATGTGTCTACATCTCATCCTGTATCTGAGCCTATCGAATCAAAACCAGTCTCTACTACTCCGTTAAAACGTTCTTACTCGAGCTTGTTCGAGAAAAATGGCGATTTAAAGCAGATAAAGCCAGCGGAACCGGCCCGTGAAGATGAGCCTGTGGCGTCCGAAATAAACCCTTACACGTTCAAGTATTACGAACAGCACTATCTGCCGCAGTTGCCACCCCATTTGCAGCGTCGGGCCGCAACTGCAATCAATAACTTATTATATCTCTATCGACAGTCTGAGACTAAGATATATACTCTGCGTGGAACTATCCAAAATGTACAGGATCAAATCGCAAAACTAAGCGCCCAAGCACATCGAGAGCAACAACAGCAACAGCCTTCGTATTCTAATACAGTGTTGCACCTTCAGTCTCTGGGCCGCAGTTTGCAGATTTATCGCATACAAGCAGAGGAGGAGAAGAATAACAATAACTCCATCAAAGGCATTTTTGGCCAGTTCAAATCCGGTGTGCCGCTTGATGTCTTCAGGTTAGAACATGACTTATATTTACAACACAATGCCATAGAAGCTGGTCGTGGCTATGGAGGTTCGTCTTCTGCAATGCCCTTAACGGCGCAGCAACTGGGCATGCCGCGAGAGTTGACTGACGATGAAGTCAATAAGCATATTGAGAAACTTCTCGACAAGATACGCCCCGATGAGGATATACCGCCGGAAAACCGTATTGGTACTCCTTCAGGACTCAAGGTCAATTTATTCGAGCATCAGAAACTTGGCTTATCATGGCTTCAGAAAATGGAGGACGACAATGCAACTAGAGGCGGCCTCTTGGCCGATGATATGGGTTTAGGTAAAACTGTACAATTGATAGCCCTGATATTGTCCCGTCCCCCGCCTGTTCCTGAAGGTGGTGGTCGTCCTGCACCCACGTTGATAATTGCACCAGTGGCTTTAATTCAGCAATGGGAACGAGAAATAAAAACTAAAATCAAGCCTGAGCATGCTAAAAAAGTGCGAATCCAACATTCTTCTGCGGACAAGAAGCTGTTAACGTTTAAAGAAATGTGCAAATTCGATATTATCATTACTACTTACCGCATGATAAGTGGGGAATATTGCCAGCATTATAATGTGAAGAAAGGGGAGACTAAGCCTGAAACCGGAGACTCGAAACCTGAAAGATATTTGCGCTCGGGATTTTATACCCATAAGTGGCATAGAATAATACTGGACGAAGCGCAACAAATCAAGAATCGTCAATCTTTGGCCAACAATGCCTGCTGTCATCTGGATTCTACTTTCAGATGGTGCCTCACTGGTACCCCTATGCAAAACAATATCGAAGAACTCCAGTCTCTTATACAGTTTCTTGATATCAAGCCTTACAACGATAGACGTTCGTTTACTAGGGATATTAGTGTGGGTCTGAAAGCAGGAAATAAGAGGTCTTTGCAGAAATTACAAGCTCTGCTTAAGGCGATCTTGCTGAGAAGGACGAAAGACTCGAAAATTGATGGCAAGCCGATACTGGAGCTGCCTCCGAAAGAGGTTGAAAAGGACGAATTCGAACTGGAAGGAGAAGAAAAAGCGTATTATAAAAACATAGAGACTGGCATCAACACACAGGTCAACAAGTATTTCGATGAGAATACTGTCGGACAGAATTACTCGAACATGTTGACTTTACTCCTTCGTCTACGCCAGGCGTGTTGCCATCCAAAATTAATAGCCAGATCTAACATGATGGCTGCGAAAAGAGGTGCGTTGGCAAAAGAGGAAAGAGCTCTCCCTGCTCTGCGTCGGCTAAGCGAAGCGACCGTAAACAGAATCATAAGCGAGTCTGAAAACTTTACTTGCCCAGTATGCATGGATGCCATCGACGCTGCCAATACTGTTCTGTTTTTGCCTTGTGGTCATCATATTTGTGCGGATTGCTCTACGCAGTATTTAGAAGATAACGCTACGACGAATGGTGAGGGAGCTACTAAGACTGTGCCCTGTATGACATGTGGGCAAATTGTCAAAAGTTACAATATGGTCACTTACAACACGTTTAATTGTGCATGGGTCAGTGGTATGACGGACGAAGAAGTAATGAGAAATTGGCAAGAGAGAAGGAAACAGGAACAAAGAGAGCATAGGAATAGAAAGGAGATTTTAGAGGCTAGGCGTCAGCGTCGTCTCGATGATATGATGTTTAACGACGAGATAAGTCTGGAGTCTTCAACTGGCGAGGATAATAAGACTGCTTTGCAAGGAGCTACCAACAGTAGTGGCCTTTTGACACCTTCTTCAGCCACGAGTGAGGATGCGTACAAGGAAGCATGTCAAGAACTGGGAATGGGACAGTTATTCAAAAGAGGCTGGGTCAGCTCAACCAAAGTAGACGCCTGCTTGGAGTTGATAAAAAAGATACGGCAAGACTATCCAGGGGAAAAGATAATTGTTTTTTCACAGTTTACATCTATGCTGACTATGCTAGAAGTGCCGTTGCTGGCTGAGAATCTTGATTACTTGAGGTATGATGGTACAATGAATGCCACCGATCGAAATCAGACTGTTATTGATTTTTTCGATGGCCCCAATCAAATTCTACTCATTAGCTTGAAAGCAGGAAATGTTGGTTTGACTTTAACTTGTGCTTCTCATGTGATCATTATGGATCCATTTTGGAATCCTTATGTTGAAGAACAGGCGATGGATAGAGCGCATCGTATTGGCCAACTTCGACCTGTGTATGTTCATCGAATTCTGCTCAAAGACACAGTTGAAGACCGAATTATGGAGCTTCAGATGCGAAAGAAGGAGTTAATTGAAGCGGCTTTGGATGAGACTGGATTTAAATCTGTGTCGAGGTTGTCTCTAGAGGATTTGAGATATTTATTTACTGGGCGTCGTTCTGCTGGAGGCATGACGCTCGATAATACTGTAGGGTAGATATGAATTATTATTATTATTATTATCATAGCGTCGTTTCATCAGAGTCATGGTCAGATGAGAATGTCTGCACCTTTTATTTTGGACGAGCCAACTTCCATTTTGGCTGATTTGGCTCCAAACTGAATGGCTCGCTTGTTTTCTAGAGCGACTTGATTTAAGCCGTACTTTTCAGCCATCTGTCTAAGAATGTGTTTTGAAATAGGAGGAGATGACTGTTTCACCTTGAGAGAAAGTGGGCATTTCATGGACCAATCTACTACTTGTTCGTCAAGAAACGGATATCGAACTTCTTTTCCCCAACAAGCACAGACACGGTCATCACGGCCGAGGTTGCGTGTATGAAGACGGTTGAAATCCTCCTGTAATTCTTGGGCCAATTGATCGTAGGTTCCACGACGTAGGGCATTGGTATGTCTCGTATAACCTCCAAAGAGCTCATCTGCACCTAGTCCTGAAAATAGTACTTTTGCTGGAGAATTGTAGTCTGAGATTGGTGGCTCAATAGTTTCTGGAGATGTGAAAAGACGCCCTTTGGCTCTAGCAGTGAAATAAAATGCAATAGCAATAGATAAGTCCATGACTGTATCGCTTGGCTGCATTAGCTGTCGAACATAGTCTCTATGCTGCAAAGTCTCTTCGTATGGGATATTGATTTCGACGAACCGAAATCTTGAAAGATCTTTTGCAACGTGTCTTAATTCTGCCCAAGACTGTCTGCCCAGTTTGCGATCTGGTGTTGAGAAAGATCCTAGAGAAGAGCGAGGGTTCTCAAAAGCCACATTGAGAAGATCAATTTTGACACCAGGAGGAAGAATTTGATCAGCAAGACAAGAAATAAGAGTACAATCTATACCACCAGAGAACATTATAGCGATTGAAGCGTGCTCCAGGTTGTTGATTTCAGGGATATTCAGTAGACGAAGCTCTAGAGACTTGAAGAGAAGAGTAGAGAGTTGATCTACTGAAAACAGGTCGTTTGACTGCTCATAACTAATAGTAGAATAAGGATACAATATGCAGTCTTTTTGTGAATTTTCGTCACTAGACGAGGAATAAACCCAGGGATATTCAACGATTTTGAACGATTCCAAATCTAGTCGAAACACCATGCCAGCGGGAACTTCAACCCAACCGGCCGAGTCACTAGGAACCACAGATGATATAATACATTCATTCTGGGACATTTTGTATAATAATGATCGTCTTCCAATTGAGTCTCTTGCAAACCATAAACTATGAGTACTGGCTTCATAGTAAGTGAAAGCATATTCCCCTCTCAATATCTCCATAGATTTCAAAACACCGATTTCCGAGAACATCGAACTTATGTATTTGGTATCATTTTCATATTCCACATCTTCATTATAAACTTCACCATTATATTGCAGCAGATCATCTCCGTTACCATATGGCTGAGGAGTATCAGGCAATCTCATACTCAGCACAGACGAATGCCAATACCCATATTTTCCTCCTACATCTCTGACAACCGTTCTATTACATGTAGGACCCCTCCTATCGATTTGACCAATCAGATCCTTCCATTGTGTTGTTTCTTCGACCTTCTGTTTTCCCGTGATCCATGCTAATATTCCACACATAAAGTTGTCACCATAGTAACTTTCAGTTTTGACCCCAGCCAGCCAAAATCATCCCGGCTGAAATCACTCAAACAACAAGCATGCCGGAGAACGAACAACAAGACGAGGAGAATGTGGTGTCGCCAAGGGTGCACGGGTCTCATATTGACATGCCAGTCAATGTGACATCTCCAGCAACTGCTGCCACAGACGAGGAAATCCCCGGTGCTTTTGCTAAGGATCCTCATGGCGTCAATGAACTCAAAGATATGTTGGAGCATTTTGATCCTTTAACTTCTTCTGGAAATTCTTCAATTCCTTCAGGTGATAATAGTGTTTCTAATACGTCAGGGCCCAATAGTAAGGAGCCTACTGAGCTTATACAAACTGCCGCCGGCAACTCATCTGGACGGTCAGGAACTTCAGGTTCTCAGGGGAAGAAGCAGAGAAAGGGAGATTCATTAATAGATTTATCTGATGAAGAGGGTGAAACGGAAAATATAACTATACCAGATGAGACTAATTCCTCAGAGGCTAAATCAGAGGAGAAAGTTCCAGTTTATTCTGAGAAGCCCGAAACTCCTTCACCGCGGAATACTGCATCTGTCAATTCTGAGACACCTCATGAAGCGGAAGATACTTTACCGCCTCTATCCGAGAAACGTCCTAGTAGCAGTTCTCAAAGAGCTCATGACTCCCGTGAGACCCTGCCGGAACTTGCTCGACGGCTTTCTGTAGAGAAGACACCCACTAAAACCCTCAACGATGAAAATAGTGACAAGCCCTTTGACTTTCAGAGGTTTTTGGACCAACTCAGACACAAGTCAGCCGATCCTATCGCCCGCTATGTCAAAAGTTTCCTAAACGAGTTCAATAAACGGCCATGGACTACTGCTGAACAAGTCAAAATTATAGGCGATTTCAGAGAGTTTATTGCCGGAAAAATGGTTCTTTGTGCACCGTTTTCTACTTTATCTGAGCATGAAATGACTAATGCTATCGAAGGCATGGAGAAGCTAATTATGAACCGGCTATATGGCAGGATCTTTTCCCCAGAAATCCCTCCTCATTTACGTTCTAATTCTCATGAAGAAGATATAATTCGTGACAATGTTTTGGAGGAGAAGCTGAGAATATGGTGCTGGATACAAGGAAGGCATTTGGATATTCAAGACAAATTTTTGAAAAATGGTGACTCATTTGTTAGACTGGCTAGCGATGAGCTTCTGAAAATTAATCATTATCGAGCTCCTAGAGATAAGGTCATTTGCATACTAAACTGCTGTAAGGTCATATTTGGGTTGTTGCGACAAACCAATAGCGAAGAATCTGCCGACGGCTTCTTGCCAATTCTGATTTTTGTCATAATAAAGGCTCAGCCCAAAGACCTGATATCAAATCTCAACTATATACAGAGATTTAGAGATCCCGAAATGCTCAATGGCGAGACTGGTTATTATTTAAGTAGTCTCACCGGCGCTGTTAGCTTCATCGAACAGCTAGACCGTTCTCAATTAAGCATCACTGACGAAGAATTTGAACTTAACGTTGAACAATCTGTCAAGCATATTGTTGCCCCGATTAAAGCTAGAGAGTCTTCACCGGACGACGATTCTTCATCTAACTATATATCTGGACAGAATGGAGAGCTGCATCCTCCATCGACACCAGCGCGAGAAAGGTCTCCAGGTGCTGATGGGTCTAAAGAGGAAAACTCCACTTCATCTGCCCCCGTTGGTATGAATGCCTCTCAAGTATTATATTCTTCAGCGGGTCTTCTCTCTGGTCCATTTCGTTCATTATCAAAACTCTTTGAATCTGATCCTGCTGATGTGGATACTTCTAAGAACGACAGTAGAGGAGTGCTTCATCCGGAAGAACTCGCTGCACGTCAGGCATCTGCAGAAGAAGAAGAGGCACGCCGTATCCAGCAAAAGGAGTTTGAAAGCGTGGCCGAAACACTGAAGCAAATGTTCCCTGCCCTGGACAAAGATATCATTGAAGATGTCCTGCAGGGCAAGGATGGCCGCGTGGGTGCAGCAGTAGATGCATGTTTAGCTTTACTGAGCACATAATAAAGGCATTATCAAAGCATATGGGAATACGAAGCTGACAGGAATAACAAAGAAATCATGACCATTAACAAACTATAGTACATTAGATTAAAGCTGTAGGATTATGTATTTGACGACGACTTCTTTCGAGGACTCGTCCAATCTTTATTAAGGCTATCTTTAGGAAGAGCCATTCCTGATGATAAGCTATAAATACTTGTTTTAGTAGGCGATATCGAACGTTTAGTTGGTGACGATGAATTAGACCGACGTTCTTGTGGAGTGGGCAGTCTCCTGTAATTGACTGAATCGTCCCGTTGATGATTGTTTTGTCTAGTAGGAGAACGGTTATGCCGATTAATAGAATGCTTAGAGTGTAATGAGGCATTAGAACTTCTACTGTGAAGTGAAATATTTGACGACTTTTTGAGCAGTCCAGGGGCTGGCGTTGGTGAATTCTTCTCTTCAATAGGATCCAGTGATACAGAAGATATTGTAGGATTAGCCACAGGTGCTGCAGACTTAGGAGGAGCCTGTTTTGTAGGAGTCCAAGATTTAGGCAGCGTGTTCTTGAATACAGCCACACGAGATTCCAAGTTTCTCATCTGGTCTAGCATGCCATGAATCTTGCGCAAACTTCGTGAAGATGACAATTTCTCTGTTTTATAAACCTCACCGTCAGCCGCTGTAGTTGTAAGGACTGGAACCTGGTACTTGGCAGCAGCAGATCGGGCATGAGGCGGCGGAGAGATTTGAGCCGCGTGAGACTTGAGTTGCTCAATCTTCTCTTGAGAGATTGAAAGCTCTTCTTTAGCATCTCGAAGTTCATCTTTAGCTCTTTGTAGTTGAATGGTTAAGTCGTCCTTACCCATTAGATCTGTTTCCAACTCGGCTATTCTTTCCAGCGAACTGTGATATTTGGACTCAACGCTTTCGAGTGTAGACTTGGTGATGCGTTCATTTCGTTCCATGTCGTCATTGGCCATTTCAATATCCCGTAGGCGATCATTGGCCTCCTTGTGTGCTTGTTCCAAGGTATGTATCTGCTTCTGAAGAGACGTATGGGACGCAGTGAACTCCTTCTGTGAGTCCAAATACTTGTTTTTCCAAACATCTCTATCACCGCTCAACTTGTATACTTGTTCCTGAAGGTCTCTAATCTTCTTCTCAGAATCACCTATCTCCTGCTCCATCTCAGCTTCCAACTCCCTTGAAGACGCCTGGAATTCCGCCAACTCTGCCTCCAGCTGAGCAATCTGCTCCTTTGCCCTTATATATCTATCATCATGAGCATCTGAACTCTCGGAATTCATGTCTTGCCATTAGATTTCAGCAGCTTTTGTTTGTTGATATCGAGATTTGGCTCAATTTATCAATCCGGGTAATTCTCTCGAAAACTGACTTCGTGTTACAAACTTGACATTTTGATACTTTACATACATTTAAGCAAGAATCAATGGTATGTAAACAACAGAAATAGGGTATTGAGAGACAATCGTCTATTATAATCCTTTGTATGATATATCATGTGCAGTTTTCTAACTTTCAGGTCGTTCTGGCTGCTTCCATTTGTACCAGAGGTGGAAAGGCCATTTTATCACGGCAGTTTAGAGATCTTCACAAGGATCAGGTGACGTCGTTATTGGCGTCTTTTCCTAAACTGACTCAATCGGGATCTCAGCATACGACGGTTGAGGATGAAAATGTCCGTTATGTTTACCAGCCGCTGGAGGAGTTGTATGTGGTTCTCATAACCAACCGCCAATCCAACATTCTTCAAGACATAGATACTTTGCGCTTGTTGGCACAAGTGGTATCATCTATGGTACGCGTTGTAGATGAGCGAGAAGTACTTATCAAGGCGTTTGATCTATTATCTGCCTTCAATGAGGTTGTCAATTTGGGCTATAGGGAGAATTTGACCCTTTCGCAAATCACTACCTTCTTGGAGATGGAATCTCATGAGGAGAAGATCCAGGAAATCATTGAGAGAAATAAGGAATTGGAAGCTGCTGAAGAACGTAAGAAAAAGGCCAAGCAATTGGAGATGCAGAGGCGTGAAGCTATGAAGCGTGGTGGTGCTGGTGGAAGTACTGGAGGATTTGGTCCAAGTTCCTATTCGGCACCAACTCCTTCATATTCTGCTCCTCAACCCCCTGTGCAAAGTACTTATGATTATGAGGAATCTGCACCTAGAAAATCCAGCCGTGTTTCGAGAGGAAAGGGTCTTCAACTCGGTAAGAAGAAGGGTTCTTTGGCTGGCGTAGCTGACGGTGCCGATGAAGCTCTGTTGGTGCCGCCTACTAGAGAAGAACTACCACCAGCACCTGTGGAGAAAAAGAAGCCTGCAGCAGCAGTAGTATCAAGTAACGAGGGAATTGAGCTAACTATTAGCGAAGGACTCAGTGCTGTTCTTGGAAGGGATGGATCCATCAAATCATCTCAAGTCAAGGGTAAAGTTCAGCTACGCATTGGAGATCCGGAACTCGGAAAAATTAAGGTTCTAACTAGCACTGACAACAAGACGCAATACCAGACGAATCCCAATATCGACAAGAATCAATTCACTTCATCCAGAGCATTGGCACTGCGTAATAGTTCGCAGCCATTCCCTACTAACAACCAGCAAGTGGAGATTATGAGATGGAAAATAAACGGGAAAGCAGATGACAATCGTCTTGTTCCTTTAACGTTTAATTGCTGGTTTTCGCAGACCGAAACAGCTTTCTTTGATGTTACACTTGAATATGAGGTGAATAGCGACTTCCCTGAAGTGCTGCGCGACGTTATTGTGTCAATTCCCTTGGTATCCACCAACATTCACATGCCTCCAGACAGCACAGAAACATACACGGAATTTGACGATAGAGTGGAATGGACCATAGCGGAGATCAATCCTCAGACTGACACAGCTTCGGGAAGCTTCCAGTTCACTGCTGAGGCCGATGCCGAAGACGATTTCTTCCCTATCAACATCGCCTTCAATATTAACGACAGTCTTAGTACATTTGGCAAAGTAGACATATCAGACGTTGTATCGGCTTCGGATGAAAGCGAAAGTCTACCGTTTGAAAAGAGCATATTGATTGTCTCTGAAAATTACACCATAGAATAGGTGGTATAATATATGACTGCAAAGCGTTTTTATTAATATGAAACTCTGTCTATTCCTGTAAACTACCGTATCCATGAATATCCTGAGCAAATGACCACGAGAGGTTTTCGCATTTGATGTTGTTTTCAATGGTTACTTCTCCTCCGGTTCGGACGGTGGCCACGCTATATTTGTCAATAGAACGGGCGTCCCGATAAAAGAGAACTCGCATGCACTTATCGATCAATTTTCTTGCATTTTCCTCAGTCAGATTCTTCTCATCACCTTCCTTATCTACAACCTGTCTTAAAAGAGGAACAGCCAAATGAGCACCAAATCCAGTGGCCATAGCTGGTGAAGTATATGAAACACCAAGTAAATCGACATATGACAAAAAAGGCTCCTTGTTATCATCTGTGCCTGCAACAAGTATTGCATTCCATAGAGGATTCATCTTGGATCGTCGATTGTATAACATTTTGGTTAAATACTTGTACACCGTCTTGGTTTTGAGTTTGGTGCCATCGTTATCGTAATTCATGTCGATTTCTAGCTGTTCCATTTGTCGAACAATATATTGAAGATCCGATATATCACCACCCAATCCAATGACGGTATCTTCGCCGACTTTGAAGATACGCTGCTGATCAGTAAATCGAGCTAAAGAACCATATGAAGCTTACGGAGTTAGTACTTAATCTTAACAAACAACCAAATCAATCACACTTACCTAAATGGTCAGCTGCAATCATCACTCCTTTATCGAATTTGACACCAATCACACTGGTTCCTGTCACAATTGGCGATTGAGTATGGGCCACAGGCAAGTCACCTGGATGAACACTTCCTGCATTGTGGATTCGTTCATCATACGCTCCATATATATCATCACGGGGTCGGCCCCATCTAACTTGAGTATGCTCCATTATAATATATCTAGTGCTGTTGTTGATACGTGTTTGCCACAGTTACTAAGATAAATGCCTTAACTGTGATGCTTGGATCAAAAAGCACAACTTGGTTTTGTCAGGCTGACTTTGGGACAAATCGCCAAGGCTGGTGGGACACCGAACCTGGGGACAGAAACTCGGGCTTAAGAATGGGGTAATGAGTCATACAGTAAGTTATCAGATAAAAATATTTAAAAAGGAAAGTTGTTTAGTATAGAAGAAAGTGGTAATTAATAAGTTCTTTTGTAGAGCTTTTGTATGATATATATTCGTCACAATGAGTTATCGTCTCCTCATTCTCTCATTCTAAATTGCTCACAATTGACGCAATGGGAAAGGTACAGTACAAAACGGATAACAATTGCCACTTCATTTATAAATTTATTCACGTGGGTTTATAAGTTAACCTTTCAACGATATTGAAATTCTCTTCAGATATAACAAATCTCCAAATGTTACCACCGGACGACCGAAACTTATCACCATCCACACACAATACCATTGAACAATTCTCACTTTACAATAATTCATTTCCTTCAACAAAAATTCATTTTACATAACACAGATTTGGCTTCTCAGCTCCAAAGGAAGTTGATACGATGCCATCCTTTAGGCTTCACTATAACCTCAGGATGTAGTCTCATATCAAGAAACAGACTCTCAAGATCAACCTCTCGCGGATCGATAAACTTGCTTTTGAGCAGAATTCTTCCAAGAACAAACAGCACAGCAAAAAGAGGAATATTGAAGTACGCAGAGAAAAATTCAGATGTGCTCCAATAACCATGAATGAAGACGGTGAAACCTCCAGTCAGAAGCAGTATGATGTTGGCCACTAGTCCGAACCATGCTGCAAATGGAGTAAATCTAGTGTAAAATGGAAGTTGCTCTCTGCTATAACCTTGTGCTTTAAGAGCCCTATCCATTGCTATTTGGTTGACACACATGACTATCCATGACACCAGAGCGGACGACGCAGTAAGGTTTTGAAACCATGCGAACACTGTAGCTGCGGTTGAAGAACATGACATGTATGCCAATGTCATAAAGAGGAGCTTTAATGATACACAAACATAAGGGATGTTCCATCGGTTTGTTCTAAGGAAGATCTTTGGTGCTTGACCTTTGGCTGCCATGGCATACAGAGATCTGGTTCCACCCAGCATGCCGGAATTACCCGAAGACCATGCTGAAGTTATGACCACAGCATTTACTATACTAGGTAGTACTTTGATGCCGGCTAGCTCCATGGCAATCACAAGAGGAGATGATGAAGCGTCGCCTGAGCTGTTAGCTAGCTGAGGATCATTATATGGCAGAATCAGAGTGATAATGAACAAAAATACCAGATAGAAGAGAAGAATTCGAATCATGATTCTTTTGCAGGCTTGGGGTATGTTGTATCGAGGATTTTCGGTTTCTGCTGCTGAGACTGATACACTGTTCACACCCGAATAAGCATAAACAGCTGAGGACAACACTGCCCAGAATCCGACAAACTTTCCTAAGCTGCCTGTGGTAATATAATCAGCAAATGGGCCGGGGTCCTTCCAATAATGAAAACCTAGACGAGGCGTTTTGGTTCCACCGAGATCAATGACCAATCCAACAATGGACAGGCCAACTATGAGGAGAATTTTCAAACAAGCAAAGAAGAATTCTATCTCACCATAGTATTTAATGGGTCCGAAATTGGAAAATCCCAGGAGAACAATGAATACACTGATCCACAGGGCCGGACTTATAGGAGTCCAGTACTGGAATAGCACTGCTGCAGCAGTCACTTCAGCCGGGCCACTGACTA
Source organism: Trichomonascaceae sp. B5901 (assembly GCA_037040845.1). NCBI lineage: Eukaryota > Fungi > Ascomycota > Dipodascomycetes > Dipodascales > Trichomonascaceae > Trichomonascaceae sp. B5901. The sequence goes on from JAXQHN010000001.1 coordinate 1,316,678, forward strand.
AAGAAGCATATACTGAATTCCAGCCTATAGCAAAGCCAAAGGCAGGATCAACAAAAAAGGCGGCATGTCGTACACTGGAACCAGTGACTGGCATGAATGTCGATACCTCTGCTATACACAGCTGAACGGCCATTACAATGATACCAATTATTAAGTACGCCAGTAACAGGCCAACTGGTCCAGATTTATGAAGAGCTCCTCCGCTCGACAAGAACAGACCTGTGCCGATGGTGCCAGCTAAGGCAATCATCTGGATATGCCTTTGCTTCAGGCCCCTGTGTAGCTGATAATCATAGGCAAAGGTTCCACTGGTGTCCTGAGAATCAGGCAACTCTTCTAGTGTTGTGATATGACCACCTTTCTTCTCATCTGATATTACATGAGAGGCTTGAGATTCGACATCGGTTATGTCAGACATTTTTATCGTATCAGACTACTTACTGGCTTTACCCGGTGGATATATATATATATATATATCGGGGCGATCACCATATTTGTTTGCTAGCACTTATAGATAAGGAAGGTCGATCCTGTACGCCTAATTGCGAATACTATGCGCCTAACCCTACTATGGTGGGGTGCACTTTAATTGCGTTTGATAAGGGTGGGTGGTCAGGGCGTCAATGAATTCAGGCACGGCACGCATTCTTTTGCACATTATTATGACTTCCAGGGGATTTTCTTAATCATCACTGATATGTCATATTGCTGAAAAGCTTTGAAATGGAAGCGATCTGGTCATGAATTCACTGCTTGGTGTTGCTTATTTTGATAGCTTATTCGCTTCCACAACCAAGTGTTTAGTTGAATAACCGCATTCGGTGTTTTTCATGCAGATAGATGTCGTGCTACATTTATGCCATGTTGCATAGGTCTTTGTGTGTATCTGTAAGCCATCGGCCATGGGCGAGCTCCCCCTGTTTCATTCAGATTTCATTATTCTGAGATGCCATATGAGGCGTCGCAGATTCTGGGATATTTTGACAAGAAATTTGCAATAATATATATGACGAGAAAGAGATCTTTGGTTATCATCGACCTGATAAGACTCTCCTGTTGCGGTTTTTCACATCGTTAGGGTCCCCACCAATTGCGACATTTATGTGTCCTGATAAGCTCTTTTAGGCGATGATCGCTTATGGTGACTATAACAGGGGAATTATATCCGACGCCTTTGGAAATGCCAAGGATTTCATTGAAAGATAAGCTTTTATTATCGACTTTGAAGGATTTTGAAATCGGGTAAAAGTCCGAAGGTTTGGCGATAAGAAATTATGTCGAGGCTATGATAAAACCTATTTCAAAAGGCTTTTGACCCTAGATTTTCAAACAACTTTGCGTGATTTAGTCAAGGTTCACACAATTAGTAATTTTCGGATATAATGGCTAAATTCAGTTGTTATTGCTTTGCCTATTCTACTTGACTATGTTATCTCCTGAAAAAAATGCCCTAACTAGTCCAACTACACACAATTTAATCAACTACACCTTTGAATAAATTTTAGAATTTTAATAACCCCAATATATGAATATACACAAAATTAGTATATGATATCTGCACCGCCAGCCATGACATTATCAATTTCAGCATTAGATATGGTTCTATACTGGAATCGCTTTGGTAACTGAGATCTCAGAAACAACTGGCCAGCTTCCAAGGTGAATGGCTTATCAGTATTGGTCACGCCCTTGCCGCCCAATGGTCCATGAGTTATTGCATTTTGTCGATATGCTGCAAATGAAGATGGAAGAGTCGAATCGGGCGATTCCGGATGCACTCGAGGAGTATGGTCAACAGCTAATAGTTAGTTGGAGTTCAATTAACAAAAATTTTGGACCGTACTAGGAAATTCCAATAGGCAATTGTTACCTTGTATGACTTCCAAGCCAATTTTTTGTCCATAAACGTTCCGAGGTTCATTGCCGAGAATATTTGCCTGCTAAGCCGATCGTCCGACATTTCTCCAGCATTGATTGAACCGTTATCATGCTACTTACGCTCTGTATTAACTCTCCTGCCGAGAAATTTAATCAAAGGAGTTCTCAATACTATTCGAGTAATCCTCATTGTATTCTCCTCAGTACAGAAGCCACAATGCTGAGCTTTGAATGAGTTTGTTGAGTGAAAGGAAATATCGAATGGGATCATTCTACTGCCATGAAGCAAATCACGTGAAACGAGTCCGAAAAATCAATCAAAGTGCGCACTTTTCTCAAAATATACAAAATTTTTACAAAAAACTATACAATATATACATATAGTTCCGCAGTTTTATATCTTATCGTCGAATAGCGTGATATCTCTTGCCACGGAACCCAAATAATTGTTGATTAAATTGGTATACTTCGCTCGGATTGAGATCATGAAGTTCCCATTTTGTAGATCCAAAGACATTCTTAGTCGGTTCCATGAGAACGTCCATTTTATTGGCAAAATTCTTGTGTAACCAGTTCCAATCTCGTGTGCAGTCTGCCTCATGAAATCCTGTTACAAATACTGCACATTTGCTTTCTAATAGAGCTTCCACAGTCCTATCCCATTGATTCATGGCCTCTGGAGCTCCAAAGCCCGGATGGAACAAGAAGAACGCATCCAGGTACGGGTCATAAGGCATAAAGTCCTGAGCATCGTTAAGAACATGAAAGTAGTCAGTATAATAGCTAAACGATAATTTGTCATCAAATGCCATTTTAATTGGTTTTTCCAATGCCTCGTAGCTTCGTTTTTCCTTATTGAGGTAAGCCTCAGGACCAATGAAGACCAGTTCTAAGACCGCGTCTGGAAACAGGTACGATAGCTGTTGCCATGCATGAGGAGGTAATTGTGACTCTGCACGAGCTCCAATCATAAAGAGTCTCATAGGTCGATCTTGCCATTTTCTCGAGCGATCTTGTGGCAGTAATGTATATCTCAGAGCAGCCAAAGATTTCAATCCTTCCAGAGTCAGAGGGCCATGAGGCTTCAAGTTATAGGGACCATATTGATGCAATACACTGGCTATGGTGATAGGGTAACTAAGCATTTTAGTTACAGCAGCCATTTGAAACTCAGTGTCCATGGAGTAAAAATCTCTGGTATATAGAAAAGTATCCCAGTTGAGAAAATTGACTGAAGCTTCTATCTGCTGAGGACCCGGGAAATCAAATTCGGGAAATTGTCTACCGGATCTCAGATCATGCTCATATATGTTGACTTTTCTCAATAGTTTCCATAGTCCTGCTTGGTAAACAGTATCGGATTTCCAGGCTTGCTCGTCATGGTGAGTGGGTATACCAGATTTAGGGCATGTAAAGTTGATATTTTTGCCAGTAACCGGGCACTTTGCTCTGGCCCGAATGAACGCAGCTCGAGTTCTAATATCCTGAGATGGCGATTTATCCCATATATGAAAACGATTCTCTGGAGTTGGATAGTCAGCCGGCAAAGGAGGATCAAAGCCTAAACTTGCACGCACAAACTCTGCGACTCCTCCTGCGACTCTTTTTAAAGAATAGTCACGACATTGTATACATTTTAGTCTGGAATTGACTGCTCTCTTGCTAGTGAGCATCGTTCTGTGGATGCTGAATGCTGAAAGTGCAGGATGGATTTTTGTCGGACGATATTTGCAATTTTGATTTTGTTAGAGTGAGGAATGGGCCATGGACAGTGAGAGGAGGAGAGAGAGAAGAAGAACGACAAAAAAAAGATGGACTTTTGATATTTATTTATTTCAAGTAGTCGGATATTGATAAGCTGATTTGAAAATATGATTATCGTAGCTTTAGTATATCTGTACTATTTCACATAATACATGTTAACTGCCTACCGCTGATCTCTATAAGGCCAATGCCAGTAAATTTCAATTATAAGCTATATTTATATTTTTTTAACATTTACATCATTATTTCCTCTTGCGAAATCGGCTCATATACCATGACCGATTATTATTCGTGGCATTTATTATATCTCTTCATATTCTTTCTCTCTGGCTATATGCTATTCATCTTCCCTCTTACTCATCTCCCCTGTTTTTGTGAACTCTGTCATCTTCCTCTTACGACAACAACTTGTCGAAAACCCTTCAACATGTCTTCCTCCCAGAACTCTGACATGGTGACTATTGTCTTATCTTCATCTTATTTCACCGACTCCCTTACTCATGATTATCAACTGTTCTACAATTCTGATAGAATAGCTAATCTCAAAGCGTTAGTAAGAGATAGCCTGCCTGATCCCAAACCCGATGAACCAGATATGCTTTTTATATTCCGAGGTCGGATACTCAAAGATTCCGAGAAAATCAAAGAAGTCGTCCCCGTCTCTTATATTTCTGATCGGATTACTTTTCATATGGTGATCAAATCTGGCATTGCAAACAGAGTATCTGACACGTCTACGAGTACAACCAGCCGATCTCAAACAGCACTACAAGCATTTACTTCTCGTCTCAATATTAGAAGGCTTGGAAGGTCTTCAAGTGAGCAGTCACGCACTGTCTCCGGGTCATCTGGTGAAGCATCGTCGTCTACTTCTGTTGCAAATAGTGATTCTCCACAAACCACCGACGCTAGCCGACCAAAAGTATATGTGGCTACAGATGGCTTTCAGTCTGTTACCATACCTGAGCATGATTTGATGATTCTGGATGGACCAACTCCTGGAGAGAAAGCAGTTGCCTTTTCTCCTCGAGTACTTGCATCTCTTGAAAGCCACTTTTCGCCACGGAAGGCTTTGAGCACAATTCATTTAGAATTTGATGCGGCGGCGCCGCATAATGACAATAATCCTACGCATACAGAGCCAGCTCATGAAGCACATCAGCCTGCAAATCCTGAATTTCGTGAAGCTGCTAACAACAGATACTTCCGTCTCGAAATCAACTATCCACTCATGGCCGGCGCTTTTGGAACAATATTCTTTGCATCATTCAAACTAATAGCATTGTTAACACTACTTATGACTGAAGATGTCAATGTGTTTGTACGTTTATTTGTTCTAGTTCTGGCAGGGGCTATCTTTTTGGGTAATCGTATACCCTTGGACCACATTATAGCACCTATTCAGAACTACTTGCCTCATGGACTTCCTGAGAACATAAATATGGATCTATATGATCATATTTGGAGAAGGAGACCAACAGGAGAAACTGAAGGTCGCCAGGAAGGTCAGCAGCCACAACCCGAGGGCCAGCATACAGACCAGGAAGAAGTTGTAGATGAGCTTGTGGCAGCCATCAATAGGCAAACATGGAGAGATAGAGTGAAGTCTACAGTAACTATATTTTTGGGCAGTATATTTCCAGCTGTTCATAATAGATGGGTAGCAGAAGAGGAAAGACGTCGAAGAAGTGTTGCAGATCAAGTAATGGCTAGGAGACGACGACAGACAGAAGAACCGGGATACGAGCGTGTTGATTAAAGGTGAATGTAGCAGTATTTGCACAAATGTGGTAGAAGAGGCTATTGTCACATGCTTTTGTTAAAGCTGATTCAAGAAATACTGCTGAACTGGTTATTCAGAGCTCTAACCCTATTATTCCACATTGTTTTCAAAATTCTATTTTTATTACTTTTGCACACAAATTATAGCATTATATATTCACTTCAAAGAAATGATTTAAATAAACCTTGAAATGGCGAGTTCAGCTATAGGAACACTGAAGTTTCCATCTCTCTCTCTAACCTCTTCATGCCCAATATCATCAAATTCGGCCCCTACGTAGTAACACCACAAGTGTTTTATACGTCCAAACTTAGCTTTTGTTTAGTAAATCTTAAACCAGTTCTTCCAGGACATGTTTTGGTTTGTCCAAAGCGAATTGTCACAAGGTTACGTGATTTGACCGATGAAGAAAGCGTGGATTTCTTCCATACCGTCCAGAAGATCTCCAAGGTCATTGAAGCATATTATAATGCTGCTTCTCTTAATATAGCGATACAAGATGGTCCATTATCAGGACAATCCATTGATCATGTACATTGCCATATTATACCTAGAAGACTCAAAGATCTGCCTAATGTCGATGATGTCTATACCAAGCTGAATGGAAAAGACGGTGATCTGGAATACGTTTTCAATACTTATAAAGAAGCAGCAAGGAAAGTGAAATTTGGTCCTGACAGTAGTTCTAGAGAGTCTCGGTCAATGGAAGAAATGGAAAAAGAAGCTACAGCATTACGAGAGTTTATAGAGAAGGGAGAGTAGTTAGAGTCTCAGGTCATTTTCAGTATTATAGCAGCAGTTTAACATAGCATTTATCGTCATTTATGTTCTATTTACAAGCATTTTTATTGTTTTTGTCGAGCTTCAGCTCTCAATCGGCCAAAATACTCGGCTCGTACTTGACGTCTCTTACGTTCACCACCCCATGACTTTTTGCCTCTTTTGATTTCCATTAATGGCACTCCAAGTCTATATCTCTCTATCCAGCTCAATATATATCTGTAAATATTAGTAAAACAAGCTCGAATCACTACTTTTTTCATCACCTACCTTCTCTCTCTTACATCAATGCCCTTTTCCTTGAGAAATTTGCCATCTGCACCAATGAATTCGTCCCATGATTCAAATTTACCCATATGCTCATTCAAACCTCGGCCGATTTTGGTCAAAAAGGTGCCCACATCTCCGACTTCTTGCGTTGGAGGAGCTTTCTTTGGATATGCAGGAACAATATATCGATTCAAAGCACATGAGCTTGAAAAATACCGACTGGGCTCTATTATCGACCTCGATATCCCACCAATTAACTGCTTATTTCTAAATGATATCATGTTGTTGAGTCCTGGAACGATAATTATGCGCCAAAACCTCCGTATCGGGTTGAAGCTGAAAATTATGTTGTAGCCCGGCCAAGATTATAAATTTATCAAGGAAGCCAATTTCAACCCATCTTCCTTCCTTACTTCAACGGAATCAGCATATCTTTTTATAGAAAGATACAAACGGGTCTTAGAGCCTGTTCATGCCGATTTCGCTCTCATACATTTAAAAGCCCCTTTACTACTATGACAGGGTCTCCATTCCATCTAGTAGCTACGGTTAAACCCCACTATGCTCCTTGTACGATCACTGTGTGGAGATCCATGCATACAGGGCTTCAGCTTGTGCTTGTAAAACAGCAGACTCCAATTGTTAGTGGTTATTTTGCAGTTGCGTCGGAAATCCATGACGATTCCGGTGCTCCTCATACCCTTGAGCATCTGGTGTTTATGGGCTCCAAATCGTACCCCTACAAGGGTCTATTGGATCAGCTGGGAAATAAACTCATGTCGTCTACCAATGCATGGACTAGTACTGATCAAACGGTATATACATTGACGTCTGTTGGCTGGGATGGATTCAAGACTCTTCTACCGGTGTATTTGGATCATGTTCTATTCCCTACTATAACTGATTCGGCATGTATGACAGAAGTGTATCATATTGATGGTGAAGGTCGAGAGAAGGGAGTGGTTTTTTCTGAAATGCAGGGCATTGAGAATACTTCGACTTCATTGATGGCATTGGTCGCTGCTAAGGCACGATATCCTCCATCTTCAGGATATTCGTCCGAAACTGGTGGCTTGACTTCTAATTTGCGACATCTTAAAACTGACTATATTCGTGAGTTTCATAAATTGAGATATCGTCCTGATAATCTCTCAGTAGTCATTACTGGAACTGTTGATGAAGGCGAGCTATTGACAATCATGTCGAAGTATGACAATTCGCTCAGAACGCCTGATAATATTCCATATAAACGCCCCTTTGTGGATTCGGATCCTGATCCACGCCTGGATGCTCCAGTTCTTAGAGTTGTGGAATTTCCTGACACTGACGAAACATTTGGTGAAGTACTCATAAACTGGGTTGGCCCTCATTTCTGTGAGACAGTCGCAAACAGTGCTTTGGACGTGTTTTCTACTTATCTAACGCAAGAAAGTACAGGTATTTTGTCGCAGAAATTGGTTGAGATTCCCGATCCATTGGCTACTGCTGTATCATATGACACCGATGATTACTTGTTTACAGGTATCAACTTTTGGCTTTCCGGTGTCCCTGTAGATAATACCGAGACAGCCTATAACAAAGCCGTTGATGAAATTAAGAACATACAGTCTGATCCCGCTAACATCGACTTGACACTCATTAAGGACTGCATAGAAAACAGAAGAGATCAGTTTATTCTTCGCTGTGAACAGGATCCCTCAACTTTTGCTGAAATTGCTATTGAGAATTTTCTGTATGGCGATAGAGATGGCCAGGATATATTAAAATTTGAGAATTTAGACGATTTCGACGAACTCCTGAAATGGACTAAGGAAGACTGGTCTCAGTTTGTGAAAACATACTTCACAGGCTCTCCGGAAATCGTCGTCGTAGGTGTTCCTTCTCAAGAATTTTATCAGAAACTTGAACAGGAGAAGTTAACTCGTGTTCAGGAGTATAGAGAGAAATTTGGAGAAGAAGGACTAAAGAAGTTAGCGGAGAAGCTCGAAGTCGCTGAGAAGGAGAACAACAAGCCGATTCCTCCTAAAATAATAGAGGGCTTTCCTTCACCAGATCCTACTAAGATTGTTCTTAACCAAACCAGAGGAGGTGTAGCTGGACTAGCTCAACAGCATCCGTATGCTTCATCTCGTGAATTTCAAAAGAGACTTGATGTTGATGGAGCCAACTCCAAGGATCTTAACCTATTTTTGACATTTGAGGAATATAGCTCTGAATTCGTTACCGTTGATATTGAACTATCGTCTGCCACTATAGACGAAGACTTGCTGCCATTTGTTGGCATAATTTTTGAGGAAGTTTTTGCACTGCCAATGCTTATTGATGGAGTTGTGTGGGACTACCAGGACGTATCTCGTCAGATCAGTCATGATACAGTCACAGCTTATCAAACCAGCCCAGGCAGACTGAAAGAAACAATCAGACTGACTGTTAAGACTAGAGTAAAAGACTACCATTTAGCTATCACTTGGCTAGAAAGAGCTATGTGGAACACAATTCTTGATGATAGAGAACGGCTTCGAGCTATTGTACTAAGATACTTGAACTCTTTGCCAGACCACAAGAGACGAGCTTCCTACGTTTTGGATGCAGTAACTAGTCAAGAGTTATTGACAACCAGAGCATTGAAGAGATCTACTCAGTATCTTCTTACTGAGGACTTTTTCCGTGATGTGTGGACCTCAATTGATGAAGAAGCGTCGAACAAACAATTTTCTGAGTTAGTTCAGCGTCTTGAGCGTCTGAGGAAACAGCTCTATACTCTAAATAATATGAGAGTATTGGTTCACGGTGGAATTGACAAGATCGAATCCCCAGTTGGACCATGGAGTGCTTTTGTAAAGACTGCAGAATCGAAAGGGTATAGTGGCGGAGAGTCGCTGCAACCACTGCCGCGAACAAAAGATAATAGGTCAGAAGACGGCAAAGCTCTTAGCAAGAAAGCTTGGATAGTTCCAATGTCGCAGACAGAATCATCGTTTTTGTCTGTTATGACCAAAGGACCACTTGAGTTTACTGACAAAGACGTTGCATCTCTGTTGGTTTCTTTTTCGTACCTTGAGGCTGTCGAGGGACCATTTTGGAGAGCTATTCGTGGTATGGGATTGGCATATGGGGTAACTATCTCGCACAGCATAGAACAGGGCCAGCTTATATTTGAGGTTTATAGAGGCACTGATTCAGTTGGGGCTATCAAGGCTGCTAAACAGATAATTCTGGGTTTTGCTGATGGAAGCACCAAGTTCGACAAGGAATCTCTTGAAGGAGCAATTAGCACTAGAGTGAACCGATTGATATCTACAATGGAGACCAACAGCGAAACGGCAGAGCGACATTTCCTGGATTCTGTTTTACGGCAATCGGGTATAAATGAACTACAGGGATTGCTGAAGAGCGTTCGTTCTGTCACGCTTTCAGACCTTGAAACTACGTTCAATAAGTACTTGAGGCAGTTATTTGAAGCCGACAATTCAATTGTTTGTTGCACCTGTAACCCTACGATGACGGACAGCCTTCAAAGCTATTTGTCAGAAAATGGCTATCTGGTAGAAGTTAGACCTGCGAATGGTGGTGGTAGTGAAGAAGAGGAGGAGTGGTACAGTAGTGAAGAAGAAAGTGACGATTAATATGAGCATAACGCTCGGTATAATAGCAAATCTATTAGAATGACAACATGTGTATAAATATAAATATAGAATGCACTAGATAATAATACATGTAAATGAGTTAATCGACGATTCGTAGTTTGTAGTTCTCAACTGGTTGCCCTGTCCAGTCGATGTAATATTTGTCCTTATTTTCGTCGAATAATCTTTCTAGCTCTTTAATGTATAGCTGATGATAATATTGAAGATCATCATCAGTAGGGTCAGAAATATGATCAAGGTCTATAGGTCGGCCCACTACTACATGTATTGGACGACGATATGGTAATAAACCGACCTCATAGTTAAATATTCCCCGGGCATTCATTAACGGAATAGTAAAGCCAACGAGATTCTTGACATAAAGCTGAACTTTATGTAGTAAAGAAGAGTCGTCGCCTACTAGTTGTTGATATAGATCATTTTCTCCAAAGGCAAGAACAGGAACTAGGCTCGTTCCTGGGTTCTGTAGGCCCAATTTGACAAAACCAAGACGTTTGCCTAGCACTAAGTCTAATTTTCCTGGACGTGCAAGTAAAGATTCTCTTGCACCTCCGAGAACAATGCAAATAGGTTGGTTATTCTGGAGCAATTGCTGGCAAGAGTGATGAGAAACAGAAGCCAGTCCTAGCAACGAGAGATATTCTCTGTAGAAAGGAACTTTGAATTGGTTTTCCAAAGTCAATGCTCGTACAGGTATTCCAGGAAAAAGCTTCGACCAACCAGCACCTTCGGAAGCAATTGCTCCTATGAGGCCCATGGAGATGATACCATGAGGATGATATCCGAAGATATATTTACGGCCGGTAGATTTCCATTTTGGATATTGATTTGCACGAAAAACAGGCAAAATCACAAAATACCACCACCAGAAGAGAAATTTCCAAAATATCGAAGCCTCCTTTTTATCAATTGCATTTGGCGTGTCCGGGTGAAAGCTCGGAGCAAGCTCAACCGTCTTGTGTAGGCTTATAGGAAAATAGCCAACAAATAATCTCCAATAAGCCGAGTTTCTAAATCTCAAAGCATTCAATGTCAAGTAATTGCCATTCTCATACGATCTGTCTAGTACGACATATGTTATATAGCATATAATGAAGGGCCAAAATAGAGGACAAGCAGCACTCAACAGAAAGTACGATAAACTTATAGGTATTGAGAAAGCATGAAAAGCCATTATGGCCACTCGAAGTGTATCCGTAAGATCAAAAAGCATATTACGAAAGTTTGGCGTTTTCCTCCATCAATTGAGCTTGTCTGAACCTTCTTGCTGCTAGAGATCCAGATTCATAAACCCAAACGAGCCAAATCGTCAAACTTAACCTCTTACAGGTCTTTGGTTATCCACCACCAAACGACAGCATGGATGAACAACAGCTCGATGAGGTTCAATGGAGAGCGCCCGAATGGATCCAAGCGTTTGGCCTGACTACGGAAAATGTTCTCGAGTATTTTGCACAGTCGCCTTTTTACGATAGAATGTCCAACAACCAGGTGTTGAAAATGCAGAGTCAATTCAATGGCAACTTCTACGGACGACAGGACTTATATTCAGAGCTAAAGAACATGACAGGTCTGGAATTCGTCGTGGTTGTTGCAAGACCGCCTGATTTATGGATCATTAGGAAACAGAATCGGCTATCTCCTCAAGAAGTTCGCCAACTCGCGACATATTTCGTGGTCGGAGAAAATATATATCAATCTCCAAGCGTGTATTCTATTGTCAAAAGCAGACTACTCAGTACAACTTTACTGTTGAGTCAAAGTTTGGACGTTGCATCTTCCCTACAAAACCTTAGTACCAGTCAGAGCTGTTCTTACGCTAATAATCAGAGTCAAACTGATAGAGAAACTCCCTCGGCGTCTGAATCAACTGCTCCAACTCCCGTTACCAAAAAGACTCCTCGCTCAGCGGAATTGGCGAGCAGTTATCCTACACCTTCTGGCGGATCAACCCCAACCAGTAATACGACGTCACAACTCTTTGAAAAGCCAGAAAAAGACCGATGGATTGAACAAGCATTATTATTTACAGAAAAGGGATCAGCACTCTATCTTGACGACACAGATAGAAACATTGGCGTGATTCCTTCATTGGACAAACGAAAACAACAAGTAAGCGGACGGGGCCGAAAGCGCAAATAATCTACACAATTGGACAATTCAAACAGCAACTTGGCCGCAACTTTTATCGTATCATTGTATTTATTTCTATATGCATCCGTTGAGGAGAAACTCGGCAATAAATAGTTTTGTTGAAAACATACTCATAAAAACAGTCGCTTCTGAAATTCAGAGATTAAAAGATTATTAAAAAAATACCCCCAATCCTTACGAACTGTACTTTTCTCGGAAGACCTTGGCAGCATTAACCATATTGGTCAACTGCTTCTTGGTCTCGTCCCACTTTCGGGTCTTGAGTCCACAATCAGGATTCACCCATAGCTTAACACGAGGATAAACACCTACAATCTGAGAAATTCGCTGTTCAAATTCAGTCTGAGGTGGTACTCGTGGAGAGTGAATGTCAAACAGACCAAGACCAATGTGGTTAGGGTACTCAGAGAACTCCTGGATGTACTTAGAATCATCCTTCTTGGAGAACTCAATGGACACAACGTCGGCATCCAATGCCTTGATATGGGCAGGGTCCAAATCAGAGTAGCAGAAATGGGAATGGATCTGAGTACCATTTTCCACACCAGATGTTGCTAGTCGGAAAGACAAAGGAGCCCAGTTAACATAAGCTTCTCGCTCCTTACCCTCACGCAAAGGCAAACCCTCTCGAATGGCAGGCTCATCGACCTGGATAACGTAGATGCCAGCTTCTTCCAAATCATTGACTTCATCTCGGAGAGCCAATGCCAACTGGAGACACTGCTCCTTCAATGGCAAGTCATCTCGAGGGAACGACCATCGCAAGATAGTCACAGGACCAGTAAGCATACCCTTCATAGGCTTCTTGGTAACACTCTGAGCGTACTTAGACTCCTTGACAGTCATAGCAGCCGGTCGAGAAACATCACCAACAATAATGGGAGGTCGCACATATCGAGAACCGTATGATTGGACCCAGCCATTGGTAGTGAAAGCGAAACCCTTCAGTTTTTCACCGAAGTACTGAACCATATCGTTTCGCTCAGGTTCACCATGTACAAGGACATCGAGACCGACGTCTTCCTGGAACTTGACAACCTCATCGATCTCCTTCTCAATGAACTTCTCATATTCTTCGGTGGTGATCTCACCCTTGGTGTGTTTGTTTCGGTTGATTCGAATTTCCTTTGTCTGAGGGAAAGAACCAATAGTGGTAGTAGGGAAAAGAGGAAGGTTGAGACGCTTCTGCTGAGCAGCAGCTCGCTCACTAAAGGGGCTCTTTCTCTTCGTCTGAGAATCGTCGACTTCAGACAATCTCTTTCGAACAGCAGGATCGTTAGTGATGGAAGAAGCTTCTCGAGCAGCGACAGACTTAGCATTAGCTTCCAATTCAGTCTTGACAGAGCCAGTACCAGAAGTAACAGCCTTGGCAATGGTAACTACCTCGGCCAACTTTTGAGTAGCAAAGGAAAACCAGTCCTTGATCTCGGCATTCAACTTCTTTTCGTTCTGCAAATCAACAGGTGTATGCAACAGAGAGGAGGAGGTGGCAACAATGATTCTGTCAGCACCGACCTTCTCCTTAGCCTGTTCGACAAACTTGATGGCCTTAGCTAGATCGGTCTTCCAGATGTTTCGTCCGTCAACAATACCAACAGACAAAGTCTGCTTAGAAGTGAGAGCAGCAGCGACCTCATCTAGCTGTTCAGGAACTCGAACGAAATCATAGTGGAAACCGGCAACAGGCAATCCCTTGATGGCAGGCAAGTTGGGTCTGACGTCACCGAAATAGGTGGTGAGAATGAGCTCAAGCGAACCAGCCTTAGAAGCCAAGAATTCATAAGCTTCCTTGTAGGCGGCCTTTACCTTCTCGGGGAGATCCAACACCAGAATGGGTTCGTCGATTTGGACAGACTTGGCGCCAGCCTCAGCCAATTTAGCCAACAATTCAGCGTAAACAGGCAAAATCTTGGAAAGGAGAGAAATAGGCTCCAAATCCAAAGAGTCCTTGTCAGACTTACCCAAGAACAAGTAAGAAACAGGTCCAACAATTACAGGACGAGTCTCAATACCAAGCTTCTTGGCCTCCAAATACTCATCAACAGGCTTAGATCCATTGAGCTTGAAGTGAGTAGAATGAGAGAAAGTAGGTCTCACATAGTGGTAATTGGAATCAAACCACTTGACCATCTCCAAAGCTGGAACATCGACAGCTGGAGTAGAGTCAGTAGCAGGACGCTGAAGTCCTCGACCCATGGCGAACAAAATGTCAATGGCAGGCAAATTGAACTTGGTGTATCGTTCAGGAATGACATTGAAGAGCAAAGACAAATCCAAAATCTGATCATAGAATGAAAAGTCATTGGATGCAATGATATCAACACCAGCTTCCTTTTGGAGCTTCCAGTTGTGAGCACGGATCTCCTGGCCGACCTTGAACAATTCATCAACCGAAGACTTACCACCCCAGTAAGCCTCGGTGATTTTTTTCAATTCTCGGTTAGCACCAATACGAGGGAATCCTAAAACAGAAGAAAGAACCATTTTTATAAATTGACTGTCAACTTTCAAGTGTTGTTAAAACAAGCCGAGAGAAGTATGAAGGGAGAGAGAATGTGAAAATTTTGTGAAAAGTGAATGTGAATACTACATTGCACGTGATTGTACTCGGGGTTTGACCAATGAGCGGTGGGTTGATGGATAGAGAATAAAAGACGAAGAATTATATATAATATTACTAGTCGATTATTATTTCCTATTGTGCATTTGTTCTTATTCATCTGTTCTTATGATCCGTCTGTTTGTTGATCTGCTTTATTTACTCACCTGAGCACGTTCTCAGGAACGTGCGCTCTTCCGCATTTTGACATCTCCGCAACGTTTCTTCGATTGAATGACTAACAATGAAATATAAAATATAAAATATGGGTTTATTAATATATTAATTCAACTCTGAAATCGCCACAATATGAAAGAGCACAGTTTTGGTAACTATTCCGGGCAATTGGCTGTGATGCTCAATACTGAAGTATGGCCAATAAGTGGTACCATACGATCCAGTGGTATTCAAGCCGAATATGAAAACCAAATAATGCTAATCTTAACAAAAAATAGATGATCAACTCTGATATCATTGTGTATATCAAAATGAAATGCAGATCAATATGAAATACTAGGTATCTTCAACAATGACTCTTTACCCTGATCCTCACTGTTGTGCAACCTTAACATCACCTATTCCTTTCGTGAAATTTCGCTTCTCTCGTTCAATTTCCATCAGAGAAACATCACTATTACCATTGACTTCATAAAAAGCTGCCAATTCCGCTACTACCTTTCCTCGTCGGACGGTAGAGCTCTTGTACCCGAGGTCAGTGTTCAGATTCGATGGTTGAAGAACGGTTTCAGCTTTCGCTCTCAGATTAGGTGTTGATTTTCTAACTCGTGGTGCTGGTGGCTTTGGGGGAGGTGGACCCATTGTCGACGGCACTTCGTCTGAGTCGGCCTTGACTGGCGAGCCAGTAACAACATCGGATGCGCTTCTTGTTTGGACTGTCGAAACCATTACCGGCTTATCCACACGTGATAACTCAGGATTCGACCCGTTACGCAGATGATTTAAAGAAGTCTGAGTTGGTTTAACTGATATGTTCTCAGACGATGTCTGCTTGATCTTGTTTGCATCTACTGCATCACAGATGCAACTCCAGTTCTCCAAAGAAGTCTTTATAAATCTGTATGATACTGACAGATTATCCTTATGCATTGATGCCTTTCTACCAATTAGACTAGATGCAACTGCGTTAGCAATTGTGCCTGAGGTTTGAAATGACCGGCACTTATCAGACACTATTTCGCTAAGCAAGCCAAAGAAGCTGAACAACAAGACTTTTGACGAAAATGGTAATTTGCGG
This sequence comes from Trichomonascaceae sp. B5901, assembly GCA_037040845.1. Classification (NCBI taxonomy): domain Eukaryota; kingdom Fungi; phylum Ascomycota; class Dipodascomycetes; order Dipodascales; family Trichomonascaceae; species Trichomonascaceae sp. B5901. Next base: position 1,332,808 of record JAXQHN010000001.1, read on the forward strand.
AATATTTTGAGACAATAACTGCTCGTATTTTCCATAGGAAATTCGATTTTGTCAATTGGTAACAAGGGGTTAGGCAGCTCATAAATATATAGTTTGAGAAGGGTTGCCGCTAACAATGGCCCGTAATCGTCAAGATCCATGAGTTGGCCCCTATCAAAAGAATCTTTCATGATATAGACTTCATCTCTGATTTCAATTTTATTGAAAATCCCTCGGCAATTTGGACCAGTTACATGCAAATAATTGACAATATCAGACCAGATCTTAGGCAGATGAAACTGGCCATTGAGTTCAATTGGGCGTCCAAAAACAGGCCGATGATGCTTTGGTACAGTAATGCAACTTTCTACACTTAAATTGTGAAGATAGACATGAGGCGGAATATCCACCAGAGTGATATCGATAAGCTGGGCCAGCTGGCTTAACGACGATAAATGCACCAATTTTCTTCGGAATTTGCTGCTAACAATGCCCTTAAACATCTCTGTAGCTGCTCGTATCCACCACGTCTCATGAACAATATATATCTTCTTGACACGTTTCTTGGTATCTCTCTCCAGCATGCTATATGATTTAGAGATCCAACTCCAAGAAGGTTTACTAGGAGCACCACCGGCAAAAAATATTAACGCGAAATCACGTTTAGGCAGTCGCTCAAGCACTTTCTCAACCATTTGCTTCCTGTCATCGGTTTGGCCTTCGATCAATGCTTTGGAATCAAAGGCAACCAAGGGAAGCCGTGAAGAAGGATCAAACGTACGACATGTACGAATCACTCTATCGGCAAGAGTATCCAAATAATTATTATTGATGATTTTACTAGGACCCGGCATGAAAAACAGTTTAGTAGATCGAGTATATCAAGTCGTGGGCACAATTCCGTTGTTTTCAATTTATCATGCTTGTTTATGAATCTCCTGAAATGGAAATCACAACGCTATTTGTTCTCGTTGTGCGCGAGGGAAAAAAAATTGAGAGCAGTGCTGCGCTTACGTAACCGTCCGATTACATCGGAAAATGATTTCAACCATCCGTTAATCTATCAATTATAATAACCTCGGATCGCTTGGATATCTTTGGTTGAGCCAAATGACTTTGGACTCTTTCGATGCCTTGGTTCCTGTAAAGGTAGGAGGGGCGGCAAGCCGTCATTTGTGGTCGACAGCTCACATTAGCTTTCGTATAGTCGATCAGCTGGCAGTTCCTGACCTGTGTACTATGGCCAGAGTTTGCCGTCAATTCAAAGATTTGATCTACGATGAGACTATTTGGGTACAGCTTCTGGATAGAATGGATGTTGGAGATAAAATTGAGGTTCCTAAGGCAGATTTAGCTCCAGTTAGGTCTAGTCCAAAGCCTATGACGGATGATCTGTTAGATCTTGACACCGATATTCCTAGTTCTTTGACAACGTTTCAAACTAGTACAGCGGATTTACTTTCGTCTGACTCTCAAAACGGTAAATTATCACCTTTAGATTGTCTGGACAAATTCTCATATACTCCAGGCAATGCTCGTGGAGCTTTCATATCGGTATATCGGACACTGTCTCCTTACTACTTGGACCTGACAGGAATGAGGAACGATTTGGAACCTCTTATTTATCGCATCTATAAAAGTCCATTGGACCGTGCTAAGGTATTATCACAGCTAAGGCGTTTTGCAAAAGCCGACGTAATGGAAAAGAACCATCTTCACCGCCTAGTGGAGCTAGATTCAGTAATTGAAGCTTTTGAAAGCACTGCATTACAGGAGTTTGAAATGGCCATGGATAGCTCTGATATTGAAATTTTAAAATTATATGTTAATGTTTTGACTATTCTTCGTGGCAGTGAGTCGTGCATTGAGATTCTTTTACAAAAGCATGGCTCCATACCTGAAGCTGATCTGCATGATATCTATACACACGAATCTGGGTTTGTGGTCAAAAATTTCACAAAATATTTATCGAATATATATGCGCAGATCAATGAAGTGTCGAGTATTATTGACCAGATATTTCCTGCTACTACGCCAGTGACGGTTCGCCTCATCGAAATGATTTTGGATGATCACGTTATGGTCACTATTACAAAGCTGCTTGAGGATATAGGCGATGACAGTATTTCACGCTATTTAAAAGCTGTTCCTATCATATATTCACAGTTGATGGATTTCAAAGATGCTATATTGCCAGGATCAAACACAGGGTTAAACTTTACGCGAACGTTAAACGCTATGATAAATGATCGTTTTCATGATATTTTAAAATCTTATTTATTGGAGGAACTTCATGAATTTACTAATTACAGCGAGAACGAGGTAGAAAAATGGCGCCAATCAATTGTTGACGATGAAGCTGAGGCTGAAACTATCCTGTGGAGCAGTGTTTCTCGAGAAAAAGATAAGAAGGATTTTTTGAGCACTTTTAGGAAAGTTATAATGATGCCAGTGAGTGCCATAAGCAAAGCAGAGGCTAACTCGGAATCGTCAACACCTGCCAGTTCCACTGTCTCGTTACCCGCTACACGCAACAAGAAATTGGCCGCTATTACTACATTACCTACAACAGAACTGGATGCAATGGTTGCAGTTATGAACAATAAATTGGAAAGCATTAAAACCCTTTTCTCTTTAGAACTTGCTATCAATTTGATTCGAGCTGGTAAGGAGGCTACGGAGAGAATTTCGAGATTTGCAGATACTTATGATGGCGAGGGTTTAGATGCCCGAAAGCAATGCGAAGCCATATTTGTGGAACTGGTTAGAATACTTGGTGGTGAACATGTCATGGGCGGTTTCAAAAAGGCAGTCGAGACCTTGGAAAAGTACGATCCCAAGAAGTATCGAAGAACGATCGAAACGGAAGAACTTGAAACAGCAGTAGAGCCATTAGCGATTTTTGCTGAGCTCATAAACATTGGTGATCTGATTCAGCAGATGGTTCATGTATTTTTTGAAGAAGAGTTGGCATTGAGGAAATATGTTGATCGAACCGACTTTCTGTCAAGCTCTGTCAAAGCCAAGAAGAAATTTGAGCAGGCTTTGGATGATTCAGTTGCTAGTGGATTAAGTCGTGGAATTGATGTACTTATTGATCAAATTGATTTCACGTTTGTGACTCAGCAACTTGGATCTGATTTCAACCCTCCTCCAAGCATGATAACTGACCTTGATATTGGCCCCACTGACGCGGCAAAGCGTGTGGTGGGCTTATTGAGGTCGCATATGACGTTACTAGTAGGATCCACAGATAAGTCAGTTTTAGATGTGTTTCAACAGGAGACAGGGTTACGATTCTATGGGTCTATTTGCAAACAGATTAAGAGAAGAGTGGTCAATACAGCAGGAGCCATAAAGCTGATAAGTGATTTGAACTTATATTACAGTTATATATCTTCTTTGAAGCAAAAGGAGCTGTTACCGTATTTTGCCGCGTTGAAAGAGGTTGGACAGCTCTTTCTGATAGACGGATCAGATGCAGTAGCACTAGGACAAGCATTGAACGATCTGACGCGTTTTCGAGGCGTAATGAAACCTGAGGAGTTGCTGGAATTTGTCCAGCGACGTGCCGACTGGCTGATAGTGAAAAAAGAAGTGGAAAAAGTTATGTACGGGTTCGGGGAGTGTATTATAATGTGAATGCCCGGTCGTTACAAACATGTAAATAGAATGCATTTATAAGATTTCAAAGCGATTTCAAGCGATTTCTAACTATGTTACAGTATCATTTATAGCATGTGCAAGATTTATCCAATCAGAAATGGCCACCCAAGGATCATGTTCTCCAGGCTCAGATTCATGACCCCAGATATGTATGTTTTCTACCTTATGAGTGATGTTGAACTCATGTGATTCTAAAGGTTGCGCGTCATTGTCTCCTTCTTCTTCTGAATAATAATTATCTATATTTGAACTTGTTGATTTATCGCCAACAACTGCAGTGTAGTTTTCTGGAAGGGTCAGTTTGGTGCCTATGAGCTTTCGACCGCGAAAGTATGCAATATTTGAGCTGGAATGGCGAAAATTGGCCTTTACATTGGCACTCGAAGAACGTGAAAACTTGCAAGGAATGACATGAACATCAGTTGGTTTGGCCGAGCTTTTGTTGTTGATATTAATGACAGTCATTTGTGGAGAGTCCACTGAAGGAGGAGAAGTTGGATCAACGGTGATTTTTCAACCTTTTCACCAAATGTCAGGTAAACCACAGTATTTATTTGGAAGGTAGGTAAAGAACAAGAAATAGAGGGGATATATGTATTTATATAGGCGGCCCTAATGTGCATATTAACGTATTTCTAGATATAGAGATCTTCTCATTGGATTCTCGCTAGGTGTTGCATCGTATGCTCTTTATGAAGCTCGAGATCGAAAAGATGGGGAAAAACTACTAGATTTGGCACGAAGACGTATTGACGAAGCAAGAAAGTAAACATTTTTAGTCATATAATTATTTTGTATTTATAAATAAGATCTTTATGCGGGATGATATGAATGTTCTCGTTCATTGACAAGCTGACCGTATGGATTCTGGTTCGACCATGGTCTACTAGGAGGTGAGGTCAATGTAGTTTGATTTGGAGCAAACATTGCAGCCTGATTTGGCGGAATCTCTGTAGGCCGACTGCCAGGCATCATTGGCCCTTGTCCTAGAGCAACTGCTGGCTGACCAAGAGGCACAGCTGTTTGACCCAGAGGCATAGTCGTTTGACCCACATGCATTGGCACCTGATTCGAAGTATACACCGCGCTTGGATTAGGAGGTAATGTCCCTGGATTTGAAAGTATTGGTGGCTGACTAGACGCTCCAAACCTGTCAACAGCAGGAAGTGCATGAATGTCCATATTAGGGGGAGGCACGGAATGAATAGGAGCAAAAGCTGGGGGTTGTTGCTGTGGCCTCGAAGGCGAGTCAGGACGTGGCTGCCCGAATAATCCTTCATCTTCAGGTCCCTTTGGCCTCTTAGGTTTTTGATCTTTGATATTGGTAGTGTCTGTTTTTCGTTTCTTTGCAGCAGGTTTTTCCTCCCTTGCCGAAGACTTTTCAACATTATCCGTAAACACTTGAGGTTGATTTCTTTTAAGCCATTCCAACATATCCATTGGATTCCTTTCACGAGGAGCACTATCTTCGTCGCTTGAATACTCAAAAGTTGATTCCACCAGATCAAAGTAGTACTTAGCATCGTCATTGAGTATATTGTCAGTGTCCTCGGTGGCTTGTTTCAATTGATCAACCTTGATACGCATCTGTTCAGGAAAATGCTCACTTGTATTAAGTTCATCCAATACATCGATTACTCTGTTTTTCTCTCGGAGAATCCTGTTAAATAGCCGTCTGGAGCCCATTTCCTGCCAATACAACTGGTCACTACGTTGCATAGCTTCATTAAACTTCAGAATCATCTTCTGGTACTTCTTCTTGAATGACTTGTAAGGCTTTTTATTGGCCCCATGAGGAACACTGGGCACATGAGTGGTGCCTGGTGGATCAACCACAGTATTCTCAGTCTCAGAGCCCGCGACTCCTACCGGAGGAGATGTATCTTGACCATCGATGCTTGACATCCCAGGTTCTTCCACTGGCCGTTCAGCATCGGTCTCGGGCTCTTTATACGAACTCATTCAATCCAATGGGGGTTTGGTGGAAAAGAAAAGTGCTGTTATAAAAGCCGAGCCAAATCGTCCCAGCCCCACATTTCTCCATGGCTCGAACAGTCTACCAACGAGTGGGCCAGCTGGATGCTTCGTTATTGGATTCAGAGCTTTATGGGCTGCTGAAGAAACAGTTACTGGATAGTTTTACCGGATCCAAGGGTTGGAGAGATCGTTATGAGTCGGAACTGCTGGTATTATTGAAGCTGGCACTGTTCAAAACCACTGTATGGGATCATTCCACGACATATGGAGGCAAATTACAGAATTTGGTGTTTGTCAAAGCACGTTCCAATCAGCCAATAAGCAAATTACAGAAGGTTTTATATGGTTTGTTTGTGGTTGGAGGCTCGTATTTCTGGGATAAGCTCAATAATTACATCACCAGTCGCATAGCTTCAGAAGATGACCCTGAGCAGCATTCTACAATACCATTGAATACTTTACAGAAATTTGCCGATAATCTGGCTACGGTCACTGAATGTGTGGGATTGCTGAATTTCATTGCATTTCTATATACAGGCAAGTATTCAACGACGGTTCTACGACTATTACGTATGAAATTTGCACCTACAAATCTGGTGATAAAGAGAGAACCAAATCTGGAATTCCAAAATAGACAGCTTGTTTGGAACGCATTGACGGAATTTCTTGTCTTCATATTGCCTCTAATCAATATCGTCAAACTGCGAAACAGAATCTATGCATTACTCAAGCCAAAAACTCGCCAAATAAGTACCTCGGGTGAGCTTAAATTTCTTCCTCAACGAACTTGCCCTGTATGTTACAAAACTTCTGCTTCTGCTTCTGCTTCTGCTCATACTGACATATCCAATCCCTATACCGGAGAATGCGGACATGTCTACTGCTATGTGTGCATAATCAATAAACTGTCAGAAGACGACAGTGGATTCGACTGCTTGAGATGTGGAACATTAATCAAGACTGCCAAGCCATATTCTGATATACTTGAATCCTCAGTACCAAAGCAGATAGAGCCCGAAGCCACGACTAGTAAAGACGAATCTGCTGATAATAGTGACGAATCTTCCGATAACGATAATGATTATTATGATACAGAAGAAGCAGGAATTGATTTCGTCGTTGATGATCTGTAAATACTATTTATATCACCAAATAAAATAGAAAGTCTGTTCATTACTCGTTAAGATGGGCTTGTCTCTGGTAGAATTCAACAACCTCCTGAGTTGTGGTTGCATCTTCAGGGTTTTTGTCCTCACGAATTCCTATAAATCTCGGGAATCTTAGAGAAACGCCTTTTCCAAGCTCATTAATCCCGGCTTTATAAACTGGCGATAACGATAGATCTGCTGTCAAGATTTCCCAAACCATAGTAGGTTCAAACCAGACATCTGGTGCTGCTCCTTGAGTATAAGCAACATAACTCTTGGGATTCTCTACAACTGTCAAGGAGAGCTTTTTATGAAACTCCTCTAGATTGGCCTCGCTGAAACCAGTACCTATCTTGCACACGGTCTCATACTCTTCAGTATCAGGATTATAACAGCCCAAAAGAAAGCCACCATACCAGTTTGTTCGTTTCCCACGGCCAAAATAAGCTCCCAGCACCACCAGGTCTAGTGAATCTCCAATACCCGATAGGTAATCCTTCTTCAGCTTGAGCCAGTTTCTACTTCGCTTGCTAGGCTCATATCCAGATTCAGTTCCTTCGAGGGTTTTGACCATTAAGCCTTCACAAGAGTCCTTCACCGACTGGTCCAAGAATTCTTGAATATTTTCAGTATTTTCGTCATTCATATATGTTGCAAATCTGAATTCTCCATCAATGGGTTCAAAGTTCTCATGTAACAATCTTCGTCGCTCGCTAAAAGGTTTCTGAAGGAGCGATTCACCGTCAAAATATAGAAGATCAAATGCAAAAAGGCAAATCCTTACCTTGATACTTCCTTCTTCGACATCTTTTCTTTTTCGTGTAGAGAGTACCTGAAAGGGGAGAATCTTGTTTGCCTCTCTATCCCATGCAACGGCTTCACTGTCAATAATGAAGCTTTTGCTGTTTTCTTTCAAAAGCAGCCGAAGAGTGGAAATCGCATCAGGATACCTCTCGGTCATGTCTTCCATATTTCGAGAGTATACGTGGAATTTGCCATCTCCTGTTGAGTGGAGCTGAGCTCTTTCTCCATCATATTTGTACTCACAAGTGAACTTTTCGTCATGGAATCTATCAAGAACTTCTGTAATAGATTTTGTAGGTTTTGCCAGCATAGGCTTCATTGGAATGCCTGCAGTGACTTTGCAAGCTTCGGCCACGTGATCAATTCCATGATCAATCATAGCACGAATGATGACATCATAATTAGGGACCTGGCTGAACGCATCTTTAATTAGCTGTTCACCATGAGATATCTCTTCAGCGGTAGGCTTAGCCTTCTTCTGCTTTTTTTCCTGTTCCCAGGCGACGAAAGCATGAGACAGTCCTACTAAGACACTCTTTTCTGCCACACCAATCCTCAGTTTGCCTTCCAAACTTCTTACCAAGTACTTCGTTTCATTACCCTTGCATGATATGAGTAATTTCTTAATTATATCGATTTTCCGGCTTTGGCTCGCAGATCCCGTTGCAGTTGCTATTTCTTTGAGCTGATTGAAAACCGTAGGAACCGTTAGAGCTTTGGGAGGCCCAAATAAGAGCCTCTGACTGCTTTTGACACGCATTGCCGTCAATCCAAGATCGCCGACTTTACGATATTCGTCTCTGAGCTGTGTTGGGCTCTTACCAGTAGCTTCACCAAGGGCTTTCAAGATCATTCTTTCACCGAGTCCAAGCTCCAAACCCTCATACTCAGGGCCCAGCCTATTAATGAAAAGATAAATAACAGTACTCAAATCATCGGGTCTGGCGCGTAGAACTTCCAAGAAAAACTCCGAACAGATTGAATTGATTTCCAGTCGTTTTGTGGTTGCTTCAATCTGATCAAATGTATTAGCCAATGCCATGTATGGCAATGGTTCTCCTTCATTTACACGTACACCTTCGACATTAATTGATTCATCGTTCGCCTCTTCTTCTGGCTTTGTACTCTTAAACATAGCCTGAGGTCTCTCATCAGCAGGCTCATCCTCAGCAGCTCTCTTTTTCCCATTGTTATCCTTTCCTTTTTCTCCTGAACTATCGGATAGTTTCCGTTCGTGCTTCTTAGCCTTTTCCTGCTGTTTTTTCTTCGCAGCAGCAGCTGGAGCTGCAAAAAACGCGCTATTACCAGTTAGATTTAAGCTCTTGGGCCACCCAAGGACGCGATTACTTACTCTATTGCTTGCTGCGTAGTACCGGCCATGAAATATCTCCTCGAATGGATCGAATATCGACTAGAAATAAGAGTCCTATGACCCGTAAACTTCAATATGCAACGTCTGAGTATGGTGGCTAACGGATATTTGATACTGGGGCACGATACTGGATTGGGAATAGTGGAGAATGAGAAACGAGAAGATGAGATGAATTGCAGGCACGAAATAAATATTTTTACAAATACGAACGATATTTGAAACATTTGATTTCAAACTCGTTTCGGTGGGGTATGGCTTTGTAAAATGCGGAGTAGTTGCCCAGCATTTGATCTCTGCCAAGTTCATGAAATTCATACGTTACAGCTACTTATTTGCTTATGTTACAAGTCTAATCAGCTCTCATAAGCGACCATTGATTTCTGCCAGATTGCCTGAAGGCGGTAGTTTCACACTATCATTAGACGTGCGGGCCCTTCTCTGATTCTCCTTCTGTTTCTTAGCAATCTTCTCCAGCAAACTAGTGGTATCAAAGAGCTCAAATACGAACCGTCGTACAGGCAATTTGAACCTATACCGTTCAAAAAGCTCCATTGTTTCCAGATAAAGATCAACAGAATGAAACAAACTTGGATGCTTGACCTCTATCCTAACTAGAGTCTTGGACGCCTCATTTGACAATACTTGATTGCTCAGATTGGCAATAGCAGTGAGAACTGGCCTTTTGGATGAATCAGACCGTACTTGAGGAAATTCTGTTATTTCCTCTTCATCTGCCTCTGCCACCTTCTTCGTAACATTTTGTGTTACATTCCACGCTGACACATTGACAGGGAATAAATATTCAAGCTTCTGAGGATAAATAATACCGGTCGGATCGACCCCAAATTTTCGTACACATGACCAACCAAATTCATCAAGAATTTCCGCACCTTCATGCGTTGAGCCAATGAGTCCCATTGCAAAAAAGGCAGTACCACGAATGCTTGCAACCTTACTTTCTCGTGCGATATCAGTAATATCTTTGACCACATCAGAGTCTTCCAAAAACGGAGCACCTAAAGGATTGGAGGCAATATGTCCGACCGCCCAAAGACAACTTTTCAGCTTCAACAGCACGTCACTGTCTTCCTCCTCATACTTTTGTTCATGTATAATCTCTGCGAACTCAAGAAAATGGCCCTTCCCTTCCAGCAATTGACACCCCTCCTCAGTCCTCGTAATCTCTCCATAGAAGTGTCGAGGGGCTAATGGCAGGTTAACGTTCTTTTGATCAGGTAAGCTCGACGTCTGATGAACAACAGCCTGATATCGAGACATGGCTTCTGTGTTCGCCATTTCTAGGTACTCTGAAATGGCTCTGACGTAACGCTCATTTTCCCCATGAAACCAGTTGTCCATTTCTTGCTCAATATAGTCCAGCTGCTGTAGATAACGAAAACCGACAGAAGTAGCCAAAAATCTTAGTAGCAATGGAGTTCCTACATTTCCGAGATGAGTAAGAGATGGCTGAAGTTTTATGAAATATTCCAAGTTCGCAGCGTCTTCACAATAAAGTTCTAGTACTTCCACCGCAAGCTTGCAAACATCCAATTCTGGGTCATAAAGCTGTATCAGCAAAAGACTAACAGCCCACATTTGAGTTTCAGGTTCAGAGTTTCTTAAATTTCGCAGAATTTCCGTTGCAAAAAGACGCATCTCTTTGGAACCCCCGACCAAGGTCTTGCGCAGTATTATTCTTGGATGCCCTTCAATAGAATAATTCATAGATGAGATGAAATATCTAATGAGATCTTGCCTACTTTCGAGCTCAGTCAAATGATAAAACATGTTGAACATTCTCCAACGTTCCATCATAGCCAGTCCGTTAGGATCTTTGCTTAGAGTACCAAGAAGTTCAAAATAGCCATAACTACAGGTATTTTCGAGTCTTTGAGTTGAGAACAAAGGATCTGTCGAGGTAATACCACTCATGGGGTCAAGCTGGGCAAGGCATTCTGCAATTTGTCGAAGCAGCTTGTTTTCAGTGAGATATCGAACTCCTTCAGGGTTTGCTAAAAGCGTCGTCAAAAGTTCACAGCCAACTTTGATGTAATTCTGGTTCGGCCTCGTGCGCTTGATAGACGAAAATCTATATTTAAAGGGCCTGTAAAATGAAACAAACCTCTTCATGAATTTGGTGGTCTTAATAGCTTCCTCGAGCCTTTTCGGGTTCAGTAAAGGACCTTGAATCAGTTCCAACAACGCGTCCCAGTTCCACTTGGTATAGGTCTTTGTACTGAGAACCTGAGTATCAATGATTAGCTGCTTGAAATTTGCATCATCCATTTGTACACCCATCTTGGTTCTAACATGCTGTGAGAACAATTCATTAGCAGTGGTAGATACGGTATTGTCTCCAGGCCTTCGCTCCTTATGTAGGTTTCTTGTCACCTTGTCAATCTGCAAAATTGCCTCTAGAGCCCCAGACCCTTCCTCATTAACGTTAGAAAGTGCATATTTCACTATTCCTGGGAGTGTGATCAGTCTCTCTATCTCATTCAGTGGTGGCAGGGTAGATGAGATTTGAGCTAGTCCGCCAACAAGCAAGGATGCTTTTCGCGTTAACACAGAATCTCCAGATTGAAGCACACTTGTAAGACCCTGAACCAGTCCACATTCAACAAAGATTGTCATCAACAATGCGTTATAATTTGCCATGTATGGGCTATGCAACTTATTTTGATTTTTCGTCTCATCCAACAACGACCTGTCTTTGTCTGGAATACGGCCCAGTGTCGTAAGCCGCCTCCCGGCTACAAAAGACGATGACCAAGAGAGTGGTTTCATATCAAATACAGAGAAGAGTAAATCCAAGATTACCACTCTCAATGATGTGACTGGAACTTCCAGACACTGCACGAGTGTTTTTAAAGAATAAAAATTGCCGAAGGAAAATGCCTGTAACCCCGGCCAAGTTCTCAGAAGATATGCTACAGATTTTGCACAAGATTGGAGTTTTTCCACATTCATATGATCCTTGGTCTGATTATCAGTAAATGCCGAAAGTAGAAACTCGAGATCTCTGCCATTTCTCAATATGCCGCTGTACTCAGCCTGATCCAATATATATACAAACGCCATGATAGTAGGATATGACAGCTCAAATGGGCCATCAACTACACACTGAAGCAGAACGCGGATTCCACCAGCTTCATGCACTAGAGGAGGATATAAAATAGCCAATTCAGCCAAGGTTTCAATGGCAATATTTCGCAGCATGTCATCGCTTTGCTCAGCCAATGCAACTACGGCCCTAACCACGCCCAGCGATATGTACTCAACTCCGAGCGGAATGTCAAATAATGCCCGTACAACGTTTAGCGCTTGTATTCTCTCCAGTTGGTACTTTGCATCTCGAGCAAGAGACCGTATAATAAATAAATCAATGCCAATATTTTTGATATTTTTGATAGACACGACGTCAGTAAGAATGCTTCTGGTGACACGATATCCAGCAGCCACAACTTCGGTCTTGCGATTCAACAACAAGGCGCGAATTTTATCGCCTACTTGAGAGCCAACGAGATCGTACTTGAGAAGAGGATGCTTCTGCAGAAGATCTACTAAATCATTTGATTTGGCAATGAGAGTTTCAGGTTCGACTTTAGAATCTCCAAATGTCTGAAGAATATCACCTAAAACCCAAGTAGGAGAACCTTCACGAGACGTGCTTCCGGAACTTTTACTGCTGCGACTATTGCGCATCGAATCGATCCACGGAATGGATTTCCTATTGTTCATCTCATGGCCCATGTCATCTAATTGCTGTGTCAATAGCTGGATCTTTGCGTTGGCTCCATCCAGCTGTGATTCCACCTGTTTACGCACTACATCATTACCCTCCTTGAACTTTTTTGTTTCAAAGACCTGAAGTAAATTCTCGGCGCCATATTTTATTTTGTTTTCGATTTCCAACTTGGCCAGAATATCACGTATACGACCCTCACTGACGGCTCCATTGTTCTGAGACTGCCCTGGCAACGCAATTATATCGTTACGATCTGAAACCCTGGACATAATGAATTACGTATTAATAATTCATAATGTGGATAAGATGAGTTACAAGGCTGTGCCTTCGCACGAGGGACTGTCTTGATCTGGCCGTTTCTAAATGAGGTGCGGGTTTGGGATAGTTAATCAATCGGAGAAGAACAAGTCGAGTAGCAAATGTGGTGGAGAAGAGTGCCAAAAGGGGTCAAATATGGGAAGAATTTGGGAACTGTGGGGTTCGCTTTTTCAATTATGCTTATAATTTGTATATTTTTAGTTGGAAAATTTGATTTGACGAGTAATGCACGAAGTACATCTAGGAGATTCGGCATCAATACCGGAATATCGTATGATCGATGAAAGAAATTGTGATATAAATTCGTCTAATGATTAGCTTGAGATTCGATTTCAGATATATTAAATATGATTAACGAAATATGACTAACTGAATAATAATACCTCGTATATCAATATCAGAGACTGAGATGTTACAATGCCATTGAGATCGGACATGGCTCAGGCGTGAACAGTTATAGTACTCCTAGTTCTACTTCAGAAGACGCCCAAGCCGAATAAACCATTACCTAACCTATCCATAATACATATATACAAATTTCAAATTTCACTAATATAAACTAAACCTGCATTCTCCTGCATCTTTTCATGTGAACGTCACGTGACTCGAAATCCCCCCTAGTTGTTCACAAAAACGTGCTCCAAGCACTGGGTTTAAAGCTAGTTCCAACCATATAGCTAATAATCTCAATCGGTGAGGACAGTTGGCCTTTTTGGGACAGCTAGGTGCCATTATTATATTCGGTAGGGACGGGATCAATCAGAAAGCCACTTTTAGCTGCATTTTCTGGTTTCTGAGACTGTCAAGGATATGAAATTCGGAAAATATCTGGCCAAGCGCCAGTTAGACATTCCGGAATATGCAAATTACTTTATAAACTATAAGGCTTTAAAGAAGGTAAGTAGATTCTATTTTCTGCTGGAACCCGTATATATCTAACTGTTTAAGCTTATTAAATCGTTATCTGCACCTGCAACGGTCACATCGTCCGCTGGGGAATCTTTACAGCATGCCAAGGAAAGAGCTCTTCAAGAGAATAAAGCTACTTTTTTCTTTCACGTTGAGCGAGAGCTTGAAAAGGTGAATACTTTCTATCTTCAGAAACAGGCAGAGCTGAAGCTAAGGCTTGAAATCTTAAGTCAAAAGCAGAAAGAAGCCCAGCAGAAGGGTGATCTGGACTCAAAAACGTCAGTTTCATACATTTCACTCTTTGAAGGATTTCAGAGGTTTCGCAGGGATTTGGAGCGTCTTGAGCAGTTCATTGAACTCAATGGCACGGGGTTCTCAAAAGTATTGAAGAAATGGGATAAGAGGTCTAAGTCCCATACTAAAGAGCTGTATCTGAGTAGAGCTGTTGAGGTTCAGCCTGTTTTCCATCGTGAGGAACTGGCTCGTTTTAGCGATTTGGTCACTCAAGCTTTGATGGACATGGAGACCCTTTCCAATGGTGATAGTATAATGGGTGATATGCAACAGACGACTCAGGAAGATGCCGCACAAATAAAAGCACATCTTGTTCATCGAGAGAAAGACGATCTTTTTCATGAATTTGTCAAGACGGCCTCCGAGTCTAAGGATGCTCAGGAAATTCAGGATTGGGTTGATCATCTCAAGACTGCAGACGGTGCTCAAGAAAGGATCACTCGAATTTTCCTTTTAGCCATTTCTACAGATGCTAGTGATGACGCGCTACTCGCTCTATGGCATACAGGCTGTGTTGATATATATTCTGTCGACGACATATCTGGCAAAAACTGTTTACATCGAGCTGCATCGGTCGACTCCGGCCGTACAAAAATTGTTGAATTGGCCCTCAATGAAAAGGTTGACATTAACCAGGTAGATGTATATGGTAAGGTTCCTTTGCATTATGCCTGTCTTCACAATCGTCGAGACTTTTTACATACATTTATTGAGCATGGGGCAAATATCAATGCGCTCGACAAGGACAACTTTACACCTCTGCTTTATTCCATCGTCAATCGCTTGACCGGGTGTATTCAGGATTTGGTTTTGGCAGGCGCTCGAACCGATGTAGATTCTGAGAAAGACTACGTGCCTTTAAATTTTGCGTGTCAGTATGGCGTCTACGATGCCGTGAAAATTCTGCTCGAAAGGAATTCATCGCTAATAGTAGCTGACGCGGAAGGGCTTTATCCTATTCACATTGCTGCAAGAGCTGGACATACTGATCTTATTCCGTTGCTAAAGTCTTATGGAATCAATGTTAATGAAGTCGATAAGCTTAACGGTTGGACAGCATTGTGTTATGCTGCTAGTGAAGGGCGTTTCCATGCTGTGGAGGCTCTCCTTAAAGCTGATGCGGATCCGCTTATTGCTGACGAGAATGGTCACACACCATTGTTTTACGCTGCATGGGAAGGAAGAGCCAAGTGCTTGCATGCATTGGCCCAGGTTGTTTCTTCCCTGCCTACCCAAAATAGCGAACATAACACCAAGTCGCTAGCTAGTTCTGCTCCTATTGGTGGATCTAGTACTGAATTTTCGGTTATGGACTTAAGCTTAGATACTGTTGATGACGGAGATACTTTGGGCGATATCGATGCTATTCCAGATCTGTCGCTTCCTCCTCCCATCATACCTATACGACGATACGGTCATAATTTCTTGGACAAGAAGATTATCATACAATTGATCTTTGATCCATCGTCAAAGCCTATTAAGTTTTTCAGGGAGGAAGATAGTATTCCTGCTGGCCGACTTACTATATCGCCAAGGAATGCCGTCTATGATATTATTCCTCGATCTATTATTCTTCCCATTGGTGATGCAGATCGAGTTATAACATTTGATGTCGACGCTATTGACAATTTTCTGTTGGACTTTGAAATTTATTCGACGTTTGGCACACGCATTATCGCCAAGGCTTCTGCACTGCCCTCAGTCTTCCAGCTATATCAGACTTATAACTACACAAATCACGTTTACAACTTGCCACTCTTTGACTCACGGCTGACGCCTATTGGAGAAATAAGTTTCAAGTTTCAACTTGTCAAGCCGTTCCAGGGCAAGCCACTGGAGATTACTAAATATGAGACATACTGGAAGAGTACTTCACAACTGGGTAGTGGCCCCAATGAGAGCAAGAATCCTGGTAATACCAACACTTCTGAACATTTATCTGAAACTTTGTCCTTTGTAACTGCGTCATCACTATCAGGGAAGTTTGCCAATGTCTCGGTATGCTTAACGAGCGATTTTGTCCCGGTGGTTACCAGTAACTGGCACATTAGATTTGCTTCGGTTGAGATACCCATAGGCAATATGAGATGGGATCAGATTGCGGACATTAGCGCGGAATCACATCAAGGTATTGAAGAGACTTACGAACATTTGGAGCGGGTTACGGATGCAGATCAAGTTCTTGATATTGTATCTGGTAAGGTGGTACGACTGGATCAATTTCTTAAACGTTTGCCTTCGTCGATAAAACTAAATATTGACGTCTTGTATCCTACACCATGTGAGACCCAAAAGCTATCATTCGGGAGCTCGTCGTTTTGTGAGCTTAACTACTATGTTGACCACATTCTAACGACAGTATTCAACCATGCTCGAGATTTGAGACATTCTGCTAATAACCCTACCTCACAATCTCTTATATTCTCATCGTCAAATCCTGATGTTTGCACAGTTTTTAACTGGAAGCAGCCGAATTATCCGGTATTCTTTAATATGCAAGCACTGCGACTGGACGGTAGATATCAAACAGCACATGGTCTGTTAGATGTGGATGAGCAGGAAGATAGACGATGTGTGTCACTAAAAGATGCAGCCAATTTTGCATCTACTAACAATCTACTGGGCATAATGTGTAGTGCTGATTTACTCAATCTGGTTCCGAGCCTGGTGAACAGTGTCAGAGTCTATGGCTTGGTATTAGTTTCTCATGATGAACAGCCAAAAGAAGTGAATGATGTTGACGGCATGAAAACTGCCAATCGTCTGGTTTTTAAAGAAACCATAGATGTGTAATAGTAAATGTAAATGATGATGAAATGAATGCGTTATGAGTCGTTAATAAATAGAGTAAAAGCATGGATGTTTCCGGTAAGTTCCATTATGCTTTCCATAAGTCTCTCCAGTAATCCCTTACATTAAATCAAAATCGTCAATTTCGTTTCTGTATTTGAGAATATTCCTCTTGAGTTTACTGCTATCAACCCAAGTGAGGTAATCCTCCATGTTCCTGGTTACCAGAAAAGCAGGATCGGTGATGACTTGAGGACCGATTCTCACATGTCCTTGCTCAATGTACTTTGTTGCATCCGATACATTAGGAGCCATTCTGAGTCTGCACATGACTACCGGAAGTCTACGACGACAGAAGGCAGCTACGGTGACTTTATTCTCTAGATCGGACACCTTAGGCTTTGTATGACCGGGAAAAACACCCATATTCCACAATTTTTCCAGTATCAGCTCCTCATACTTCAATCTTATGGGATCTGAAGGCTCTAACTGTGATAATTTGCTGGCTAGTTGTCTGATTTGACCGCATACCTTGTTATACTTGACATAATCGTCTCTATTTTGAACATGATACATTCGCATAACCTGAGCTTCTCTATGATTTTGGTCTTGTTTCCAGTCTAGGAAATCGACCTTTTTCAGTAGTTTTTTCTCATGGTGTTTTAGATGTCTCATTGTGGAGTTCTTGAGTTTTTGATGGAAGAAGCTGAAATTTTCACCGAACGTTCAAAATTTCAGCTCACAGCTAAAATTTCAATCCTCCATCAAAAACGCATACAAAATGAACAGAGCCATATCACGGCGTTTATTCTCAACAAACTTCGCCAGATTCAGTCATATAGGCTCTGCACCTATTTTGATTCCTGAAAACGTAAAGGTGAACTTCGTCAATAAGGAATTAGATGCTCTTCAGGAGATCAGAATGAAAGTCGACGCAGCCAGAAACGGAAAACCCGTCATAAATCTCACACGAGAAGCGCATATTGAGGGACCTAAAGGACAACTTAAATTATCAATAGCAGACTTTATTAAAACGGAGTTTCTGGATAATAATAGCAAGTTAGAGGTGAGCATTGAGGATGGTAGTCATCGTGGCCAGCAACAGATGTGGGGAACCACTCGATCTCTGCTCAATAATGGAGTCACTGGTGTTAGTGAGGGGCATATAAGTATATTAAAACTCGTAGGAACTGGTTATAGAGCCAATGTCGAAGGCAACTCTCTGGTTGTTCGACTAGGATACTCTAATCCCATGAAGCTGGAGGTTCCTAGTGATATTCAAGTCACAACACCTTCACCAAATCGCATTATCATCGAGGGAATTGACAAGCAAAGGGTTAAACAATTGGCAGCGAAAATCCGCAAGTTGCGACCACCTGAGCCATACAAGGGAAAAGGAGTGTTTGTTGATGGAGAGACTATAAAGTTGAAGCAGAGGAGGATCAAGTAGAGAGCTTTGTATATGAAACATGTAAATATAACCTAGTGCAAATAACCTTGCAAGATCGTTATCATTATTTACATTACAATACTCTGCCCAAATATACATATATACTACACTATGCTCACACTATATATCAGACGAACGCATCGTAGGCTCCTCTCTAGGACCCGGAACAAAAGGATGAAAGTCTTCATTCAACAAATTATGCTTTATTCCATTTTTCGTTAAACTCCAATCAATGACCACAAATCGGTTGAGCTGCTTTGACCGTCGAGCTTCAAAATGAACCAGAGCTTCTCCTTGAGATCCCTTGGCATAATATGAAACATCAACCAATCCCTTAGTGGCTTGGATTTTCCCGTGTATCCAAGGTATAAATGACGCAAAGGCAATATTATCTCCGAGTTCTCGCTTGCCAATTTCAGATCGTCGAAGTGTATATAAGGTAGATGATACAACAGGAGCATTGACTTCTTCATACTTGACAATTGCAGTGAATGTAGCAGCCATTAGAAGCGCAAATCCAACCAAACTTCTTCTGACATGTTTTTTTTCTTTCATAACATCTGGCAATTCTCGATCAACGACCACTGTTTTACGTCCATTAGTAGGGGCCGTCGCACTCGAGGACAGTCGAGCTACTGAAAATCTTGACGATCTACAAAGATACGGAGTCAGAGTCCTTTTGACCAAAAATGACATGGTCTACAATATAGATCAAGTCTTTATTTATATGAAACAATTCCTCTGAACTGTGCTTGATGAGTCCAAAACCTGACGTGATGCTCCTTGGGATTTTCTCACCTCCAACTTTTTCACCAGCTTCATGAGATTTATATCGAGGCATATGGCTCCGGCCAAACTGACAGCTGTGTCGGTCGTTGATACTTATAGTTCGACTGCACCGGTTCTGTCGCATTCTCCTGTGGCTGCTCATTCTCGGAAACGTCTACCGTTTCGCCCAGGTCTCATTGCATTCAAACGAGGTATGGTTCCATGGTTCGATAAAGATGGAAAAATGTTCCCATGCACAGTTCTCGAGGTGGATAGAGTTCAGGTGACAAATGTACTATCTGATGCTACTAGGAACTTCTTTGCTGTACAACTCGGACTTGGATCAGTCAAGTTCAATAATGTCACTAGACAGATGCTCGGTCACTTTTCAAGAGCCAAAGTTGCACCAAAACGAAGCACAGCAGAATTCCAGGTCAAAGATGAATCTGGTTTGCTACCTCTGGGCACTTTGCTTGGTGCAGATCATTTCTTGGAGGGTCAGTATGTGGACATTCAATCGGTGACTAAGGGCAAAGGTTTCGCTGGTGTAATGAAGCGATGGGGATTCAAGGGTCAAAGTGCTACACACGGTACTTCTTTAGCACACAGATCTGCAGGTTCTACTGGTCAGCATCAGGATCCCGGTCGTGTTGTTCCTGGCAAGAAAATGGCAGGCCATATGGGATTCAAGAACAATACCATTCAAAATACACCAATAGTCAAGATCTACAAAGATAGCAATCTAATTCTTGTCAAGGGCCCCGTAAGTGGAGCTAAGGGTCGTGTGGTGAGAATATGGGACGCAAAGAAAAAGCCTTGGAGTGAAGAGCTGAAGCAGAAATGGGCAGACTTCCGTGCTTCTGTTGGCATCTCTCCATGATTCTTGTACATATAATGAATAAAAGCATGATAGACGTGTGATAAAATATATTAAAAGTTTAGTGCTATCATCCATCATCCATTATACCTATACGTTATGTTCGAACAGAGTCAAACACGGTCACTTCACACTATTATCTTTTATATAAAATTTTGGTCCAGACATTTAGTCTTCATCTTCTTCGAGCTCGCTTGGTTTAAGCAATCCTCCGACTCTCAGAGCCCGTTCTCGCTGCTCCTTCTGCTGGTCAATAACCTTCTGCTCCCGTTCCTCTGCATACAGATAATCTGTACTATCACCACCATATTCTTTAATCTGTACCAAGAAGTCCCGTAGTGTGAGCTTAAATCTAGCCAAATCTTTATGATGTACAAACAGGCTCTTGACAAAATTGGTCACCTGGCTCTCTTGCAAATGAGGAAATGCCGATGACAGGTTTTTGCGCAGGAATTCTGCGAGAAACTCTGTGTTTGACGTTCCAGCAGGTACCTCACCTGGCTGATAAAGGGGAACCCCAATTCGGTTGGTCTCTACCAAATCAATAAATCGAGAAAGAATCTGACTCTGTATCTGGAAACCATTTTTGTGGTCTGCATCAGTCAAAACATAAAAGGTATCCCCAATAATAGACTGGAAAAACTCCTTAAAGAACGTATCCGTCATCTGCTGATCTTCAGAGCTGGCCATATTATTAACAATCTCCAGAATCAAGCTAAGTCCAAACTCTTCCACTTCTCTATTATCATGCTTGGATGCCCACAAACAGGCATCAATGGTCTTCTTAAAAATAGCTGGTGGCAATCTGACAAGAGCTGGAAAGCTATACAAGTTGATAGCTCGCAAAAGTTTAAAAAACTCCACTCGAGTTTCCGGATAGTCTGTCATGGATTTACCAATAACGTCTAAAGTCGGCTCAAACACCTGCGACAGCAATTGAACTACCATATCGGGCACAGCTGCACCAACTCGAGCAACCAAAGTCTTTGCACATGACAGCACCTCTGACTCTCTAGTGTCCTGACTGCATCGCTGATAGTCATCTAAAATAGTATTGAGTAATGGTCCGACCAGATCATTTACAACCTGCTCAATATCATCTGTCTTGTCCAGATATGTATCAATCAACTTAAGAACCTCTCGTTTGATAGATCTCAAAAGTCGCAACCTGTGACTGTGCTGATAGCTCGGATCACCCTTTGCGAAATCAGCTACAATCTGCTGACTGACTGCTTGGTACAGAGCCAATGCATCGAAATATATCTGAGATAACTGCACCTCAAAAAACCCACCAAGAGTCGTGCACACAGCAACGTTTGTTTTGAGGATATTAACAAGTAGTTTCACGTTTTCGCCGTTTGTCAACATCTCGGCATCCTGTTTAGCTTCCTCAATCTTTGCTTGCCAGGCTAAGTTAGGCAGTTTCATCAGTTCTAAAACCAGCGCGTTTCTCGTTTCTTTGTTCGTCTGAGCAGAAATGATATCTCCACATGCTTCATAAAATGTTTGAACCTGGTGTGGCTGAAGATCAATTGTAGTTTGATCTAAGTTTCTTATGATTTCGTTAATAAATGGTTCCGCTTCGCCCTGCTGTAGAGAAACGAAATGCCTCTTACATTTTGAGCATATTTTGATGAAAGTATCACAAGCCATATCCTGAACACCTTCGTGGGTCTCATGCATGAA
The DNA here is from genome assembly GCA_037040845.1 of Trichomonascaceae sp. B5901. Classification (NCBI taxonomy): domain Eukaryota; kingdom Fungi; phylum Ascomycota; class Dipodascomycetes; order Dipodascales; family Trichomonascaceae; species Trichomonascaceae sp. B5901. Next base: position 1,354,594 of record JAXQHN010000001.1, read on the forward strand.
TTCAAAAAGCTTGTTGACTACTGTCTTGAGAAATCTCCAATGAGCTCTCAAAAATCGCGGGTACTGGCCAACAATATACATAATATTAGATGCCACAATTGCTTTGTTGTCCTTGCCCCTCTTTCTCTCAGTTAGCCCCAATAGCTCTTTGATGACGGTGACCAAAAATTGCTTTTCCATTTCCTCGTTCATAGCTCCGGATATAGAACCAATGGCCCAACACAAAGTGTTAAGGTTGTTCCAAGACCATTCAGTACCATCAACCTGCTTAGCAAGTTTGTCCGTCATAATATCTTTCGTATCGAGTACATCCAAATGTGTTAGATATACCAAGACCTCTCTCATAGATTTGTACAAAGTAATTGTGTCCGACTCCTTCACGAACTCTCGGACAATTTCTCCTTCGTCATTCTCTACCACAAGCACTTCTTCAGGTCGAGCCATTTTCTCTATTATTACACGCCTGAGATGACTAAGAATAGTTGAATAAACGTGCTTACGGAGGTCGTGTCTAGCCAAGACTTCAGGACTTAGAGCACCATTGTTTGCCATAGAACCTACAGTTAACCCAGCACCTGGTCTAACAGGGTCTATTTCACTCAAAGGTATTTGCTGGATCTCATTGTACAATTCGAGTACAAGTTTACTCCAGTAGTCGAGGCATCCCTTGAATATTTCTCTTTCGTCTATCCTGGAAATCTTTATAAGATAAAGATGAACATTAATGAGCATATCAGTATTGCCTGATCGCTCCACCAGGGTCAGATGATGACTCAAGAAGATGCACAAAAACAAGGACAAGTTTTGAATGAAGTCCTGGTCGTTTGAATTAGCGGTCTCATAAATCTGAGCCAGATCAGCCGACAAAGGTACAATTCTGTTGATGAGTTGCACAGCCAGGGCGAACATTTGAAAGTACAAATTATCTAAACTGGCATCTTCAGTAGAAGCAATTTCAGTTAGACATTTCAATGCAGCATTACGGTACTCAGCAGGATACAGGTATTGATTGATAAGAAGTTCAACCATAGAGCTGCGAAAAATAAACTCCACGGGAGTCCATGAGAGGTACCTTTGCAAGCATTTAAGAGTAGCTAAGTTTAAGCTAGATTTGGTCGATCTACTCAGGACTTCAAAACAAAGTTGGTAGACCTGGCCGAATTCGTCCTGCATTTGTTGTTTGAGGAATTTTGCCTTTGCTTGAGTCAACTGACCCGATGAAAAGTCAAACACCTCTTCCGAAAGCAATCGTAAAACCGCCATATTATTTTCACAAACATTGAAGCTTGTCCTAGAAGCAGCTACGACCTCAGGAATAAAGGTGGGCCAGTTGTTTGGCCATTCTTGTTTTAGAATCTGAACCAAGGTCAGATCAGCTTTATTGAGCAGTTGACGCTGATCAACAAATACACTATCATCGTTTGACCACTCAATTGTCAATTTGACAATAAAATTCCGAATTCCTTGCTGCTGAGCAACAGAAAGAACTTTCCATTTGGTATTGATGAGTTTATCCAGAGTCGAAAGGGCAATGTATTTGCTGTTGGGATTCTGCGCGTGCTGCAAAATTGAATCGGCGCGCATCCAACTATCCTGATTCTCCTGGAACTTTTTCAAAATGACTTCGGCATTTTTTCGCTATAGGTTAGTAACGTATTACCTTAATAAAACCGTTGTTTAGTGGACCAACGGGTCTTTACGTGGCTTATCCTGAAAACTTACTTCGTCAGCACTGGCTTTGCCGCCATAGAAGGCTTCTACAGTGGTATCCAATAAACCAACGTCGAGATCCTTGGAGAAATCCAGCAATGCTTCCATTAGTTATTAACAGCAGATTAGCGTATTGTTTTCAATCACTTTTCCAATGTTGATCTCAATGATGGGTATATAAAACAAGCAAGAAATGACACCCAAATAAACACAAGATTCACCGTTCCCAAGCTAGGTTGGGATGCCTTCTAATGCGGAAATAGGATGGGAATTAAAGCGGGGAGATGAGAAAGGTGGATAAAAGGCAACTAGATGATTGTTTGATGGGGTTTTTTTGATGTATGAGACACTTTAAGCTATAGAAAGAGATTTTTCAGCTATATTCGTCATGAAAGTGAGCAACAAAAGGTGTGGATCTTGCAAAGATCTTTCAGTAATGCGTACTCAACGACCATTCAGCGAAAAACACTACGGATTATACCGGAACACCTGAATTGCATATTATATATTCGGCTAATAAGATCGGCCGATACATTATACCATTTAACGCGATTATTTTGAAACCCATTCATCGGCATTGATAGCGGCACTTTTGTCGATCTTTCCCATTCGGTAGTTTCTCGAAATGTCCAAAATCCGTGTCATCGACCCAAAAACTAGTAAATATGCCAAATCCGGACGCTAAAACCAAACAAGTGCCATATTAGCAAACATCACGATTATATACGAACATCACTAGAATGGTTCTGAGATATTACACGGAATACAAATGATTAAATCCCACAATTTTTCCATATAAAAACATACAAGTCATAGAATATTAAACTGCTTTACATTATCATCGAATATTCATTTGGGGCTTCAGCATCTGGCTATCGTCTGCTCCCGGTACAAGTGTACCGATATCAGGGCCCTGTGAACGGCCAGAAATATCCCCAAATGATGATCCTCCTGACAATTGCGGTGACATTTGTCCTTTGGGCTTATGACGCTGTTTAGGTGCAAAGCTCACCATATCACCTTCTCCAAGACTAGAGGGGCTAGGTAGAGACTTGAGTTTTGGCAATGGCCGTGACGGTGGTGGTTTTGGCAATGATCCTGCCATAGGTCCTGGTCCAGAAGTAATTGGGCTAGATGGTTGGCTTCGACCGCCATAATAGCTTGATGCTGAATATGCTACTGGACTAGAAGGCTGACCGCCATAATACCCGGCTGCCGAATGTGCTGGACTCGATGGTTGACCAGCATAATAGCCTGCGGCTGAGTGTGCTGGGCTCGAAGGCTGACTAGCAGACCTGTAATAATTACCTGCAGGAACATTATTGTAGGTGCGCAGTTTTGGCAACGGCAGTTGATTAGGTGGTCCACGGAGCTTTGGTGGTGCCGGAGCCTTGTATGCGCTATGTGGTTGCGCTTCAGGGTATGTTGAAAATAGCGAATGACGATCAATATCAGCTGGACCATTGTTGTCCCCATAGGTGGATTCAGCATAGACAGACTCACGAGCATCGTCCACATGTGCAACGTTAACCGTCGAACCGCCAGCTCCTAGAGATTGAGCATCAAAATACTGGCTCTGATTTTCTGTCGGTGCATGATAAATGCTAGGTGCGTCCTGGACCTCTCTAGAAGAGTCTGGATGACTTGGCTCAGTAATTTCAGCCTGACTCGACTCTAATTCTTCGTGTCCAGTTTGAGGTGTGGTATACTCTTGCTTGTCGTGATAAGGATTGATATCGCGTTGCTGGCTGCTTGCATATTCATCATCAGACTCCTGTGGGATGTCAGTGGGCTTTTCATGAACAAATTTATCGGAGTCGCCGTTCTCCACTTCACCTGCGAGCTTATTGTCAGAGACGTCATCCTCGACAACACGTGAAGGAAGAGCGGGGTTAGGTACACGGCTCTCTTTGTCAGCATCCATATATTCACGATAAAAGCTCTTAACACGCTCGAAGTTCTTCGTGTCGTTTCGATGCAGATCAGGGTCATCATCCAAATTCTTCGAGTCCATCTGGCTACTGTCCTCCTCATCAAAAGAGAACTCTTTCTCCAGACTTTTATGATGCAGAAGATCGGTTGACTCTGTCAAGTCACGAGAATAATCACCGTCTGTGGTATCATTGCTGCTCTCCCGTTCGGTCGGATGTGTTATGGGCCCGACCAGTGAGCTTGTACGAGATGCAACACTATGCTGTATGCTATCATCATCAGAGACATTGTCATCTTCTAAATCGCCACGAGAATTATCATAAGAATATGGTACATTGAAATGCGATTTTGAGAAGTTGTCTTCCTTGAGAATTGTTGAAGACCGTGATGCTGAAGTAGGCGGTGTCAAGGAGTCATGCATGTTGTCGGTGTGTGAACCATTAAATGAAGCATAAGAATCATTTGATCCAGAGCTTTCACGAGTATCCTCGTTGGTCAATTGTCTCTGAGTTTTATTACCAGTTTCATCATCAGTGTTGTCTTGTTCATCTTGCGACGGTTCTACGTGATTCCTCAATTGAGTTTGACGAGATTGAGGAAACGAATGAAAAGATGACTGAGATGGCGAACTAGGCAAGAATGCAGAACCGCGCATAGAAGGAGGATACGCCTTTGATGTTGTTTTGAGTGAGGGATAGGCATTACCATCGTAGATGGAACGCGAGAATTCCTCGAGAGAAGACTTTGAAGACACGAGATCTTGGTGCAATAAATATATTTCAGAGCCACCATGAAACGGGTTGTCAGGATTAGAGCTTGTCATTGAGGACGACCGCGATGTTGCAACATAACGAGGAGGAGGAGGAAGTCCAGGAGGATACCTTGCCTTGTTGATGTTTTTATTACTTCGATCCTGGACTTGATCGTTTTCAAAGTCGTCCATATCTACATCGAGATTGAACTCTTTTGCTTCAGAATCCTCCTTTCTGAGTCGTTTAACATGTCTCCACTGAAAATAGCAGCATACTAACAAAGCACAAGCGACGGGGATGCAGACACCAATGACGATTGGTAACACGTTAGACGATGAAGGCTTTTGACATCGGGATGAGCCAGATCCGTACTTTTTAGTGCATTCATCATAACTATTGTCTCGAACAAATAGATGCATCATGAGCTAAAACGGGTTTGATATGACCAGTATGATAGTTATTAGAGATAAAGAATGGATATCATACACGGTAGGGCCGATTTTGCAGTGTGAAAAAAAAAACAAGCAATAAAAAGCCAAAAGAATGACGATAAACAGTAAAAGGCACTTGATTGGTGGAAGGTGGTAAACAGAAGACACCAGATATAAATAAAGACAAGAGCCGTTCAAACGAATGAAATATTTTGCAATCTGAATGAAATCCGGCCGTACCCGTAGAACACCGATTGAAAATGAAGGACAATTGTTGGAGTTTGGAGGTAGTAGAAATGGAGCGGATGAAGTGATAAGTTTGCGGCAAGTTTCTTTTTTTGAGTCTGGTTGCTCAAGAAGGTAACATGGCCAAAACAACCAAAATCTAAAAATACAACAGAAGAATCAAACAGGTGATATGAGAGATGGGAGAAGAACGTGGGCGTATATTACTGAATGATGTATTGGCGATATAAATATATTATGTTTTTCTCGCTATTCATATCTTTCTCTTTGATATTTTTCTTCCGTGGCACGCTACAGTCAGGGGGGCAGTCCCCAAACAGGTATCAAAATGTCCTAATTGGAATTTCAACCAAGGGTTAAAATCCAACACTCCCCGATTCATTCAGTTAAGGCACTCGCCTATATCTAAAAATATAGCGATATATAGTGGAGATGAGTATGGAGTAATAGATTAACGTAGAATATGCTATTAGTTAAGACGTGTAATACGTGTAATTTCTTTATGTCAATTACATTCTCGTATACTCTTTTTGTATAAAATTCCTCCTGATTGGGTTTTTCTCAACAAGTACGCGCATTAGGGGTGTCAAATGAAATTGAACTTATAAATAGACACCAAACCAATAAAGTTTATCCGTGAGATTTACATGGAATTGGAAGAATGGGCATTGTCTGATATAAAGAAATGATGCATAGATGCAGATTACAATGGCTAAGTTGGATGAATGCGTTTGATGCATGTTTATCTCAGATGTTAAGCATTGTATTAGGGGGGTTTTCTCAGACAAGATGAGTAACTTGCTATAACATCATGCTGAATATGCTGATTTATTACGAAATCGTATCGACGTCTCATTCAAATAAAATCCATAGATTCTAAATATTTACATAAATCTTCATATTTACAATTAATTAAGTCCAAGTTTTAACTGCCTCACCATTGCTGTGGCTGTTGCCATTCTTGAAACGTTCCAAACAACGGCGTCAACTGCGAACAATTAGATGCCTCTCTTTGTCTATCTGCTTCTGGAAGCCATGATCTAATCAGTTCTATTCGATTAGAACTTGTAGGGTGTGTGCTTAAGAATTCCGGGATCATACCTCTTCTTCCTCCTCTAGACATTTGCTGCTCGTATTTAGTCATTCTTTGCCATAAATGCACTGCTTCTTCCGGATTAAAGCATGCTTTCGCCATAATCATGAGCCCTATATAATCTGCTTCTCTTTCCATTTCTCGAGATGCTGGCAATTGCAGCAGAGATGAGATGAGAAGCCTGTTCAGTGATTGACTTCCGGTTATCGTATATAAAACAAGTCCCAAAGCCATATATATTGGCGCCTTGGAAAGATTCTCAGCTGTATGTCGAGCGATCTGATGTCCTGTTTCATGAGCAAGCACTGTAGCTAGACCATCGTCATTCTCACAGATGGGCAAGATGCTTCGAAACACAAATACTCGACCTCCCGGAAGAACAAATGCATTTGGAGGACTCTTATGATCATCTATGACATGAATCTTCCAATCAAGCTGCTCCATTCCTGCTGAGGCTATGATTTTCTTCATGACTTTCTTGACTCTGACCACATCTGGATGATTCGCAGGCAATATCGAGCGACCAAACTCTGACATGGTTTCATGATATCCTTGTTCACCAACGTATTCCTCTATAGACTTCGATACAATCATAAAGCGTCGACGGTGTGAATATGGAGCCTCCTCTTGATTGGTGAAGTAAACCACCACAAATACACCTCCAGCTATTATCATATAACGACCAGATTTATTCCAGTTGATAGTTCCAAATTCAAATGGTCGAACATTTTGACCGTCAAATCCTCGATAAGTGGCATATTTCCGTGATATGACGTTCTCTGTGCCTCTTATCGGTACCTGTCTAGCCAGCGGAGATACATTAGTCGGTCTTTTATGATACAAATTCGATCTAGATATACTGAAATATCTTTGATTTGATGGCCCTTTCAGTGTTCTACTGAATACATCTTTTAAAGCAGCTGTTTTAAAGTTCAATATATTCTTTCTATTCATTGATGGAGGCAAATGGCTGAGGGCAAGAGGCAAATCGATGATTGGCAGAAGCCAAAGGAACAGAATAGAACTTGTGTAAAATAAAGATATTGAAATATTTGAAGAAATGAAACTATTAGACTGATTATGTAATATTTAACATTTGAAACAGAAATTTGTGAGTTTTATCTATAATACTTTATTCCATTGTGATGATCACGTTTTATATTGGATCCAACTGAAGAAACCTTTGATTCTTCCTTTCAACTTCTTCACCACTCATCATGGGCCGCGCAGAAGTAGGCACTCCGAAGTATATCGCCAATCAAATGAAGGCGAAAGGTCTTCAAAGGCTTAGATGGTATTGTCAAGTATGTGAGAAACAGTGTCGAGATGAAAATGGCTTCAAATGCCATACTCAGAGTGAGTCTCATGTAAGAAACATGCTGGCTGTTGGAGAACATGCAAATAAATCGATCGAGCAGTATAGTAGGCAGTTTCTTCATGATTTCCTGTTTCTTTTAAGAACTGGTCATAATGAGAAACCCATCAATGCTAATAGGTTCTATCAGGAGTATATTAGTAACAAGAATCATATCCATATGAACGCCACTAGATGGGCTTCGTTGACGGAATTAGTACAATATTTAGGCAAAGAAGGAATATGTCGAGTGAACGAGGACGATAAAAATGGTCTTACAATTGCCTGGATTGATAAATCTCCAGAGGCTTTAGCTCGTCAGGAAGCTCTGAGGAAGAAGCAGCGATTAGATAAAAACGACGAATCTTCACGAATGGCACTTCTCAATGAGCAGATTAACAAGGCAAAGGAGAATAGTGCAGGTAAAAATGATACGGAGGAAACACCTGAAGAGAGCCATTTGACCAGAAGTCCTACTGACGAACGATCCAAGGTGGTTATGACTCTCAAAAGCAGTACGAACAGCAATGCCAATAATCCATTAAAACCAAGCAATAATCCTCTGAAAGGCAACCCTTTGAAAAGTAATCCGTTCAAAGTTTCTGGAAATCAGTCAAAAGTGAACAAACCTCGACCAGCATCGAAGCCCATGGGAGCTCTACATAGAATCATGGTCAAAGAGCAGGCTAGACGGTAGCGCATGCATTTAGCAAATCTCTGATCTATCACCGGCATATATATTTATTTTGCATTTACATTATTAATCTATTCATCTAATATCTATCTCTCTAACTTCCTACCAGCCCTGATAATCTGCTTGGATCCATCCCTTCTGCATAAATCCATTCAAACCATCAAAGATGGTACGTCATGTTTTCCAAAAACTCTTAAATTGCATTTAAAGTCAACACCCGGATGGCTCTGGTAAAAGGCAAGAACCATGTACGATGATGAAGAACTTCTGCAATGGTTAGGAAAGAAATTTTCAATGCAACATGAGCTGCTTAAATAGTTCCGAATGCCGGGTAACGGACCCTGCCAAAACTGAACATCGGCCAACTTTCCCACAAAAACTGCGGGGCAACGCAAATTAACTTTTGCTAGCTACCATTTCATTATTAAAGATTTGTTTCCACTTGTAAATCATGTGGGCTTTTCGGCGCCTATGGGGTATACGGACCCCAGATGAAGAGAAAATCGACCAACTTCAGAAGATACTGGATAATTCCACCAGCTATGATGAATGGGCTGACGCTGCCAAACAGCTGGATGTGCTGCTAGGTAACGAGGAATGGAAAAGTGATCCTGCCAGTGATCTATATGATAGCGAATTGGTTCAATATCGCACAGATCAGTTGAAAGAAGCACTAGCAGCTAAGGATTCTGAGGCACTGTTACACCTCATAAGAACCACCTTGCAACGCAACCTCGGCAATATGGGAGATCCAAGATTATATTATCATACTAAAAGTGGAACTAAGAAACTTATAGAGGATTATTATATTACTTGTCAGCAGGCTATTCAATTCCTTGCGGATGCTCCGGGGGATAAGGCCCTGGCTATGAATACCTTAGTTCAGGCTCGAAGGGCTTTTGGACGGACCGCTTTATTATTATCGGGTGGTTCTACATTTGGAACTCTTCATATTGGTGTTATTAAGGAGCTTTTTTACAATGATCTGTTACCTCGAGTGGTTTCGGGTTCTTCGGCTGGCTCAATCTTCGCTAGTATAGTATGCTCCCACACCGATGCAGAACTGGACAAAGTCATGGATTTGGTCAATCAGCCTAGTTTTGATATTTTCGAGGAAACTGGAAGTGAGGAGAGTATTTTTGTACGAGTATCTCGATTCCTCAAAAAAGGTACTTGGTATGATATCAAATATCTTAGTCAAACTATGCGGGAAATGCTCGGAGATTTGACTTTTCAAGAGGCATATTACAGAACGGGCCGTGTTCTAAATGTGACCGTTTCTTCATCTGGGAATTACGAAATGCCAAAGCTGTTAAATTATTTGACCGCTCCACATGTTCTTCTGTGGAGTGCTGTATGTGCATCTTGCAGCTTGCCATTAATATTTGCCAGTCATGAGATCATGTATAAGGATCCTCAAACTGGTGAGTTCAAATCTTGGACACCTTCATCATTTATTGACGGAAGTGTCTACTCTGATTTGCCAGTGACCCGTTTATCGGAAATGTTCAATGTGAATCATTTTATCGTATGCCAGGTGAATCCTCATGTTGCTCCTCTTATGCAATTTTCTTTGAACTTCAGTCTGGCAGCGGAAGATCAAAAGCAGCAATTGCTGATTGACAAGTATTTACCGATAAGTGCTCGGAGTTCCACAACGGTTGAAAACCTGGTTTCACAAACACAAATATTTGTTAAAAGTGAGCTTTCTCATTTCTTCAAAATGTTGAGTGAAGTCGGTGTGTTTCCAAATATTTCCTCTAAACTGCATAGTATGTTTGCTCAGAACTATAGTGGAGATATAACTATCCTGCCTCAGACCAGATGGAGCGAAGCAAGTCAACTATTCAAAAATCCCACACGGGAATTCCTGCTAGAAACTCAGCTTAGAGGAGCACAAGCAATGTGGCCCGTTTTGTCTCTGATCAAAAATCATTGCGCAATTGAATTGGCTCTAGATAGAGCGGTGCATTCTATGCGATCTTCTTTGATAGTATCAGGAGATCGTTATAGACTTGCTTCTTCATATGGGGCTATTGGCAATTCTGATTTTAACCATAACAAGAGTATGGTGACGTTTAGGGATGTCCAACAGGCGGTGATAAATACGACTAAGCTTCATGCAAGAAGAGCATCTGAAGAGGGCCGACTCCTGAATAGGAAGCATTCATGGTCAGATGGCAAACAAGGATGGCAACGATTGTCACCTTCATCATCTAAAACTCGCCTGGGTATTAGCAAAAGTAGCCATACTCTTTCGTTGCATCAAAACAACAGTAGTCAGGCCTCATTTTAGACTAGAGTGAGATATTCCACTGTGCTCAACGAGTGAGAAATAGCAGATTATATATTTATTTTAACTTTTCATATAGGAAAATGATAATATTTATTAAATTTTGAACCGCATGTACGTCATCTTCCGTCATGATCATCTGCTTATGATCGTGTTAGCCGTACCTCTAAACTTTTCAACTCGATCCATCCATGGCAAGAGACCAGTTGATTGGAATTGTAGGAAAACCGTCTTCAGGGAAATCAACCACTTTGAATTCTCTTACAGATGCATCTGCAAAAACAGGAAATTTCCCTTTTACTACCATTGACCCTAATAAAGCAACTGGATATCTACAGATAGAATGTGCTTGTAGTCGATTCAACAAACAAGATAGCTGTAAACCCAACTACGGATGGTGTAAAGATGGTAAAAGATACGTTCCTATAATGTTATTGGATGTGGCTGGGCTGGTTCCTGGAGCACATGAAGGACGAGGTTTGGGGAATAAGTTTCTTGACGATCTGAGGCATGCCGATGCTTTGATTCACGTCGTCGATGTATCGGGAACCACAGATGCTGAAGGAAAAGCTACTAGAGGATATGATCCTATTAATGATATTGCATGGTTACAAGATGAGATATTTCGGTGGATAGAAGGAAATCTTAAGAATAAATGGGGCTCTATAAAAAGGAGGCATACCGCTTTGAAGAGTAATCCTGTTGATACTTTACAGAATCAATTTAGTGGCTATGGATCCACTACTGATATGGTAGTTCGAGCATTACAAAAACTAGATTTACCTCCTTTGGAAACATGGGATGATGATCAGATCAGCTTGGTTGTTCAATCTTTCACTAGAGTCAAGTTTCCTACTGTATTAGCATTGAACAAAGTTGATCATGCAGATGCTGATAAAAACATCTCGAAAATCATGAAAAAGTATCCTGATGTGCCTATGGTTCTTACTAGTGCTGTTAGTGAAGTTTTCCTAAGAAGACTAGTTAAACAGGGATTTATTCAATATGAAGTAGGCACCGAGTTTCTAGATACTAAGGAAGACTTGCCGGATTCAGATTTAAGAGTTATGGACGATAAACTGTCTGAACGAGTTGAAAGTATCAGGGATATGGTTTTATTCAGATTTGGATCTACTGGTGTTACAGAGGTGCTTAAAAAGGCAGCTGAGATCCTTAACTTAATACCTGTATATCCTGTAAAAAACATACACAATTTTGGTGGTCATCAGGTTTTCAGAGATTGTGTTCTAATCAAAAGAGGCAGTACAGTTGGTCAAGTGAGTCGGAAGATAATGGGAGACATTCCTATTGCAGTAGTAGAAGGCGTTGGAGGTATACGAATCAGTGAAGAAGATACAGTAGAAGAAGGGCAGAATGATATATTATGTTTCCGTACGGGACCAAGACAGGATAATTAGGGGGGTTGGAGATAAGTTTGGGGAATTGAAGGAGACAAATTAGAGGTTAGGTCCTGACAACAGCAGTATTCTTAGAATATAACCAATTGATTTCTAAGTCAAATAAAATATTTTAAAAATTAGCCCATATTTATGCAAATTTCTTCAAAAGACCAAATCACCAATAATATATCCCCTATTACTCATATAATTTTTTAGCGTTTCCGTCACGTTTTACCTATTTGGTGAAATCACGTTCATAGAAAAAAATCCCACACCATATAAATGACTAAATCTGCCATCTTGTCATCCAGACACCCCACAATGACTACTCCACAAGACATTCAAAACATTTCTACAAGCTTTAAAGATAGCGTAAAAGTGTCTGCAAGTCCTACCGATTCATATAATTCTTTACAGGACTTGAGCAGTCGTTCCCGAAGACTGTCTTATACTGGTGGTCGCTCATCTCGGGCCCTCAAGCCGTTCCAAACAAGCGATTTCAAGATATTATTGTTGGAAAATGTGAATAAAACTGCCGTTGATATTCTTGAAAAGCAGGGTTATCAGGTGGAATTCCACAAATCTTCTTTACCCGAGGAAGAACTGATTGAAAAAATTGCTGATGTTCATGCCATTGGTATACGCAGTAAAACAAAGCTTACAGAGAAGATTTTACAACATGCCAAAAACCTGGTAGTTATCGGATGCTTCTGCATTGGAACTAATCAAGTGGATTTGAAATATGCTGCTCAGCAAGGAATTTCTGTCTTCAATTCTCCCTTCTCCAATTCCAGATCAGTAGCTGAGCTGGTCATTGCTGAAATCATAACCTTGTCTCGTCAACTTGGAGATAGAAGTATTGAAATGCATAGTGGAACTTGGAATAAAGTGTCTGCTAAATGCTGGGAAATTCGAGGCAAAACTCTTGGTATTGTAGGATATGGTCATATTGGATCTCAATTGTCTGTATTGGCTGAGTCCATGGGAATGAATGTCATTTACTACGATGTTCTCATGATAATGGCAATGGGAACTGCTAGACAAGTACCTACGCTTCAAGAATTATTGAACAAGGCTGATTTTGTTACTTTACACGTGCCAGAATTGCCAGAAACTCAAGGAATGATCAGCTATGATGAGTTTGCAGAAATGAAGAATGGAGCTTATATCATCAATGCTTCTAGAGGAACAGTCATAGATATTGCTGCACTGATTGAAGCACGAAAATCCGGTAAAATTGCTGGTGCAGCTCTAGATGTCTATCCAAATGAGCCACCTAAAAATGGAGAAGGTCTGTTCAGTAATCAGCTCAATGAATGGGCTGAAGAATTGACTTCATTGAGAAATATCATATTGACACCACATATTGGAGGATCTACAGAAGAAGCTCAATCAGCAATTGGCGTTGAAGTAGGAACTTCATTGGTTAAATATATCAATGAAGGTGCCAGCATTGGGGCTGTCAATTTCCCCGAGGTGGATCTACGCGGAATATATGGTCCCGATGATCGACATGTACGGGTGTTGTACGTGCATCAAAACGTGCCAGGAGTGTTGAGAACAGTCAATGAGATCTTGTCAGCTCATAATATTGATAAGCAATTCTCCGACTCCAGTGGAGATATTGCTTATTTGATGGCAGATATATCAGATGTTGATACCAATGATATTAAGAGCTTATATGAGCAATTGGAAGAGACACCATTCAAGATTAGAACTCGGTTACTATATTAAAAGAAAATGCAGAGAGAAGAATAAAAAGTGAGTTTGTGGGTAAAATGGTGCAAGATTTGCTAGAAATCGGAAGAAGCCGATCCCGCCTCCCTCAAAGAGACATTCCTATTGAAGAAAGTCGTACAAACCATATAAAATAAATGTATATAGATCAATTGATTTATTTGCTTAATATTGCTTTAATTTCATATCCACCTAACAAATCGGTTCCTTGCATATATTCCATTCTTGCTGTTACCAATATAGTAGTGTGTCCTACTGCCTTTTTCGACATGCATACCAACAACGCAAATTTCAAGAAAGGGATGGATCAACCTTTGCACAGCCTACAGCAAATGACCACCTTGGAAGAAGTCCTAAAAGGTTAAGCGAATATCTAATTTTAATATTTGTGATGTTTTAATTTATTGGAATTTATTATATTTTTATCTAAGCTTCTGCACAAACTCTTAAACCATTCCAAGACAATACCTGCATCATCACAGTATCGGTATTATTCTTAAAGTTATCTCCTTCATTGGCAAAAAGTAATTTCATGGGCATAATTCTTCCCCCTTGTCGATCACTCCACCCAACTAACATAGTCTTTGAACTAAATCATTGAAGAAGCTGTAGTGGAATTCTTTCTTTAGTCACTTTTTAAGGGGGTTGTTCTGGATCTCATTCTTAGCAAAACTTTTTCCATATTTTTGGAAACGATCATCCCCAAATCGGCTTGAGCCATTTAAAATAACAATCCAGCCAACACAATAAACAACCAACAACCCTAAACAGCAAACACGAGGAAATTTTTTGGTGGAGAAAAAAAAGGGAACCAAGGCGTTTTTACAAAGCTTCTTATAACTCTGGGTTCTTGCCCTTGGTACAAGTTTTTTTATATAGTGAGCCATGTTGAGGAATCTGGATACGGCTTTTCCGCCATTTATTCCAGGAGTTCCTGGCAAGAGCGTCTATGAACGCGCAGGTTTTGACGTCAATAAAAGGGCGTTCTCTAAACCCCACTCGAAGCCCGGCTCTAGAAAGGCTTCTAGCATGAAAAGTAGTGGTAGTGACAGCAGTGGACGTGTAGGACGTTCCTCGGACTTGCATACCGGTTTTGATGGTCCTGTCAAATCGGGCTATTCCTCATATCAATCATCGAGTCCTTCGACTCCTGCAACAATTGGTGATATGCATTTTCAACAGCATGGTAATTCAAAAATTCCTCTAATTGGTATAAATGGCAAGGAAATGCCGGGAGGTGCTCGTTCGTCAAATTATACAACCGCTCCTACCCCTCCTCCAGATCATAAACAGTCTTCTCATCTGGTGCCAAAATCTCTTCCTCTGCCTCCCCAAGCGGATCAAAAATGGAGAGCTTCATCTGCTTCTTCGGTTTATGACAATTCAATCGATCCTATTCGTGAAAGTGTCGCGCCTAATGTCATGAATGCCCGTCCACCGGTCATTCCTCCAAAGTCGCATAATCGGCAATATCCAAGCTTGGGCTCCCAAGAATCGGTTGTCGATAATACTCCAAAAAACACTAGAGACACTCATGCTGAAATCAGTCGTGACAGTAGTTATAACACTGCCTTGAACTTAAGTGATCGTCATACTTCTCGAGCCTCTGACTTTGACTTGACAGAACATCGTGCCTCGCAACAAAACACTCGTGGTTATTCATATCAATCACAGCGTGACTATGGGTCTGACGAGCATTATTCAAATGGTTATGCTGCTGACGGATACCATTCGCGATCTGATGACTACCAGACCCACCCATCTGTGTCTGACGAATATCCGGCACGATCATCTGTTTCTAATGATTATGAGGCTCATGCAACTATGCCTGGCGAGTTCCCGGCTTCTCAGACATCTATCCCTGGTGACTACGACGCGCGCTCATCGGTACATCCTGAGTATCCTTCTGCTCGGTCTTCGTTTCCTGAAGAACACCAACGGACATCTGCTCCTAATGAATATCAATTATCAAATCCTCCTGATGAATTCCACCTACGATCTTCTGGGTCTGATGAATTTCAGTTACGAGATTCTGTACCCAGTTCTCGTACTGATGCATACTTATCGAACGATTTCAATTCATCTGAACGTTATTCTCAGGAACGATCAGCAAGTCAGCAATTTAACCTTAACGAAACATATCCTTTGAATAGCAAAACGTCTAGTGACAACAGCTATGCAAAGAATTATTCTCAAGATTATTCTTCTCGGCTTTCTCCGCCACAGGATTATCCATCAGAAGAATATCCTGCTTCTTATATGGCAGACGACAATGGATCTGGTTACAACTCGATTTCTACTCGTGCGACTTCTATAACTGATTTCAATCGGTTGCCTCCAGCTGCTGAGTCAACTCAATCTCTGAACTTGACACCAAAAGCGTCATCCCAGCCGCCGGTAGCAAAGAATATACCAAAGTTATCGCCTAGCATATCAAGTAAGCACTGCAGAGGTTGTAGTGAGCGAATAGTTGGTAAGTGCGTCTCAGTCAAGGATGGCAAGATATCTGGCCGATGGCATCGACAATGTTTTGCATGTGTTAGTTGCCATGATCTTCTCAGCTCTGAGTTTTATGTCTTTGAGAATTCTCCATATTGTTATCAGTGCTACCATGAGGTGAACAATTCTATTTGTCCAACGTGCAATCTGGGAATCGAAGGAGAATGTCTGGAATCTTTATCGATTGATGCAAATAATCCGCCATTAAGATATCATCCTCAATGTTTGAGTTGCTCTCATTGTGGAGATTTCATTAACCAGGACGAGTATTATGCCATCAATGGAATGCCATATTGTTCCAAGCATCGGTGGTCAGATACTTCTGGCAGAGTCCTCGACACCAGAAAGAGCAGGTTTCTTTTCATGTGATGATAATGCAGACATTTTGACATGAACATTCAAATATATAGATTATGATACACGTAAAGAAATGCAAACGTTCAAGATGAGTTTTTTTGGAAGAAATGGTAATTTCATAGCAATGTCTGAGTTTCAAAAACATCAAACTTAAACACGCAATAGATTGGAAAACTTTGTTATTGCTCAGACTTATATACATCTATACATTGACGTGTCTTTACTCATAAACAAAAGGCTCAGGCAGGGGAGCTTCCTCGTCCTCCTGAATAGGATCGTTGATTTGACGAACGGTTTTGATGAACTGAACAGGCTCCTTGGGCTCTTTGTCGACTACAACAACGACTCCTCCAGTAACATTTGTAGATCTGACGGGGACAAACCGATCATCAGCAGGGAATGAAATATACTTCAGTTGTTTCTGAAGAACCCGAGACATATTTTCCACCTTATACGAACCATGTTCGTGAATATTATCGTCTATGTCCTCATCGTCATCAGGCAAATCTTCCACGCCTCCGTCGGCTCCATCGGACCTTTCGGTTTGTGACTTAGGTTCATCTTGTCCCTCTGATTTCGACACCGATCCATTCGATTCAGGCTGGTCGTCCACGTCCATCTTTTCTTCCTCAATCTGCTTCTTCTTTTTGGCCTCAGCAACCTTCTTTTCTCTGTGTTTGGCACGCATGGTAGTCGACAAGATTGCCGTTACGGGCTTCTCCTGGGCTCGCTCACTCGTCTCTTCCACTTTCGGAGGATATTCAAACAGCTCCTTTTTAGAATGGCAGTCAAATTCAAACTGTGGAATCTTCAAGTCCTCACGGACACCAATAATGGCAGTAGGTGTAAGAGCCAAGGACAAAAAGTGACCAAGTGGGAACCAGTACCAAAACTGAACAAAAACAGCCATACCTACCACACTCTTCATATCCAGGTTATTGTTTCCTCGACCACTGCCATGCTCGAGCGAAATAGTGACATTTCTTCCACCAGCATCGATGATACCTTGGGCCAATGCAGCACCAAATTTGGCCATCGCATCTTCATGTTTGGCACCAATAACCTTGCTAAATGATTCTTGGATAGATTTGATCTTGGGAACCGTCTTTTCATTGTGCTCGATGCAGATCATGGCCAAAGCGATCATAGCGCCCTGGCGAACAAAATCAACGGGATCCTTCAGCATTGGTTGTAAAACATCAATGGCTTTCTTCAAACCTGTGCCAGCACATGAAATACCCAATGCCATAGCAGTACCATAACGTACATGGGGGTTATGTGATTCAGACAAAAGCTCCACCATTCTTGGCACTGCAGTGTAGTTTCTCACCATAATAAAACCAAGACCCATAACTGCAGCACGTCTTACATCGTCGCTAGCATCACTCACAGCGATATGCAAGAGAATTTTGATAGCCTTGTTGTTACCAGTTCCAGCATAAGCCAATGCAATAGTGAATGCACCACCATATCGCAAAATAGCATCTTGCTCGTGAATAAGTTCATCAATGATAAGATCTGCAGCCTCCTCCTTACCGTAATTCAGCAAAGCGATACCTACAGATAATGATCTGATAATCTTCTCGTGCTGAGTGTCTCGTGCGTACTGCAACATTTCATTCTGAGCGACTTCGTTCCTGCTACCGACCATTATCAAGCCCATAGCCAGAGCAGCACCTTCACCAGAAACTGCAGAATCAGTGAACAGGATGCTCTTGAGATCATCATACAGTTCCATATCTCCACAGCCCATTCCAGCTACACCAATACCTAGAGCAGCACCATGAAGTATTACAGCTGCTTCGTCTCTCTGATCGCTGCCGCCAGCATTATTGCTACCTTCAACGAGCTGTGAGCGAAGATAATCGACTATCTCTTTACCATGGCCAGCGAATACCAAGCCTATGGCATATAAGCTTCCTCCTTCAGAGTAACAAGAACCCTGGTTTCCAGGCAGATATGGCTGTAAAATACGTCTACCTTGGGAAAGGTTTCCCTGATGAATAACACCGAGTGCAGCAGTGGCTGAGAATTTGGTCCAGTTGGTTGCTTTACTCAGCCATTCCAAATTAGTACGGTAGAATCCATCAGCAGTAGTACCAGCATGAAGAAAGGCATTTTGAAAAGTGACGGCAGAATGAAATATAGAAGAACGGCCTTCTAGTAAACTTTTCGTCTTGTTCAAGATAGAAAGGTCCGTGTTATTATGCTTTTGCAAAAACGTGATGTTCATGTCGCAAGTGGGCACACCAGACAGGATCTTTATAACCTTGGCGTAAGAGGCGTCGGGTTCTTTTGCTGAATCAGTATGGCTGGCATGGAGGCTCTCCAATTCGACAGTGACTTTCTGAAGAAGCTCTTGAGAGGCAGAAGCCACGAGATCAAAAGCTACCTGATAGGCAACTCGCCGTGAGTCGTCGCTGTCATGACGTGACAAGAGTTGCTCTAGTAAACCAAAAGCAGAACTAGCATCGTTAAGTCGAACAATCACACGAGTTAATAAGAAATAATCAACATCGGTGACATCTTGGGATCGGATGATATCGACGAGTTTATAAAGGACCTTGTTTCTAAATTCCCGATTATTAACAATGCTGGCACAATCAAGGGTATAAGAAATCAAAGCACCAGAACTTCGATTCTGAACAATCGGTTCAATGATATCTAAACGTCGAGCCTCGAGAGCTACACCAATTGCCAATTTATATTCGCCAGCCTGGATGCAGCTATCGAGCATTCGTTCAGCAATAGCAGCTAGTTTGGGATCAATGTCCTTGGCTTCAGCCGGAAGAGAATCAAACTTTGAAGCAGGAGTATCATAAGCCTGTTGCCTCAAACTAATATAATGGCTAATGCATTTTGAAACAATAGTTTGGATATATTGAGACTTTAGGCTTGGATCCAGCTTATCACCAGCAACCAAAGCATATTTCATGGAAGCATTGAATTCCCCTAGATTATAATAAACCTTGGAAGCTACCAAAGCAGCCAATTCCGGAGAAGGGAATTTTTCATCTTCGTATAATTCTTCGCTATATGGAGTTAGTTTGTCATCATCAAACAGCCATAAGCCTCAGTTATTTACTTACATTTGAGAAATACTATCGGCAATTTCAGCCCACAACTCATCTACACTACCATCGAGAGACTGTAACGCATACTCCTTGAGAGTATAATCAGGCTCATTCAATAGCGCCAGGATCGGAGCTGCTGAAACCACAGTCATGTTGTTCAAGTAGCTGTTAGTGAGCAGTTGACAGAAGGAGGTGGAAAGTTTGGGAGGTTGTGGCGACATCAAAAGGGAGACTGTTGAAGAAAGTACAAGTTAACTTTAGATATACAGGTTGAAATTTTTGGTTTTTAAAAAGCTGTAAATCAATTAGAATATCATGTCGAAGGAGGATACCAGAGAAATTGACGGAGAGACGTCATATCCCGTAAAACTCTATGTATATGATCTAAGCCAAGGTCTAGCTCAGACTCTATCGATGCAATTCTTGGGCATTCCTCTGGAAGGTATATGGCATACTTCTATAGTGGCTTATGGAGTAGAAACATACTATGGGGCAGGAATCCAGCAGAGTGTTCCAGGCATGACGCATCATGGGGCACCTCTCAGGGTGGTTGATATGGGCGAAACCACCGTGCCTCCGGAGATCTTCAAGGAACTACTGGCTGACTTAGCAGATGAATATCATGCTGATTCTTATGATTTATTTGAGCATAATTGCAACCATATGACGGAGCAAATATGCCAGATGCTCTTAGATAAGTCAATTCCCGATAATATCAAGAATCTGCCAAATCACGTCTTATCGACGCCAATGGGCCAAATGCTCAAGCCTATGCTTCAACAGGCTATGAGACCAATGGTCCAGGCACCAACGGCCAATGCTGCAACCATACAACAACCTGCGAGTTCCGATGCTTAATATTTATTTGATGTTTTAGATATTCTAGAGTTTTAGAATGTAGAGTTTTTTTTGGAGGTTCTATAAATGTTTTATGTTTTGTTTATGCTTGTAACTTTTTTCCATCCTTCATGGCTATCAAATTGATCCGACGTCTCGTCAATACTGGCGTGCTTGCTGGAGTAGCAGGAATCGCAGGATTTGCATATTATAAGGATTCCAGGGCTGCTATTCATGAATATGTCATTTTACCGGCTGTTAGAGCATTCACAGATGCTGAAACTAGTCATTTGATGGCTATTCAGCTGTTAAAGTACCCATTTCTCAGTTCCACGGAGCCTCCAAACTGGGATAAAACGCATGATCCATTGCATAAATTGCATGTGACATTGTTTAAAAATGCACAATCGTCTTCTAAGGTGCGTCCTTTGACACTCAGCTCACCCATTGGGGTAGCTGCTGGTCTCGACAAGCATGGTGAAGCTATAGATAGTCTGTTCAATCTGGGGTTTTCTTATGTTGAAATTGGATCTGTCACACCTGAACCTCAACCTGGGAATCCTAAGCCGCGATTTTTCCGTCTAGAGAAAGATGGTGCTGCTATTAATCGATATGGGTTCAATTCAGATGGCCATTTCAAGGTTCTGGCTCGTTTACAGCAACGTTTGGTCAAAAATGGCGGATTACGTGCTCCTCCCGGAAAGGCATTGGCAATAAATCTCGGAAAAAACAAAACAGGTGACGAAGTCGAGGATTACGTCAAAGGTGTCCAACGATTTGGCCAATATGCAGATGTTCTCGTCATCAATGTCAGTTCTCCTAATACTCCCGGTCTAAGAGATCTTCAAAGTCAAGACAAGCTGACTAATCTTCTTAAAAAGGTAATTCAAGTCCGTAATGATCTACCTTTAGACACTCTGCCGCCATTGGTGGTGAAAATCGCACCCGATGTCACTCAGGCTCAGGTAGCTTCTATAGCCAAGTCAGTGACTGAGTCCAAAATCGATGGAGTCATTGTATCAAACACTACCATTGAACGACCTGATGATTTGAAGTCGGATCCAAAAACTATTCGTCAAGTAGGAGGATTATCTGGTAAGCCATTGAAACCATATTCTTTGGCTACGTTGAAATCACTCAAATTTCACCTAGCAGAGCTTGGTAACAACTGGGTTTCAGTCATTGGATGTGGAGGAATAAGCAATGGTGAAGATGCATTGGAATTTAGAAATCAAGGCGCGGATTTTGTTCAACTTTATACGGCTTTTGCCTATAAAGGGCCAGCAATAGCCAATCAGATCAAGTCGCAGCTGCTGCAATCTGGTAAAAAGTGGTGAAAAGTGACCATAGATTATTAATTTATATGTATATCAACACAGAAAAGTCTAAATATCATCCTCTACAAATGTCAGCTCAGAAGCGTCTTCCTCATCCATTGCTTCATAGGAATTTACCACCTGCTGAGTTCGCTTATAGATGAGATAGGCAGTGACCGAAGATGCAATGCTGGCAATAGCTATGGAAACAAAATCAACAATTTTCCCAGCAGTGTCCTTTTCGGCTCCCAACCGCGCCAGGCGGTCGCCTATAAAAATATGAATGAGCAGTTTTGGAGTAGTGACAGCAGTAGCCAGGGCAAATCGGGCAAATCTCACTGTATGTATGCTAGACAAAGCTCCGTTCGATAAAGAATATGGTAAGGGACATAATCTTATCATCCAGAGAAGGGTGAAACTGTCGTGACGGTCCATGGTTTGTATAAATGCTTCGAATTTCGGCGATGAATGAGCAATTGTCTTTGCTCTATCAGCCAAAAAGTACCGAAATGCCAGAAAAGATAATGAGCTGCCAATAACAGTAGCAGCAGCAAGAAATGGCCATCCTAAGGGGAATCCAAACATCATGCCGGTTATAGATGATAACATTGAATATCCAATTAATGGAGGAAATGCCACCAAGAGTAATAAAACAAACAGCAGAGCCCAGCCTCCAGGCATGTCAGCCCATGCACGAGCAAACTGAAGAAAGATTTCAAAGAGAGTATCTCTATAAATAAGAACAACGACTGCAACGATTGATAATGCGACTGCGGCCAGTACGAGACCGATCTTTTGGTGCCTAGGCCGATTTATATACCAATCTTGGCCCTGGTGATAATATTCAAGGGCATCGGAAGTAAATGTCATTTCTAACTAGGCCATGAGCCAAATGTCGGTAAGTGGCACAGTTTTGCGCGGGTATTGAAAGTTGGTGGGGGGGAGGCACAGTAGTTTGAGTTAGGTATATATTTCAATTGACCATTGAGTTTGTTGGACCTTTGGCTGTCAAATAATATCAAAGTAACAATGAATAAGAATTGTCGAATAAGGCAATATTGGAAAAGTAATTGGATAAATTACGTCAATCACAACCCCTGAAATTCTAGCAAAACAATGAGATGGCAGTGCATATATGCAGTTGATTGTTAAATTAGTTTTGGTTCCTAAATGGGCACGTGATTCAGCCAAGACCGCACCGAAGAATTCGGGGGTTATCATTCATCCGCAAACATTATAAATTTTTATGAGATAATTAGTCAATTATCTAAGAAAGCTCATATTTATCACCCAAATTGAATTGTCCTTTTATTTCGTAATTTTTATGTAATTGCTACATTCAATGTCTCATTAGTCAAAGTAACCCACAGAATCTCACCGAAGAGCAACCTGTGACGTTACTTCCCCCGGCATCCGGAAATTACCAACGTCATGGGGTAGGAGAGAAAAGTAGGTGCCAAGGAGGGATTTTGGGCCGAAAAGAATGTAGAAATATGACAAAAATTCATATCTATTAATTGGACAATCTCCATAAATATCCCATAATTTTTATATAAATTCGCCTTCTTCGTTTATACCTTGAATTAGGCTTTGCATTACCTTTTTTGCGAGAACAACTTTCCGTAGAACAAAGCGAGTGTGTGGAACGGCTGGCATATATAAAGGAAGCTTGGCCCCCCAGCCCACCGGGATTTTACTCAATAACTTTTGAACAAACATACTTATAGAAGGACTGAAAAGGAATAGAAAAAAAAACAAACAAACAAACATATAAAAATCAATCAATATGGCTGCTCCATTTAAAGACACTGAAGGAACTATTATGACGGGATTGGGTCCGTTGCCCAGACCTTTCCCCAAGCTGGCACCCAATGTCTTGGATTTATTTTCTCTCAAGGGTAAAGTGGCAGTAATTTCCGGCTCTTCCACAGGAATTGGCTCTGCCGTTGCTGAAGCCTTTGCCCAAGCCGGTGCTGATGTAGGCATTTGGTATAATAGCCATTCTTCGGAAGAAAAGGCTGAAGCCTTATCCAAGAAGTATAATGTTAAGGTTAAAGCCTACAAAGTACAAGTAACTGATTCCGACAGTGTCGAAGAAGCCATCAAAAAGGCAGTTTCTGACTTTGGAAAATTGGATATTTTTGTTGCAAATGCTGGTGTTCCTTGGACTGCCGGCCCATTGATTGATCAACCAGATCATGCCGAATGGAACAAGGTTGTCAACCTTGACTTGAATGGTGCTTACTACTGCGCCAAATTTGCTGGTCAGCAATTCAAGAAACAAGGATCTGGTTCTCTTGTTTTTACTGCATCTATGTCGGGTCATATTGTCAACTATCCTCAGATGCAAGCCTGTTATAATGCTGTCAAGGCGTCCTTGATTCATTTGGCTCATTCGTTGGCTGTTGAGTGGTCTGGATTTGCTCGTGTCAACAGTGTTTCTCCAGGCTACATTGCCACGGAAATCTCGGATTTCGTCCCCAAGGAAACAAAGGCTAAATGGTGGGCTACTACTCCTCTTGGTAGAGAAGCTCTTCCTCAGGAGTTGGTTGGTGCTTATCTATACCTTGCTTCTGATGCCTCTACCTATACTACTGGAACCGATATTCGAGTTGATGGTGGTTACGCTTGTCCATAAATGAATGTGTAGAACTTTTTATGAATATATATAAGTATATATGAGATATTATTTTATAATATTTTTTTGGCTAATGTATACGACTTATTGTGGAGATACGTGGTCGTTCTATCGTCCGTTTTTGATCCATGTACGGCTTAAAAACTCCAAACTTTTTTTCATCCAATATCAAGCAAATGGACAGCTCCGATTCAGATTCAGCACCAGAGGAGGAGAATGTCAAGATATCTGCCTCTAGGACTAAAAAGTCTCTGAGAACATCGGAAGAAGTTAAGGCAGCCGAAGCTAAAAAAATCAAGGAGAAAAGAAGAGCTCAGCATGAGTTCTTCGCCAATCAGAAGAAACTTCCAACAGAGGTGCTCGAAATGCTTGACAATGAAAAAAATAATGATAATATAGAGTTGGATCATACAATATCGGATCCTGAGCATGAGATTTCTGGCCATGGTGCCAGCCATGATATATACAAGTTCAGCAGCCCAAATATCAAGAAGACATTTGATTCTGTTGACAAAGGGCCAGTGACGGTTAAAGTCATGAAAAAGCGCAGTAAATTGCTTGCTCCAAAGAGGGAAGCAGTTTTGGCTAAGAAGGATCGGTTTTTGAATCGAAAGAGCATCAGGAGGAAGTGAGAGCAGATGCATACTCTAATGATATCATACTCTAATCAACATCAGGGATTAACAACGTGAGTAACGGAATAATCATTCCTATCAATGGAAGTCCGATATTCTCGATTCCGGGACCTTTTGAACTTTTGAGCTCTTCCATGACATGCATAGCTACAAACAAAAAGGTACCACCACTGAACACCAAAAGTGAGCCTGTCCACCATTCGATAAGTTCATTATCATCACTTCCAAGTATGCATATAAGTAAATAGGTGACAAGAGCGCCGGCAGGTGCCGAGGCTGCAAACATAGATAATACACTGATAGATCGTGCTTTTGTTAATCCGTCTCTAAGTAGTACTGTTGATAGGCCAAAGGAGGCTGGCGCTTTATGGATCATAACAGCCACGAATACAATAAATTGTAGAGATCCTACACCAGAGGAAACCGACGCACCTAAAGCAATTCCGTCAGCAAATGCGTGAACAATCAGACCGACTGCAGTAGACAGAACCTTGTCCATTGGAGATGATGAGGTACTAGGTATAGAAGGACCTGTATCATTGACATTGAATTCATGTAGTTCTTCATCGACTGCTTGATCAATTTCGTCTTGTTCTCTATTATCGCTGACCGGTTCCATCCGAATGCCCTCACTATACTGATACTTCTTGTTCACGAAAGATGGAGCTTGATCAATGAGGAACATCATGACGAACCCGAGAATCAAAGATATACCAACAGTAGCACGATTCCCTTCATAGTCCTCTGAGCCGGCCTTGAAAACCGTCTCAACACCCTCAGGAATGATCACCACCATCGCGGTTCCCACCAGAATGCCAATGCCCAGAGAGGAAACTTGACGAACGCGAGTTTCGTCGAGCGATAACGTCAATGGCAAATATCCAGCGGCAAAAGAGCCTATTCCCATAAGGACACACAGTAATATGAGTGTCGCGAATGGTGGCATTGATGTAAAGTAAAAGTGAGACGGGCGTGGAGGATACTTTTTCAAAATGGGTTATGTAATCGGCATTATGGTGAAAAATCAAACAGGAAAGTTATTGGAGAGGAAGGCTAAGATGAAGGGAATTGGTGTATAAGTAGTTATAAATAATAGATTTTAAGTAATTACTAACAGTCAATATTTATATATCTAAGGTAAAGTCTGTGGTGCATCTCGACCCCATACTAGAACATATACGAAGAATACCACCAGTATGTCCTTATATACCTCAGTAATGATCCGTATATATCGTGCACTCATACTCAAATATGTTCGATAAGGTTCACCGACATATCCTGCAATAGAATATATGATTGAATTTTTAATACGGCCTCCATCGACGAAAAACCGAGTGGTATGCAATATAAGCTCACTGATGCATATTCTCGAAACAAGATCTTGTCCAGACCACGCTATTAAAATGCTAAAAAGAATATGCAATAGAGTCCAAATGACATCGAATCTGTCCCATTTAGAAGTTGGTGGAGGCGATTGTTGGCCACCAGAGGGAGTTGTAGAGAAGGGGCTTGTATCGCCAGATTGTCCAAAGCCACTGGTCATCATGGCAGCAAACGGATCAAAGTCACCTGCATTTGAGGCTTTCATTTCGTTTAAAAGTCGAAAGAGAGGATCTTCGGTGTTTTGGTTGCCGTTTAGGGGTAAATCATTGGGGGTAAAAGGGCTTGGGCTAGATGATGCGGTGGAGAGAGATGAGATATTAGAGCTTGGATGAGCATTCATGTCATGATTTGGATAATTTCCAGTATCAGCACTTTCAGTATTGTCCTCCGTTGCAGAATTATCCCCCTTTCCATTATTACTGTCTTCTTTTCCAGGCTGCTTCTCGTCTTTAGCTTTCTCTCCCTCCTCATACAACGCTGGATGAAACGTCTTAGTGATCCTCGCCAGTCTATCAGCTCCCTTCTGTTGTAACCTCTGCTGCCGTCTTTCCTTAGCCAATTGAGCCTGAGATTTCGGCTCTTGTTCACTGGTTGTTTGAAGGTCGCTCATTTCCTCCACTCACCTCCATAAGCTGTCGATAGAGATCTTCTCGCACTTTTGCCGGATGTTTATTTTCTGCCCACACCTTAATCACAAAAGTATCCCACGAATTCAATGTATTGATGATCCGTTGCTGTTTGGCGACTGTTTCGTAGTCCATGAGTTGGCCAATCAGATGGATGGTGTTTATGTTAGGCTGAAGATGGGAATTTTCGAACGTTCCACCATTGTCAATAGCCTGGACGATTCAACAAATGTTCAGACTAGCAGTGCGAACAAATACATGCAGAGCTGCATATAAGCTTAGCAGAGCGGGAACACGTGGTTTTGCCGACGCTGTAGGTCCTGCTGAGCCTGGACAGAGCATAAGTCAGGCACCAAACCGTAAACAGCCTTGGGCTCCGAGCCAAATGCCCAAAAGTGACGCCCAAGTAGGCCCTCGATTTTTACAGCATGATCTTAGTGAACAGCCGAATCCACTGGCAGCCATTGAACTGATTGCAAAGGAACCAATTCGGTTTCTTGAGGGTTCGTCAGCTGTCTGTGACGGAGAAAAGGGCTCTCTTCAGGGTCATCCTCGAATATTCATCAACATAGAGGCACCTGGAGCTCATGATTGTTTATACTGTGGGTTAAGGTATGCGAATGAAAAGTACAGGAAGGATTTGGAGTAGGATATATAATGGTTGAGCTAGTAGAGATCATAGAAGAAGAGAATACGACATCTAAAAGGATGTGTATAGACACATACTCAAGGGAAATCACATTATATAAATAAATTCATCTTTTCAGTCGTATTGTTCATTTTTGTCGATTTTCCAACGTCAAGTTTCGTCTGTTGGTTCTGATCCGATCCCATATCTCAACTCTCCATCCTACAATGTCCAGGATTCTTCGCCAGGCAGTCCGTGCTGCTCAGCCATTGTTTGAAACAAGGCCCCACCTAGTTGGAAAAGGCGATATAACTCCAGGGATCCCTGCTCAGGAGTATTATCATCGTAGACAACGTCTAGCATCGATGATTCCAGATGGATCGGCAGTCATAGTACCCGGGAATGAGCTGCAATACTCTACAAATGTTGTGTTTTATGAATTCCGTCAAGATCCTAATTTCTTCTACTTGACAGGTTTTCAGGAACCAAGTAGTGCACTTCTCCTGCATAAAAGCAGTAGTGGTGAGGTTAGGAATATCATGTTTGTTCCTGAACGAGATGCCAAACTCGAACAGTGGGAAGGTGATCGGGCTGGAACTGTTGGAGCTGTGGAATACTTTAATGCCGATGAAGCTTATCCTATTGGAGAAATGAGCAGTCGTCTAGATGCGCTTCTTGCCGACGTCAACAATATCTATGCTGATGTCCAAGAGAGAATTCCTAGTCGGTTGGTGCGAAAAGAATGGCTAGGGAACATAAAAACGGGTCCATTGACTAAACTACTGCCTATAACGCCTCTTATTGAGCAGCTGCGTGTTACAAAAAGTGAAAATGAAATCGACTGCATGCGTAGTGCTTGTGAGATCTCGGCCATTGCCTACAATTCAGCCATGAAGCTTGATTTCGCTACTGAAGCTCAATTGGCTGCTTATTTGGAATATCAATTCAAAATCAACGGAGGTTCAGGTTCTGCTTATGTTCCTGTTGTAGCTGGAAGTGATCATGCTCTTACAATCCACTATGTTAGAAATGACGACGTTCTAAAGCAAAATGAGCTGGTTCTCGTTGATGCTGGTGCTTATTATGGAGGTTATACAGCTGACATTTCAAGAACCTGGCCTGTTAGTGGAAAGTTCACTGAACCTCAGAAACAGCTCTACGAGGCTATACTTCAGGTAAATAAGCGATGTATTGAACTATGCCATGCTCAATCTCAGATGTCCATGTTGGATATTCATCGGGAAAGCAATAGATACATGTTACAGGAACTTCATCAGGTGATTTCTGGACTCAACAGGTCGAATCTCAGTGTCATTTATCCTCATTCTATTGGCCATCATGTTGGAATAGATGTCCACGACATCTCATCATCAGTACGGTTCTCTCCTTTACAAAAAAATCACGTCGTCACAATAGAACCCGGCGTCTATATTCCATACGAGGACAGATGGCCCAAAGAATTACAGGGCATCGGTATCCGCATAGAAGACAATATCGCAGTCGGTTCGGGCCCCGATAACATAGAAGTACTAACGGTAGACACAGTCAAAGAGGTTGAAGAAGTACAACGTACATAGGAACAAAATAAAAGCATTATGGTAAATGACTGATTGCTATGTTTTTTATATATAAGATTAATGAGCACCAGGTACAGGAGATCCCACAACATGGCCCTTTTCTATATCAGAGGACGGAGTCCAACCACCATAGCTGACTTTGTCATTAAACTTTTCCAGTCGTTGAACCATTTCTGGCCTGAAATGTCTAATTAACCCCTGGACGGGCCATGCAGCTGCATCTCCAAGAGCGCATATAGTGTGACCTTCTATTTCTTTGGTGAGTTCGTACAGCATGTCGATCTCACGTTCTTTAGCCTGGCCATTGAGCATTCTGCTCATGGTCTTATCCAGCCAACTTGTACCCTCTCGGCATGGTGTGCACTGGCCACAAGATTCATGCTTATAGAACATGGCAAATCTTTGAATCGCTCGGATCATGTCTGTAGATTTATCCATGACAATGACTGCGGCTGTACCCAGACCCGAGCCAACGTCCTTCAATGCATCGTAATCCATCAAAACATCATCACACACGGCTTTGGGCATGACAGGGACAGAGCATCCTCCAGGAATAACTCCTAAAAGATTATCCCATCCTCCTCGAATACCACCGCAGTGCTTTTCCAGTAATTCCCTCAATGGAATTGACATTTCTTCTTCCACCGTACAAGGTTCATTAACATGACCAGAGACACAGAAAAGCTTGGTTCCTGAATTTCGCTCTCGACCCAAACTATTAAACCAGTCACCTCCTCTTCGGCAGATTGTTGGTGCTACTGCTACTGTTTCAACGTTTGTAACGGTGGAAGGGCGTCCGAAGACACCAACTCCAGCAGGGAAAGGAGGCTTTAGACGAGGCTTTCCAGCCTTTCCTTCTAATGATTCAATTAAAGCAGTCTCTTCTCCACAAACATAAGCTCCCATACCTCGATGGATGAATACATCAAAAGAATAACCAGATCCACAGGCATCCTTACCTATGAGTCCGTCGGCATAAGCTTCATTGATAGCAGTCTGAAGAATTGCTGCCTCGTTATAAAATTCGCCACGAATATATATATATGCAGCTGTGGCATTCATGGCTCGTCCTGCTACAAGGCATCCTTCGACTAGTTTATGAGGGTCCTTTCGAATGATTTCTCGGTCCTTGCATGTACCAGGTTCACCTTCATCAGCATTGACAACCAAATACCTTGGGCCTTTGTTATTTTCCCATCCCGGAGGATTCATAAATGACCATTTGAGTCCAGACGGAAAGCCTGCACCACCTCGTCCTCTTAATCCGGACTTTTTTACTTCGTTGATGATCCAATCATGTCCCTTTAAAATGATCTCCTTGGTTTTATACCAATCACCCATCCGTTTGGCAGACTTTAAGTCATGCCCATATTTTCCATATAAGTTCTGAAATATTCTATCAGAATCTTTTAAACCACCATGGTATCGCGCTCTGCTTGTCGAGAACAATCGAACAGTTCCTCGATACATGGCCAAACAAGTTTGGTGATGTAGTAAAAAATTGGTGCCTCGTGATTGGAGAAAATCAAAATTCTGCTTAGGTAATGCTCACGTGATCACTATTCAGCTTCCATAGTATTTGTAGAAATTAATCGAGATAGAGCACTCCAATAGGTTAAAAAGCTATCTCGAGAGATTTTTCTTGCTATGTATTCCATCTCTGTCGCAACCTTTGTCTGATTTTCCGGTTGTATTCGAAGAATAACTCTCTTTTCCATGTCAATACGGAATGGCAGTTTTAGTCGAGTAATAAGATCCATCAATTGAGTCGGAATAGTGGATTCAGATTGATCTGAGAACTGCTTGTTGTATGTATCTAGAGGAAGTGCATCGTATACAGATAGGTAGTGTAGATGAGCGCGTTCCACAATCAGATCATAGAGCTGGGTGAATTTCGATGCAAGAAACAAATCTGTTCGCAATTCGAGATCACGAAAGTTGAGAATAGAGAAAAATTTATCGAAATTGAGTGATAAGAAATTGCTGATCACATCACGTACAAATGAGGCGGTTTCTGCGTCAACAACGTCCAGGTACGCAATAAGAACAGGGTCCTTATCCAACAAATCCTGAAGATCGCTTCTTGAAAAGGTCGCAAGAGCAGTAATAGCAATATAAATAGATATGGATTCATGGGAAACTAGAGGGTAAGTCTCAATGTTTCCATCAGTAGGAGGATCTTGAAGAAGAGCTCCTATAGCTTCCTCAAAGTTTCCCAAACTCAATAAACAAAGCCCATTGAGAGTTTTCAAAGAATACTGCTGTCCTGGGAACAGATAGCTGGTTATTCCTGTTTGTTTAGAATTAGGGATATTTATCTGTTTGCTAAGAACAGTTTTAGCATGTGGATATTGCCGTAAGATCATACTGATGATAGCAGTGTCAACAATAACCGACGCCTGATCGATAGTAGAACTATTATCTTTCAAGGTGTTCAACGTTCTTCTTGCGTCGAGAAATTGACCTGTTTTAAGATAAGTGTTGGCTTTTTCCAGGTATAATTGGTCAAAAGCAGCGGGATCAGAATGGGCTTGACTATTAAGCTCAGCAATGCGGTCATCTATAGAAGAAATTTGAGCGCCAGATTGATCCCATACTTGTTGTAACCAGTTAAAATCGGTCTGTTTATGCTGATGACTGGTAATTTCTTCATAAGCTTTGGTATTCCAAGTATCCTGCTTGATCATACTCTCAACAGCCTCAAGAGTATAAGCATCTTCGGATAATTCAGCAGTTAGCAATAAACGAGAGTCCTTTGCAGGGCCATTATAGGTTGAAATGATCTTTTGAAGAACGGAATTGGGCGTTTGGTTCCATTTTGTAGAGGACATGCTTGTTAAGATGATAAAGCTAATCCATATTCTTCAGTTCTCATAAACCTAATGGAGGTTGTTTGGCAAGGCTTATTCGGGTCTGGCTGTTTAATGGGTCATGTGATATGTGTTATAGTTATATCATCATTTTATTATATTTAATAATTTTTCTATTTTATCAGTGAAATCGAACATCAAGCTCATCTCTGTCTGTCTCGTTGACTTTTCACCTTCCTGAAATCCAAAACCTCTCCAAGTTTTTCATCAATGCTTCTCAGAAGGCTGTTCAGCACCAGTCGCTCGGTGACAAGACAACATCCAGAAGTAAAATTACGTCTTAATATAGTTTTGAATAATTTGGACGAATATAGAAAATATACGGAGGAGGAGCTGGAAAAAAGCAAGAGGAGAATCGAGCCTACACATAAAGATACTGAGCTCAGAAAACTTCTAAAAAGCAGAATCGACCGGTTTCTCAGCACAGAACCCAAAAATGTTCCTCGAACTAAACCAACGTTTATTTTATTTCATCCTCTGATGTTTCAGGCACTTGGTGTTACGAAGACTGATCTTCAGAATAAATATAAAGTCTCTGAATTGGTAGCTAAAGAGCTTAAACATGATCAGGTTGCAAGAGCTGCCAATTTGGTTAGACTGGCTGGAACTGACAAAGGAACAGTAGGCATGAATCTCATTTTAAAGCATCTGGTTAATAGTAAAAGAGTCGCTATAGCCAGGAAAACAAGAAGAGCTTTCAGAAGATGGGGAATTGTACCGAATCAATACACCTTTTCAGCAATGCTTAAGGACGAAGTACGAAAGTCACCTGATCTCGACAAGGGAAAAGCAAAGATTCTCATGAGAGAATATAAGGAAGCCATGGAATTAATAGAGCCCGATGACATTGAGGCTAAATTGGTAACAATCAATTGTACTTTGAGAACTCTCTGCGTCAATGCGCTGCAGAAGCAGCTGGAGACTTTTTACGAAGAAATACCCATGAAAGACCGAATCACTTATACGACCCTGTTGAATGCCATAGGAAGAAGAAATGGGTCTAAGTTTGAGGAAGTCAAAGCATCTCCTGCATTCATTGAAAAGGTATGGCAGGATGCCCAGGCAGAAGAGAACATGACAATTGATCCTCCATTGGTACGTGCCTATGCATATGCAAAATTGAAACTTCCTAAAGAAGTTGCTGATCCTGTTGAAACAGCAAAAGATGTCTTGAACATGCTTGAGGATCAGTTCGATATTAAGTTTGTCAGTGGTTTGAGTAAACGCAAATCTTCCACTAAACTTCCTGTGGATGAGGCCTCTTACGATATTTACTTGCAGGCACTTTTAACTGCTGAGAAACATGAAGAATTGGTTAAAAGTTTCAATTTGGTTCTGAAGGAAAATAGAGTCCAGCTAGAACTTCACCATTTCTACACATACTTTGAGGTGATTGAGAAGAACGGTTGGATTCACAGAGTTGATCCTCCAAGGGAAATTCTTTATCGAAGAGATTCGCCATTTGGTTTGCCAAGTGCAGAAATGACCGGTCTTCTATTGAGAGCATACCTGAAGGCACCCATTGAGGAGATCGACATTGAGGAAATGGGTCATATTGTTAGAATGCATAGAAGATTATGGCGTACTAGTCAAGTTTTCGTCGACATTTTGAAGCCATTTGTCAGTTTAATGCTTAAAACTCTCGAGCATCATAAAAATGGTCCAGTTGGCTGGAATGATCTACTTGATTTGGACCAGAACTACATCTTACTTTTGATTGGTTCCAGAACCCTCAATATTAATCTGCAGGCAAGGCATAATATTAAGGCATGTTTAGAAACATTGGACTTACTTGTGGATTTGTTTACGCAGTTGAGTGCCAATGAAGAAACAGCTGCTTTACCGCATCTACAGCATTTCCTTACGAGTCTGACAGAACTTCAGACCAAAACCAAGGATGTCAAAATCATCAAAAACGGAGACTTGTTGGAATATGACGATAAAATACGGGGTCCACTAAGAGATATGGGAGTCACGATCATTTATAAGGAATTCAGTGATTACAAGGATAGAAAGCAGCGAATCAAGGCCCTGAAACGTCATAGAAAGTTATCAGATCGAAACTTCCATCTGGCATGAGCATTATGTAAATAAAGTAATATGCATATGGTTCTAGCATATGTTGTTGGATTTAGTTGTAAATATATTGTATTATAGTTTATGCAACCTTGGAACTTACCTTCCTAGTTGATCCGTCTTGAGTATTTCATAGAATGGCCACCAATATCGCTGATATACAAACAGTTGAATTCAATGATATTCCAGGTCTTTCAGAATATGTCAGGAAATTAATGACTGTATCTTATGGCCGTGCGTCGGTGCAGACGGCTGTTGATAATGTCCTGGCTAAGGTCAACGGTTGGCCGTCTGAAATCGAAGCTATCAACATGGTACTAAAGGATATGAAACCGCTTCTTGGGTCTGGAGAAGAGTACGAGTATAAATTACGTCTGAGATTGGCTGATATGTTGGAAAGTAAGCAGCTATATCGTGAATCAGCTGGTGTGCTTCAGGAGAGTTTTCTGCTTAATCGAGAGAATTCAAGCACTTTACCTACTGAATACAAGTTCCAGCAATATTTACGAGTTGCTAAATTGTACTTGGAATGCAATGAAGCAGAGAATGCTGGAATTGTGCTTGGAAAAGCTCAGTATATTCGACCATCATTGACGAATTTGAACTCGATTGACGATGGACTATTCAAATTATATCAGGCTAGAGTTTACGATGCTTCAGGCAAGTTTCTGGATGCCTCTTCTAGATATTATCAAGTTTTTTGTCAAATTGAAGGAGAAAGCGAGGAGAGATTGGAGTACTTGAGACTAGCTATAGTGTGTGCCATTCTGGGCCCTGCTAGTTCCAGTAGATCCAATATCTTAAAAATGATATACAACGATGAAAGATGTCATACACTTGCATTATATGAATTTTTAGAAAAAGCATGCTTGGATCGTTTATTTTCCACTCAAGACGTGGATCAGGTAGCTAACTATTGTTCTCCACATCATTTGGCAACCTCTTCCGATGGAACAAGTGTTCTTAGTCGAGCTTTGGTAGATCATAATATTCTATCGGTTTCTAAATTATACAAAAATATCGACTTGGAAACATTAACAAAACTGTTGAATCTTCCAGATGCCGACAAGGCAGAGGCTTTTGTATCCAGGATGATTGTACAAAATCGGCTCAATGCCAAGATTGACGAAATTGACGGATTTATTTATTTTCAATCACCGCTTGACCAATGGCCTGGTGATGCTTCATCTTCACTAACGACCGATTATAATGAGAATTCATCAGGTCAATTGCTTTTGCTCAAGAATGATGATCAACTGAAACGAGTATTAACACAATTGAATAATGTAGAAGCATCATTGAGGGTATAGGGGGTAGTAATAAGATGTTATATACTCTTAGAGTAGTTTATGAACTATTCTATACTATCCAATTCTCGTTGTACAAAGTTGTAGATCGAAGGTAATGCATTTAACCGGCTCACTGAACAACTGACAAGAGCTGGTTTTTTGAATTTACTAGATAAAAGACGAGCTGCTTGATTGGCTGAATCAATAGATAGTGGATGTGAATATAGTCGTTCTAAAAGTGGTGCTTTTTTGGTCTTATTGTAGTATTCTGGTAAAGCATAGACAACTGATCCCATTGAAGGAGGCATTCCAGAATAGTTTGCGGCATAAATATGTAGTACTATGACTGATTTGGGGTCTTTTGAGACGGTTAAATGGTAGTTGACGCCGCCGATGGTTTCCTGGACGATTTTCATGGTGATGGAGGAAAGATGCACAGTTCAACTATGGCAGATCAGGCAGGCAAGGCTCAAGGGCAGTAGTTTGATTTTGGTAATTTTCAAGAATACATAAGATATTTGTAATATGGACATTTGATCATTAAACAAAAATATAATATAATTCTTTCTATATAATTCCATGACCAGATGCTCTCTCAGTGCTCGCCTGATCTGATCAGCTTACAAAAAGAGCCATTGTTCGGCCATATTTTCAACAACTACAGCAATATCATATATAACTAATGCAATTGAATGTTTTTATTCTCCATTTCTCACTAATTTCCTTTTAAAATTAGTTTCTCCCAATTCTCTTTTCTTCCTCATCTCACCCTCGTGCCATGTCGTCATTCATCTCAGCCCGATACTTTTGTCATCTTCCATCCTTCAACCATGTATAAAAGAGTCTCTAGAATTGCCCCATTAATATCGACACGACTCTTTTCAAACAGTGCCAAACTTCCATTTATTCCTCTGGTCTCTGAAACTGGATTACCGGGAGCAATTGGAAATACTCCTTTGATCCGTCTTAGGAAACTTTCAGAAGAAACCGGATGTGAAATCTACGGTAAAGCCGAATGGATGAATCCAGGGGGTTCTGTCAAAGATAGAGCTGCTTTGTATGTCATTCAAGATGCTGAAAAAAAGGGGCTTTTGGGTCCTGGAGGAACTGTCGTAGAAGGAACGGCAGGAAACACTGGTATTGGTTTGGCTCATGTATGCCGATCTAGAGGCTACAAATGTGTCATTTATATGCCCAATACCCA
This sequence comes from Trichomonascaceae sp. B5901, assembly GCA_037040845.1. Lineage (NCBI taxonomy): Eukaryota > Fungi > Ascomycota > Dipodascomycetes > Dipodascales > Trichomonascaceae > Trichomonascaceae sp. B5901. The sequence continues at coordinate 1,391,245 of JAXQHN010000001.1, forward strand.
ATCTCAAGGCAAAATCGATCAGCTACGATATCTTGGTGCCGAAGTATATCCTGTTCCTGCTGTTGCTTATGATAATCCTGAGAATTATAATCATCAAGCCAAAAGGCATGCTGAAAGTCTCCCCAATGCCGTCTGGACAAACCAATTTGACAATATAGCCAATCGTCAGGCTCATATTGAAACCACAGGACCGGAAATCTGGGCTCAAACTAACGGTGAAATCACTGCCTTCACTTGTTCTACTGGTACTGGGGGTAGTCTTGCTGGAGTAACTAGATATCTAAAGAGTATATCTAATGGATCTGTAAAAAGCTACCTTGCTGACCCCCCAGGATCAGTTCTCTACAGTTATATCACTTCTGGAGGTGACCTCATGGAACGATCTGGATCCTCAATTACTGAAGGTATTGGTCAGGGCCGAGTAACTGATAATCTTGCTCCAGATATCGAACTTTTGGACGGAGCTTTGCATATTCCTGACGCCAGTACTATTGCCATGCTATTTAGGCTTTTGGATGAAGAAGGCATATTCTTAGGAGCGTCTTCCAGTCTCAATGCTGCTGCCGCTTACGATCTTGCAAAGATCTTAGGCCCAGGAAACACAATTGTTACCTTACTATGTGATAGTGCTGACAGGTATGCTCCACGACTTTTCAGTAAGAAATGGCTGGAAAGTAAGGGCTTGTATGACGGATTAGATGAAAAGTATAAAAAATATGTAGCACTTGAGTAGCTAGGAGGAGTCAAAAGAGTGGTAAAGTCAATACTGTGACCATCGGGTTTGTTTCAAACTCACAGAAAATAATCAGGTGTTCTTCTTGATACTGCCGGTTCATCTGTTCTTGGCGATGGATCAAACTGTAGGAATATCTTACCCATTTGCTCATCCAATTCCATAATAGCCGCCAGATTACCGACTCTATAACAATAATTCGGAGCACTGAATATGGTCAACACTTCATCATCTTGAAACCAGGAATATCCCTCCATCATAAGCTGATGAGCACGAGCAATTAAGGACAAATTATTAACCCGATTGAAATGTGAGGATATATCCTGGCCAAAAGTGTAACCAGCACCTCTAGCAGAAATGCCCCATCCACAACGTTCATCAGGATCCGACCATAACAAGTCGCTAATAGCGCCTTCATGAGGAACCTCCTGAATACGATCTAGTTTTCTTATATCGTCCAAAGTGTCAATTGTTGGCGATAGACCTCCATGAAGACAGAAGACTTGGTTGTCAATAAGGGCAGACAAAGGTATATAATCGAACAAATCAGTGAACATCTTCCATACATTAGGATTGGCGTATTTTCTCAAGCACTCATCGTAAAAGCCATATACCTGAGTGATTTGTCGAGACTCGTGATTTCCTCGAAGAATGGTAATTCTTGAAGGATATCTGATCTTTAGAGCTATAAGCAGAGTCACTGTCTCAACACTATAATAGCCACGATCAACGTAATCTCCCATAAATAAATAATTGGTATCAGGACAAGTTCCACCGATTCGAAATAGCTCTTGGAGGTCATGGAACTGGCCATGAATATCCCCACAAACCGTCACTGGAGTACTGACAGGCTGTACATTAGCTTCTTTTAAGAAAACCTCCTGAGCCATTTGACACAAGGTTCTCACCTCATCTTCTGATAAGATTTGGCATTTTCCCACTCGTTCTATCCAAGAATCCACGTCTGTGGCGCTAGACTCTGATAATTTGAAAGAACCAAGTCCAGCAGTCTGAATGAAATCCGACGATTCTTCCATCACCACGTCGTCGTTATCACTCATTATGAAAAGTAGCAGTCGTTACGACTTTTATGGTATATATAAAACGGTCAAATGGTGCGTTCAATACAAAGGAGAAAGGGGTAAAAATGATAATTTGACGGTTGTTGCGGCTTCCGTCATCATTCATATCGGAGGGAAATCAGTGGAAGATAAGGGAGTAAAGGGGAAAGATGGGAATTTATGAGTTTGGAGAATATTTACGATATTTATAGGGATTTAGAATGGATATTGTGAAATTTTTATATTAATTTGGTAATCTGTTGTTGTAATTGTCGTGTATTCATTATACTTAGAGATATATATAATAATAGCCTTGAGTCATAGAGTAGTTTTATGAACTGATTAAACACGCAGTAAAATGCGTACAATAATGTTATGCTTTTTCGTTGGTTTGACATGTCATAAAAATAGAAATATTGTGTTTTTTTCTCTTTTAGTATTCTCAATACCGATAATGACGTGTATATCTCGTAGCTGTGGGCCAATATGGGCTTTCTCAATAGACCAAAATAGATCACTGGCTACATTTGAGCCAACTTTGGTAATTTTTACAAATATTTGAATTTGCTCCAATTAACCAAATATATCACAAAATACCAAATTAATCTTCCGTTGTTATCAACTATTGTTCTACACTCCTTGTAACTATGATCCACTACCATTCAACGAACCAATTAAACCATCAACAACTCCCCCTTTACCCTTTACTGGCTCTCAACCTTCTGTCCTCGACTAACTCGATCTCCTCCATGTAGTCTCAATCTTCGAAATCGGCGCCTGTATTTGAACATGTGTGTGTCAATCGATGTACTCGCCTGCAACGGCTCAAATGCCTGTCTGAACAAATTCCTAACTTCTTCTGTCGGCTCATATAACAGAGAAGCCTTGATCTCCACAACACACGCATCCATTGCCAGTTTATCTTTGCTGCATTGTACCAGTGCTCGAAGCCATGCTACTCTCATCTTTCGAAACGGAATCATCGGCTGTTTGTAAAACTGAGATTCATTGAGTCGTGTAAGAACCACACGATTCAAGCAGTCCAATGGTGACGGAGTATCTGTCAGTATATGAGTACATGCTTTGAATGCAATCTGTGAATAAATGCTGGGGTCTTTAGCAATCTCAAAGAGTACTGGCAGGATCATGGCCTCTATAGCATCCACTAGCTTAGTATTGCCAATAGAATCACTCAAAATCATCGACAAGTTGCATGCACTTTCAAATATCTTAATGTCCTGGTCCCTGTTGGTTTTGCTAATCATAAGAAGCTGAACAAGATGTTGCTGAACTGTGACGGGTGCAGGGACTGTTGAGAACTCAGAAGCTCGAGAAATAGAATTGAGATATCGGTTCAATCGCTCCTCTAGAGCATCCTGATCATTCTTAGAATCAAAAACTGCCTTTTTCTCAATCCTAAGTTTCTCGGCATCTGTAAGCTCGTCGTTCCTGGTATCGTACGACAATTCGCTTCCCGTAGAAACTGAACGATTCTCAGTTGCCTCAGTTCGTATACTGCAATTGGTTGTCTGAGAAGCTGCATATCCTTCCAGTGTTGAATATGAACCTGAATTGTCATCCAGAGATACTAGAGCTCTGGTACCTGAATGGCCATCCATTAGAGATGCATTAGTGTCTGGATTATTACCTGTCAAAAATAGAGTTTTCGTATAGCTAGCCATGCTCCTGTTATCCAGGCTCCTATTAGCGATACTGGGATCGTCAAAGTCTTCGTTTTCCACCAGCAATGTCTGACTGTCAATCACACTGTCACTGGCTCCGGTTGAGATGCTGGTTCGAGTACCACGAGTATCAGATGATCTAGACGACAATTGCAATGAAGAAACACTGGAGTTTACTTTCTCAGTGTTCTTAGTCATTTCTGTTTCATCTACTGCGATCTTAGAATCTTCTACGTTGTCGCAACTTCCAAGTTTATGGGCATAAGCATCAGCAACCGATCTGGGACCACGTCCTAGAAGCGATCTACAAGCAGCTCGAATTCTGGCGCGTTTTCCTTCTTTGCTACAAGTCATATCAATAAATATAAGATGGGGGGTATAAAGTAAGAAGTGAGGATCAAATTGTCAAGATTCTGTTTCATATGGGGAGAGATGATAGCATAAGTTTGGCATCAGATCCATAAATCATGGGAGAAATTCAGGCAAAAAGACCATGAGAATGAATATAAAGTCTTCTTGATGATATATTTATTGGTATTGAGACTCTTTGGAGATATCGAGGCATTTTAAAGGTATACTATGGTTTTGATTCTACTAGGCTTGAAGTCCTTCGGACGAATCTGATCATTTCTCATAATAATCAGAAAATCATAATGATATCGATCAATTGATATGGTATAAAATGATATATTCTGAGCTACAGGCGTGTTACATTGGCTTGAATTTGTTGACAATGGACAAAACATTAAGATGGAAAGATTGATTTCGCTTGATAACGAAGCTCTTCAGCCGTTAAAAAAATGCCGGTATCGGCAAGATTTCGCCGAAATCGGCGAAAAAGCAGGTCCCGCGTAAAAATCAACTAATCCACAGCCCACCAGCTTAAACTCTCTGTGGCTTAGTTGGTAAAGCATCGGACTGTAATGGTTCTCTGTTATCCGCAGATCGTGTGTTCGAATCACACCAGAGAGATTTTTTTGATAAATTATCGATATATTGAAATGATTTTTTTGATGCTTATATCTTATTCTGTTATATAATATTATTTGTAGTTGTTAATCAATGGCATGCCATGTCTCTAGTGGACTTACGATCTCCCCATATATAATGTCCAATAAAAGCACCAACAGTAACTGCTAACATTGCCCATCCCTTATAATTAGATTGAACGAATTTATGAGCGTGATATCATACTTACGTTATAAGTCATGAATATAAGCCTGCATTGAAATAATGGTTAGAATACCTTGCTTCGTTATCAGATCATCTCTTACTTACATCAACATGAATGAATATCCAACTTGTAAAGCATAAACAGCCGATTCCAATACCTTAGAATATCTGTGATTACCAATATGATCTGGATCGTTAGATAGCGACGAGTATTCGCCGGAATTCAGGGCAACTGATAGAATATCGTTAGTACAGTAGGCTTATACCACTGCAAATATAACATACCTGATTTATGGAATTTCTTGGAAATATGACGGAAATATTCGTACCCTGCCCCAAGTAAAACTATGGCAATTAATGACAGTACAAGTCCTTGGTTGGTATGGATATGCCACCATTTGAATACCACACACAAATCAGTGGTATCCCAAGTGAAAAGCATGTTCATTTTACACATTGGCATGGGATGGTCCATTCCTGGATGTGACATTGCGGAGTGGTCCATTTTGGAGTGGTCCATGAGTGAATGGTCCATGGTGGTGGGATGAGGGAGCTATCGGATCGGAGGTAGTAGAGAAGTAGTAGACGATATCTTGGAGGTGTGAAGAGTGAAGTTGACGACAAGGAGGTTCAGTATGATATTTCAGATCATTATATTAACTATGCGTTCTTGTATCAATTATATAAATAATTATCAGCAAATGTGTATTGCAGTTGTATAACTTGAGCAGATAGCTGCTGGTGCATTGAGCAATATATAGAGTTACATGGATAAGGCAGTATATGGATCAGCCAATTAGAAACACCAACAATAGTCGCGGAGACGTCATATTCCCATCCAATGAGCATCCCCAATCTGTCCAATCAGCATATTCCAATTTCCTCAATAAATCTCCAACATTTATACATGGTGTGAGAATGTCATCTCCAGTGGTCTGACCTGAACCCCCTTAATGAGAATTTCAATCAAATTAGCATAAAAACTAGAAATACAATAATTCAATTCTATAAATATCATCCTATATTCATTCAATTCCCCTATCTATCAAGTAAAATCAGCCTCCTCTCTTCATTCCACCAATAACTCTCCTTCCTTTCCCTCATGTGGCTTGATGAAAACCTCGTCAGCCTCGCCAAAAACTATCAAGCATATAAATAAGCCTCGTCACCTTCCAAAAACCACCACTACTTCTGCTCATGTCTTCGCCAACTGACTATGACTTTATCATTGTCGGTGCTGGTATCGTCGGCCCTGCACTGGCTGTAGGTTTGGTCAATCAAGGCTGGAGAGTGCTCATAATTGAGAGAGACATGTCTGAGCCTGATCGTATAGTCGGTGAACTGCTTCAGCCTGGAGGTTTGGAAGCTCTACGAAAACTGGGATTAGAAGATGCTGTTAATGATATAGGCAGTATTCCTATTAATGGTTATACTATTATATTCAAAGGTCGACCCTTGGAGATCAAGTATCCTAGTGGGTTCAAGGGCCGAGGCTTTCATCATGGAAGGTTTGTCTCGAGATTACGGGCTCTGGCCAAGAAAAAAGGTGTTTCTTTCTTAGAAGCTACTGTCAAAGATGTTATACGTTCTGGAAACGACGTTGATGCTCGAGTTGTTGGTGTTAATGCTACTGATAAATCAGGCAAGAAGCTCGAAATCTTGGCTCCAGTCACTGTAATTGCCGATGGCATAACATCCAAGTTTAGAAAGGATTTCACTCCTGAAAAACCAAAAGTGTACTCTCATTTTGTGGGTCTAATTCTGGAAGGTATACAGGACGTGTTGCCAGCTCCTCAGTTTGGTCATGTCATTATTGGACCCCACCATCAGCCTGTTTTGATTTATCAAATCGATAGTAATGAGACACGTATTCTGTGTGACGTTCATGGCCCATTACCTTCTGTGAGCACTGGAGCTATGAAGGAATGGCTCGAAACGTCCGTTCGGCCTGTACTGCCCAAAGCCATACATGAATCTTTCGATAAAACTGTAAGCACTGGTAAGTACAGAGTCATGCCTGCTCAATTGCTTCCTGCTACCGAAAATAAAATCTCTGGGTTGATTATGATTGGCGACGCAATGAATATGAGGCATCCACTTACTGGTGGTGGTATGACTGTAGCATTCAAAGACGCGGTACTTCTTTCGTCCCTTCTGAGTAAGGAGCATGTCAAAACAGCCTTTGATGATGTTTCGGTGAAACTGGCATTGAAAAAGTTTTATAGGGAACGACGCGACGAAGGCTCATCTGTGATCAATATTCTGGCTATGGCTCTGTACTCATTATTCGCAGCAAATAGCCCCAATTTAGAAATCCTACAACGAGGATGCTTTGCATATCTGGGACTTGGGGGAAATTATGTGGCTGGTCCGATAAGTCTGTTGTCTGGGCTGAATCCTAAAGTCTCGACTCTGTTTTATCACTTCTTCTCCGTGGCATTCTATGCCGTGTATTTGAATTTTATCGATAAAGGGATAACTGGATTTCCTATTGCATTGGTGCAAATTTTCACCGTTCTTTTCACAGCAGCAGTGGTGTTCTTGCCGCTAATGCTCCGAGAGCTGAGGTAAAATGAGATGATCCAATAAATAATGGCCACGCAATATGATAATACAGTACCAATATAACTGGATCATTTGTATCAAATAATCGAATGACTGAATAAAACGTAATAATGCAATATTAACAACAATAATGCAGAAAACTAGAACTATGTACAATATGACAGGAAAACAACCAACCATTCGTCAACTTCTCTTCTGTTCCTTAGCCGCCAATTCCCTCAAACGAGTCCGCTCGTCATTCTGCTCCTTTTCTATTTGTGCATTTTGTACTTTTTCATACACTTCTTTGGCAATCTTTTCGTCGAACTTCCTCATTGCATCAGGACCCCGAAAAAAAGCCGGATTATCCCGATTTTTCGCCATTTCTTCGGCCATATGTTTCTCGTATTCCTCTCTGAGTTTCTTTTCTCGTTCATATTTCGCACGCAGTTCCGGTGAAAGGCTCTATTATCAACGTTAAATGGCTATTCTTATCTATAATACCACTTTACTACACTTACTCTCACAAACTGTTCATCATTGGGCGTCATAAACCTAAGTCCTAATACACCTAATCCAATAACAGCCGTCGCACTTGTAATTGTTGCAATCCAAGCTTTTCTTGGAGGCATTTTGAAAGTTGATGGGCAAACTGAGAATCATCGCATACGAAGATCTTACAATATGGCATCTGCATCTACAGAGGGTATCGGGCTAAAGTGAAGGAAAAACAATCAAAAAAGCTATTATTGATGAAATACGTGAAAATCAGTTCCTTATCTCAAGCTAATATCACCATTTTTTATTATAGTTATGCATTCGGCCTATATAAAAGCAATAAACTCTCCAACTCCTCACAATTTCACCAAAGCTGCTCCCTTAGTTTGAATCGACGGGTACAGAAGAGTCGTCAGGAAATCACTGTACTTCTCATCAGTAGTCTCTGGAAGCAAATACCCCGCTGCTCTGTCAAAGGCATTGTCCTTTGGAGTCGAAGGATTCGACTTGATCTTACCAAGCTGTTCGCCAACCAATTTCTTAATATAATCCGGAGTAACCTTGACTCCCTCCTTAGTTATAACTCCGTGTTTGACCCATTGATTGAGTTGTGATCGTGAAACCTCGGCAGTTGCTGCGTCTTCCATGAGGAAGTTCAACGGAACACATCCAATACCACGCAACCATGCCTCCATATAACCAAGACCAATATCAAGATTCTTTCGAATACCTGCTTCCGATATCTTGCTGTTCGGGATGTAAGGATTGAGCAAATCTCGAGCAGTAACATGGACGTCTTCTCGCCTCTTATAAATCTGGTTAGGAGTAGGCATGTGCTTTTCAAATACCTCCAAAGCAATGGTAGCCAGCTGGGGATGGGCAACCCAGGTACCATCATGACCAGCAGTGACTTCTCGAAGTTTATCTTCGTATACACCGCCCATGGCCCTTTTGTTGGCAGCTTCATCGTTCTTGATTGGAATCTGAGCAGCCATACCACCCATTGCGTGAACACCACGTCGGTGGCACGTTTTTATAAGTAATCTGACATAGGCTGCCATAAAGGGAACTTTCATGGTGACGTCGTCTCGCTCTGGCAGAACAAATTCAGGGTGAGCTCTAAGCTTCTTAATATAAGAGAAGATATAATCCCATCGGCCGCAATTCAAACCACTCGAATGTTCTCGTAGTTCATAAATGATTTCATCCATTTCAAAAACAGCTAGAATAGTCTCAATGAGCACTGTGGCTCGGATAGTTCCTCGAGGCAAACCGATCCAGTCCTGAGCAAGTCGGAACACGTCATTCCAAAGACGGGCTTCCAAATGGGATTCCATCTTGGGAAGATAGAAATAGGGTCCAAATCCCTGCTTGATACTCTCTCGAGCATTATGGAAGAAATAAAAGCCGAAATCAAACAAAGAGCCTGAAACAGGTTCTCCATCAACAGTGAAATGACTCTCATCAAGGTGCCAGCCTCGTGGACGAACAATCAAAGTAGGATAATCCCAAGACTTAGACTTGGATGATCGATCTTTATTCAACTTGTAGCTCTTATTGCCTTGTGTCAAGCTGATATCACGACGAACAGCGTCATACAAATTGACTTGACCATCGACCATATTGAACCAAGTTGGTGCAGACGAATCCTCGAAATCACTCATATAAGTGTAAACATCAGAATTGAGAGCGTTAATGACCATTTTTCGATCAGTAGGTCCAGTGATTTCGACTCGTCGATCCTCAAGGCCTGGACCAGGCTTTGGGCCCTGCCAGACAGGGTCATCTCGAATATGTTGAGTTTCAGGAAGAAAATCAGGCAATTCACCGGCATCAATTCGTTTCTGACGCTCATCTCGAGCAGCGAGCAACTGTTTTCTTCGGGCATTAAATGCTCGATGAAGACCAGCGACAAAGGCAATAGCTTCTGGGGTGAAGATCTTCTCAGCAGCAGAAGGAATACTAACGTGTTGAACACCTGAGAGGAGACTCTGACTTTTGGCAGGCATTTTTTAATAATAAGTCAACTAAGTGAGAGGGGTTAAACAACAATTAGGTTGAAATGGCCTTATATATAAACCGCAATATCCCGAGTTGTGCTGCCTCGGTCCGACAAATACTCGGAAGCAATGATTATCGGACGGTGGGGTTAACGGAAGTTTCCATTGAACGAATTGGACAAAGTAAATGGAATAACAGGACAGCAAATAGAGGTTAATATAGATGAATAGATTAAGAAGATTTAGTATATTGATTTATATATGATAAAATGATTCAGATATTAATTGTACAATGTTCAGAGCTAAGTTTTCAACTGCCAAGGGTATCACGTGATGTCATCGCCCTGTTCGGCCGAAAATTATCTTGGAATAAGCTCAAATTTCCTAGTTTGTGGATCATTGCATGAGAGAAATTGTGTTTGAGATTTTGAAAATTACATCAATGGAATAGACGAGAATTTAGGGTGACAACTGGAAGTAAAAATTCTATTATTTTTTGTTCTGAACTGTAAATGTTCAATGGTTATTTGTGCTTGAGTTTTGCCTTGACGTTCCTTATCTATGAGTCATTAAATGATCAAATATTTAATAATGAATATTTATTGATTCTATAAATAGTTGTAGACATCTAAATCCATCGTATAAGATCATAATATCCTGTAAAAGAAAAGAATATTGGTACAATCTGCTAGTTCTGGGCATCCCCTTGTTTGCCTCAGTGGAAAAAATGTGGGGAAAGGAGTCATTTCGAGACTGACTATGCTGTGCATTATCTGCAGTTTGGATGATACAAAATCACTACATATTAACTACATAGTCAACCGTTAGCGCTCCGAGTAGTAATAACGTTTTATTATATATAGCGACTGTCATCATATCACATTGTTTGAAGCCTTTAGTGCACCCCGGCAAGCCGTACCAGGGTTTATGTGGGGTCACATAAGGCACCAGTCAACTGCAAGACCCCACGAGGATAGGCGGGGGAAGATAATTACGTATATTACTTTGTCCGTCTCTTGACGTGCGTACTATCGGAAAATTTTGGATAGAAATATTTCGAAATTCCGTTCTCATGCAATGGCAGTACTCACTGCGGCTTCATCCTATATGAGGCTGTCTACTTTAATATGCAGAACTAAAACGAGAACCCCAATTAGCGAGTGATATATTTCATTAGCTACATGCATTATTCATCATTAAACGACGTGATCTAAGTTATTTCATTTCATTGCTCATTCTCCACCGCACTATTTCTCAATGGAAACCTCCTTCTCAACGCAACTCATTATCTTGCAAATTTTCATATCCGGTTCTTGATCTCATTTCTCCTCCAACCCTGAAATATATCCATTTGAAAGGAGTAAACAACCTACCTGAAAGTAATGCCTGATAGAATCTGAGTTGCACATAGAATATGGACATTACCAATAGCGTACCCAAAATGACAAAGAGAAACCAATGTCGGCCCATAAAAAAAATCATCTTAGCATCTCCAAGATGCCAACTTGATCCCTGAGCTTGATAAAAGAAATTGGTGCTGGGCACCTGCACGCTTGTCGGCAATATAATTCTTACTTCACCACCACGAGGTACACCCCACCGTTTATACTGCTTCCATATCACTGATAAAAAAAGCGGTCCAGTAGAATACATTATCGTCAGATAAGGTACGAGATAATTGACATTGTACTTCTGTAAACTATCGATGACTCTGCCGAAAAACGGATGCTTAGGCGTAGAACCCATGATATCATTTGACACACCAGTTGGCATGGTTTTTCTCAAAAATGCAGGGAACTGCAGAAGAGGATCAAGGTTATATACTGCCCCGTTGTCCAGATCTATATATATGCCTCCATACGAATAGAGTATAAAATATCGGATAGCATCTGCCCTCATTATAGGATAGGGATAATTATCATAAGTTTCTAGAAACCAGTGGAAATTCCTATCAATGAATTCTCTTGCATTCTTGTCAGTCCAAAACATGTATTTGTAATCTGGATTATTTTCAATAATGGATGCTTGTGTTTCCTTCCATTTATCAGGAACATTTTCATCCTTATAAGTTTGATGAATAATTTTGGGTATCAATAAGTTACGATCCGGAATCATATGGCCTTTTCCATCGTCTATATAGGTGACGTTTTTAATATCGCTCTCCAGGATAGCATTTCGAAAAGAGTCATCATGTAGCAAAGTGATCAAATCAGACACTTGATATAACAGAAACAACAATACAGCAGCATTACAAAGGAACAGCAACTTTATGTCGGATCTCATGATAATAGTTTTCGGTATCTACGGAAGAAAGCAAAGATGTATCCTAGTGAGACATATATCCACTAAAAATAGGCGAGACACATGACTAAAAATAGATGCGAAGCAGGATGACAAAGCAAGCGTAGGCGCGACTGGGTTTGTATCAATTGAAATATAAAAAAATTTTGAAGCAATGACAGTTGATAATTCATATAATTGTATGTGGGGTAGTACTATCCAAGGTCATCAGTTACAGCAAACTTTAATTGGCATGGCTTGGCTTGGCAAAATTGATAAGAAAAATAAATTGTAAAACTACTACTATCAGTTGTGACTTCGTCTAATTTGAATATTTGGCGAAGTAAAACAAAAGAAATCTCTAAGCAAGTCATATGATTCTGGGCAATTAACAAGAGAATTGGCTTAGAAGCTCTTTTTTATCGATTCTAGTCAATTGCTATGTTTTGCTACGATATCCCGTCAATCAGAAATAAAAAGGTGTTCCTTGAACTCATGCGTGTTATCTGTTTTGGTAAACTATGGCAACAAAGAGAAGAAACTCAATCAAAAATTAGCAACACCAGGATAAGCTTGGCCAGAAACTGATAAAAGTAACGCATGATATACTGATATAACATATATATAATGTGTATTTATTGTGCAACTGAAACACTGTCGTAGCAGATAAACTTTCTGAATCTTCTCAGAGCCACCTGCCCCGAGGCTGAGCACAGCCCAGCAACAAATGTGGTACCATGATATCACTAAAATGTAGAGATAGTGGTGGGGATAATTCACAAAGGAAAAATATGACGTAAAGCAGGAAAAGGGGAATTATTACAGTTTAGTTAGTGGCTGTGGCATGGTAGACCAATAAAGAGTTTGCCGCAGCTAATTGTAATGCTATCTTGGAGAAACACACCGGAAAGAGAAAAGGGACTAAGACTACGTATATTTCATGAATTTTCTTTGTAAGCTGTATATACCTAGATATATGGATATAATAAAATATTTAATTAAAGATATTAAAATATCTCGTTGTTTGCCAGGAGCCTTGTGTCGAACCAGTTTTGCTTTACACACACGGCTCTGTAAGGCTGACTATGCGTAAAAGGAGAACCCTAAAATGCGGCATTTTTGGAAATCATTGCGACGAGTATGTTATAGGAAGGTAGATCCGTAGCGTATTATAGAGTTCTGGAGTGTTTGACTGTGTTATTACTCATAATCGTAGCCAGCATTGGACAAGAGTAATAAAAATTTAAAATTAATGATCTGACTAATTTTTTTCTTTTTTTTGCGAATTTTTGGATTTTTTTTTCTTTATCATTTTGTTTGTGCGGTGTGCATCAATGGATCTGCAATGGATCTTTTGATGACCAGTTTCTCACTCTTCGTGCTTACTCCTGAAAGCAACATATTGACGCAATCTCAGCGCACAACAACAAATGAAAATGATAAATCTAGCAGGAGTGACGTATATAAAAATTTGTGGGATTTATGTGTATAAATACGATTTGGCTGTCTTTGGCCCTTTCTAAGGTCACGCGAATGTCTCAAGGATGTGTACACAGTAGACACAGCAATATTCATCTACAGCCGACTCTTGATATAATTTAGCCAATTCAATAAAGATAGTACATATTTATTAATTTACTCATAATTCCGCCATCTGCGTCTCAAATTAGAGCAAGACAGGGTAACGCGTCGGTATGAATTTCCTAATTAGGCATCAAATTTAGATTTTCACTGAAATTCCAGCTCTATATGCTATATATTTTATAAGCATATTACAGACAAATACAAAATTAAGAAAAGAAAATGGTCGGTAAATAATCAGAAAACGATCTTATGATCATTAAAGGATGTTTAATAATCTATAATAGAGACTATAATACGTTTAATGAGCTTTATAGTTGGAAATTGACTGCTTTTGCTCGTTCGGCCCTACTGGGGGGCATTATCCAGGTACCTATTTAGGTATCGTTTTCCTTTCAACTGCCCAACCCAGAACAATATTATTTATCATGTATCTTTATATCGATCCAATATCTTCTTCCTTCATCATATTTATCATACTTGATGTCTTTTTCAAGTTCAACTCCTTGACCTCCTTCTCCTATGACTATCCTGCTGCTGATCTCCCAAGTCTCAGTTCACCAAGCATAAAATTTCAGCAGTGGGTTCTCTGCGAACCTCAACAACAATCCGATTGTTCATTCTGCATCATATATGATCCATTCGGTATTGGTATTTAATAACTCCGGGCTTCCCCGGCTCATGAAGTTTTATACACCAGTAGATCTTCAGACTCAGGCTCTGCTGCTCAAACAAGTGCATGGGATTCTGTCCGAGAGAACATCTGATCAATGCTCATTTGTAACACCTCCTCCTCTTTTATTGGAAGGCATTGATGAAGAGGTGATACGTGTGATATATCGTCATTACGCTACGTTGTACTTTGTATTCATTGTGGACGATCAGGAAAGCGAACTTGGAATTTTAGACCTAATCCAGGTGTTTGTGGAGTCATTGGATAGGTGCTTTGAAAATGTTTGTGAGCTTGATCTTGTATTTGGATGGCAGGTTCTTCAGACTGTATTAGATGAAGTGATACAAGGTGGTATGGTGGTGGAAACTAATATCAACAAAATCGTCGCTGCCGTTGATGAAGCCAATCGCGGCTATGGCGCTTCTACTTTTGAAGACGCTTCTGGAGTATTCGGAACGGCTGCGGCTAGAGCTTTCAATAATGCTACCAGTGCGCTTCAGAACATGACTAGAGATGGCTTGTTTCGGAGGTAATGATGTCTAAGAACCAATGACCCAAGCCTAAAATGGGATATATTGAAGAATGCTACTTCATGTTTTTGAAGTTTCAAGTCTAAATTCCTCGGCTATCTCGGTGTTGACAGCTATGTCCCTAGGCATCGGCTATGCACCCCTTGCATAATACACCTGCATCATTTGCAGAATTTACTTGATTCGGAAGTTGCTTCTTTGTAATCCCTGCATTATATGGCATGTTGCAGCTAAAATTTGATATGACAACCTTGCCGCTGATAAGCTGAACTTTAATTTGTATCATCTAAAATCGACGCAAAAGCTGTACAAATATCAATGAAGGAAAATAATCGGGGACACTGCAATAATGACAGGATACAAATGAAAGGCTTCTTGTTCAAAGAGGATGATTTTTGCACAATAATTTCTAGTGCTGGAATCCTGATTGTTTTCTCCTTGGAAAGTTCATTTCTCTTGAAACATCTATTTTCATCTTGTCTGACACGAAAGGAATTTTCAAGTCCCAGCTTTCAAAACATATGAATTCCACAGGTATAAACGATGAGACAGATCCTTTTATAAAAGTTCAAGAATCCGCTGACTTTGAATGCTAAGTAGTTCGTGGATTGCTGTCATCGTAATTCCAATAGGAGCATTTGTTTTTCTATCTATTGCAGTTATCTACTTGTTATCAGTCGACAACATGAGAATATTTCGAAGAGATAAATCGTCACGAAAGGACAAGGGCCGTCCCTACATATCTAATCCACTGCCTCTTTTCGAGTCACCTCCCCATTTGAAACCTGTTGCTCGTGGGCCTTCATCAGCCAATGAGCAGAAAAATGGCAAAGGTGACAGAAACAGCAAGATAGTTTTTCCACAGGCAGTATTCAGGAAGCCTGTGAAATCAGAAAAGGAGCCAGAGGTTTCTCCATCTAAAGCCAAGAAAACGCACTTGGAAGAGCTTTATAATTCTCTTCCGGAGAAGCACAGAAAGGATGACTCTGAAAAATATGACGAATTCGGTCGACGGCGAAGAAAAGGAATGTTCAGCTGGTTTTTGCCCAAAACTCGTGATGAAGATATCATTGTAAGGAGGAGACCAGAAACCAGAGCATCAGTTGTTCCTAGGCTTTCTGTCAAAATTCGAAACTCGCTCAATTCGTCGCTTTTGTACCAAATGAATATGGCTTTCGACAGAGAAGTTAGCTTATACGACTCTGATTTGGAAGGACTTTTACAGAGACCAACAGGAGATCGTGCCAGTTACATGAGCACTAGCAAGCAGCAACTTTACAAACAGCCTTCACGCTCACAGAGCTCAGACAAGGATTTGACTCAAGTTGGTAATGGAGGACGACAGTCGGTTATTTCATTAGTGTCAGTCGCAGAATCTGATGAGCCTGAGACATCTCCTTTTGCCAGCAGTGCAGATGGGTCGAAAGAGAACATCACACTTCAAAAGAGCAACGATTCGGCGTATGGTAGTGACACTACTGAAAACATTAATATCTATCGATACAAGGAGGAGAAGGCTAATCCAGCTAAGGAGGAGAAGGTTAATCCAGCTAAGGAGGAGAAGAAGGCTTATTTGCCAAAGGAGGAGAAAGCCTACCCAGTTAAGGAGGAAAAGCTTCATCTAGCTATGGAACAAAAGCCGAATCCTTCTAATGAGGAAAAGCCAATTTTACCTGAACAAGACAAGCCCATGCCAGCCAAGGAGGAAAATACAAGTCCACCAATGGAAGAAAAGCCCAGATTTCCGAATATGGCTAAAAAGAAGCTGGCTGCGTTGCACATTGGAGATTATCCGACAGGGCCAGTCGATCCTCAGAAACTAGTACCACCTGAACGATCACCCAAGCGTCCCAGCTTCGTGAGACCTAGGGCAAACGACCAGCCTGTATCTCCACGTGTATCAAGCAAGGGAGTTGGAATGGGAGAAAAGCCATCTACACAGCTAGTAGTCAAGCCTTCTGTGCCGTCTGAAATCGAGCCTACACCGCCTGGTGTATACCGAGTGGTACATCCATATAAACCAGTTCTTGGTGATGAATTGGAACTCAGGAGCGGAGAAAAGCTGAAGGTCTTTGAGACTCATAATGACGGCTGGTGCTATGCCAAACTTCTGGTCCCACAAAGAGAAGCTACTAGACTCATGGAAGGAATGTGCCCAAAGTGCTGCCTGGCTTCATTGTAAAATTTAGCTAATTTCTTTTTGAACAAGACTAATCTTGTATTTATTTTTGGACATTTTTATCTATACTAATAAAAACAAAAGAAAACATTTCCAAATATCTCGTTCAAATTTAGATAGCAACAGATTCCCGGAATTTGGATCCAGCGTAGATAGCCTTGCTACCAAGTTCTTCCTCGATTCGCAAGATCTGGTTGTATTTTGCGATTCGTTCCGATCTCTGAGGAGCACCAGTCTTGATCTGGGCAGTTCGGAGACCAACAACCAAATCGGCAATAAAAGTATCTTCAGTTTCTCCAGATCGATGGGAAACCATGACAGACCACTTGGCACCATAGGCAGCCTTTGCAGAGTCAATAGACTCGGTAAGGGTACCAATCTGGTTAACCTTAAGAAGTAAACTGTCAGCAGCCTTGAGTTCAATGGCCTTCTTGATATAGATCAAGTTTGTAACAGTCAAATCGTCACCAACAATCTGGACCTTCTTGTCGACCTTCTTGTAGAAGCTGACCCATGAATCCCAGTCATCCTCAGCAAAAGGATCCTCCAAAGAAACAATGGGGTATTTTTCCAAGTAGCCAAGGTAAAGATCACCGAGTTCTTCGCCAGTCAAAACATTGTGCTTCTTGTCACCAGAAACCTTGAAGTCAAGGTCATACTTGCCATCCTTGTAAAATTCAGAAGAGGCGGAGTCAAGAGCAATGAATACCTTTCCAGTATAGCCGGCAGCATCAATGGCAGCAACAATGAGGTCGAGAGCCTCATCAGCAGTGTGCAAATCAGGAGCAACACCACCTTCGTCACCAACGTTTCCAGCAGAAGTACCAAACTTCTTCTTGGCCAAGTCCTTCAACTTGTGATAAACTTCAGCACCAGCTCGTAGAGCATCGGCAAAAGACTCAAATTCGAGAGGAGCAATCATAAACTCCTGGAGAGCTAAGCTTCCACCAGCATGCTGACCACCGTTCAAAACGTTCTGGAAAGGAACAGGAATGACATATGGCTTGGGAGTGCCAGCCAAGTCGCTGATATGCTCATAAAGAGGAACTTTCTTCTCAGCAGCACCGGCTCGAGCAGCGGCCAAAGAGACACCTAGAATGGCATTGGCACCCAACTTGTTCTTGTTGGGAGTACCGTCGAGTTCCAACAGAAACTTGTCAATAGCAGACTGATCCTTGACATCGAGCTTAGCTTTGATAAGGGCAGGGCCAATTACGTCGTTGACGTTTCCAACAGCCTTGAGAACACCCTTTCCACCCCATTTGGATTTGTCACCATCTCGGAGCTCAAGAGCTTCGTTAGCACCAGTAGATGCACCAGATGGGACAATGGCTCGGAATGTGCCATTTTCAGTGGTGAGCTCCACTTCTACAGTGGGGTTACCTAAGATGAGTTAGCGGGAACAACCGGACGGTCGCGATAATTCACCGGACCAAAGGGTAAATCACCACAATGATGCCAGGACAAATCAATTGGACAATCAATTGATTGAGTGGAATAATACAAGGAAGCCGTGGGTTGTTACAACCAAAGAGTCGAATTGACTCTAGGCCCCTCTGCATTAATTGAACCTCTATCCAATGATTTATTTCTCCTCATCTCTCAAACTTACCTCTTGAATCATATACGTATCGAGAAAATACCTTTTCAATTGCCATGTTTAACTTGCTTGTGTTATGGGATGAGGAACAAAATCAAAACTTCCATGCTCTACTTATATTGCGTGTTCACGCCATCCCAACAAATTAGCACTGCAAAGGTTGAATTAGTTGGGTGGAGAAACAAACTATGGGCAGGGGGAACATAAAGTATACCGAGATTATTATCATATATAGACGAGAAGTCCCATATATTATTCCCGGTAATACCGACTGTATAATATAAATTCCATCTTGTAATTGTTGATCTTTCCGACTTAACCTTTGTCTCATTAACTCACCTGATTCGGTAACTAAAAGTACCGACAATGGTAACGGATGGATTTATCGGCATGATGAAATAAGGGGATAAAAAAATTTATCTTATTTTAATGGTACAATATTATACATTTTAGGACCATTGCCCATGTCCCCAGTGCATGTCTAGATGCTCATTAAAATGCGGGACCCAGTGATCCCCTGAGCCTAATAATCCTTCTAAGTCGGCTACTAGATCGCCATTCGAGCCATTTCTCGTGTCATCAGTCATCTGTGCAGACGCGTCGTCTCCAACTGAGTATCTTGGCTTTGTATATTGAGGTTGGCCCAATATGGCAGGTGGGGCAACTTCTGACCTGATGGGCATCGGCTGTGCGATTGAATCCACATAATCATACCAATTGATATCATCTATGGTGCCATTGTATAAAGAACCACCTGCTGGTGTTGGTTGATGTGTTTTGGTCAAATTTCCTCCATTCTCAAGCAAATTGGATACTCCTATTGGAACCCCGCTGTGAGGCTTCAATAATCTGTTATTAGGACAAGCCTGCATGTTCGATGATTTCACCGGTGTGTTGAATGAAATATCTTCTGTTGCTGGTCCACCTTCTAAGAATGGCATCGAACTGTTATAACTGCCTGGTTCACTGTCACTCTTAAAAGTATGCGGAGTCAAAGCACCAGAAGATGGCCGTGAAAAAACGGACCCCTTTGGTGACGATGGAACCTCTGCATTGTATGGTGTAACTAGGATTGGCTGGACAGGCGAGCTCGAGTTGAGATTCTTGTCGATCATGTTGCATCTTCGCATTCCTGATTCATCTTTCTGCAAATCCGAAGCAGAGAGCGAGCTTACATTTCGAATATGTGCTAGTGCGCGCTGCTTACCAAGTATTGATATCTGTTCTGTATATCTGAAGTTACTTGCACTGCGTCGATGAGCATGACCACCTTGGGATGCAGCCATCTTCTCCAAAATGGCTGTTTCATGTTGAGCTCTAGCTTTGGCACGGCGATTTTGCAGCCAAATCTGAAGATTTCTATGTGCAAGTCCAGTCTCCTTGCATAGTTCCTCTCTTTTGACTCTGTTGGGGCGAGGATTTTGCTTGAAGCTCGCCTCGAGAATATTCACTACTTCGGGACTAATACGCCGGCGAACTGCCTGCCTTGGTTCCTCTTTTACTTTGTTACGTGTTTGAGGACAAGCTGAGTCTTGCTTCTGTTCTCTGTGAGGGGAGAAAATTTGAGAGAAATCATCCTCAGTTTTTATACCCCCTAGATTCTCTTGACCAGGCTTAGAGCTATCAGGAAGTATAGTGCCATAACGAGATTGTACTCGATGTATTTGAGGAGTACTCGTCTCATTATAAGTACCGGGATCGGCGAACATACCTGCGTCCGCGAAAGTTGCCTGGACGGTACGAGGATAGAAGTTTCCTGCATAGCCAGCTTCATCACTAAAGAGCATATTACCAGTCATTATTATTAGGAAGCGTTTTGATTTCGGTTATTTGGTTGTGGGTATATTTAGCTGCTTTGAATTTATAGCTTCGGGCTGAACACTGGAGAAGAAAAGTTGCTAAACCTGATGAGGGGGGAATGCTGCAGGTTAAAAGGCAGAAGTAACTAAATCTGCAGTATTCCGCAGCTATTTAGGTTATGTCTCAAACATTGATAGAGTTTGTCGCGGAAGCGCGATAAGTTTAGCGCCCAACGGTGACCGTTGAGTTTATCGTGGAAGATTACCCATTTGGTAAGAGAAATCTGCCATGAAACAAAACAATCTTAACAATACACATGACGAATAATAGACTTATTTAACCATTATATGAGGGATTTATTATAGATTTTTTTTATAAAAAATATTCTTGGAATGTTCCTCACCTGAAATACATGTGAGACATTGCTGCGGACCCTGGGTCAAGGGTTTAACCAAGTCTCATAGCTCATTTTAACCGATTTTACCAAGCCGTCGGCATGATAGACTTTTTTGTTTTGGATGAGTTTTTTTTGGCACAAAAACGCAAAAGATTAATTAAAGTTTAGTCTGCTGTGCAATTCAAACAGTTGTAAGCGATGGAAGGAAAAAATAGAAGGAGATGAATGAAACCAAAAAACGTCATATGCTCTTGGAATGTGATTCTAGAAGTTCGGATGGAAAGATTTTGAGAATTTTCTAAATTTAATTTTAAAAGGCTAAAAATAATTTGGCCATAGATATTTCAGGGGCTTAGACCGATGATTTGGTGCCTTAGGGAGAGAATAGGCATAGCCAAGCTGAAAGAAATGAGACAAAAAATCTGATGAAATAAAATAAAAAGTAATCACATGAAAACGAAATATTAGGAAAAATATGTAGAAATACAAAGAGTACAAAAGACCCTCTGCAAATTCACGGATCATCCTCCATGTCTTGATTATCTCATCAGTTTGAGATCACGCACGGCTGTTACTTCACGAAATTTTTTTTTTCAAAACCATCAAACTCTTAACAAAAATCATCTAATAATGATGACCAACATCACCCGACGGCTTGGCGTGCGGTATTTAGGCTCCGGCGCCAAATCGCGGAATCTCGTAGCATCTGTTCCGAGAAGAGCATCTGCAACAGTGGGTGCTTCGGTGGATCAGTCGCAGAATTCCAAGGTGGGTGCTGCTTGGAGAGGTCGAGCCATTTCCAGGTCTGGAGGCCTTCAATATCAAGGAAGCGGATGGTCTTCGCCTCATGATGCAATCTATAGAAATTCTTTTGCTAAAGATCATGCGCATTTATGGACTTTGTTTGAAGCTTGTATAGACAGTAATAATATGTCCAGAGCTGAGAGTATATTGATTGGACTGTCGGAATTGGCCAATAAAACCGATATAACTTTGGCAGTAAACAGCTACTTGCTACGGTTATGTGAGCTTAATGAGAAGTCGCCCAGTGTTGGCCAACTGTGGATCCGTCGAATCAGGTCTTTGTTACCTTTATTTGAAGAAAATTCCGTCACTGATGCAATTCTCCTGAAAAATATATACAAAGCCGGTCATCAGGCTGAGCTTCAGCATTACATTGACAACTACGAAAAAAGACCCGGTCCTTATAACCGAAGTTTGGCTGAACTTTTGAGTCATGTCGAGGTCTTAAGTTTAGAAACTCTCAGAGACATAGTCAAACTATGCCATATCCCTTTGCATGAAATCAACGAAAAATATCGGGATATCATTGTTGCATCTTTAGATTTAGATATACCAGCATCTACATTAACGGGCACCGAGCCTGAAGTGAGGGCCACCGTGGGAACTGAAGAGTCAGAGACTGTTGAGAATCTTGAGTACAATCTCAAAAAAGGTATTGAAGAAATCAAACCGACTGATACCGTTGGGTTAAAAGCTATTAGGCGTTCATTGAGTGGACTGAGTGACTCTGAACAAGAAAAATCTGTACTGAGTAAAATATACTCTCTTGCCGGAGAGGAGATGGACGGAGAAGGTGCTTATACTGATTTCTTGACTCTTTCCCGAAAAATCACAGATCCAGAAAAGCTAGAGGAATTCAATAATTTGCTGGACGAATATAACGAAAAACGGCAGAGAAACTTGGAAGCCAAAGGAATTGAAGGTGCACGAGAAAAATGGCGGGCGGTTTTTGAGCGACGACGAGAAATGGCCATGCATCAAAATAAAGCTTATAAGAAGGGAAGTGATGCCGGCGAAACGATTGTGGGTCTCAGAGCTTTGGATACTTTATTGTGGGAGTGGAATGAAGCCATGTTACCTTTGATCCAAGAAGAGTTTGATCGTGTTGCAAAATTGCTGGAATATTCAAGCCCAAGCGATGTTCCTCCTGATCTTCAGAAGGAAATGCAGGCATTGAATATTTCGTTTTCGGACCGTTTTGAATATGGCCCTTATTTATTGTTGGTGAAGCCTGAAATTCTTGCGCCAGTCACAATCCTGGAACTGCTAAGATTAAATTCAACTGGAGGAGTCTCTGAAGGCATGAGGACTGCGCGAGCTGTTCTTGCAGTAGGTAGAACAGTGGAAAAGGAGTATCGAGCTAGGCTTCTTAAGGATCGAGAGCGTGCTTCCCTCAAGGGTGTGGGTGAAACACCGGCGACTGAAACGGAAGCGGCTGCGAAGGCCAGCAGTGCCATTAGAGATGCTGTGTTATACAGCGACTTGAACGCGAAGACTATCTCGTGGCCTACATCTATCAGGGCCAGAATTGGTTCGTTGCTAATTTCGTTGCTGCTCCAGGTCGCAAAAGTTACGGTTCATGGAGTTGATCCCGTTACAAATGTTAAGGTGGAAGGCAAGGCACCCGCATTTTATCACTCTTACCAGTATAAGAACGGTTCTAGAATGGGTGTCTTGAAAATCCATCGAACGTTAACTAAGCATTTGTCTGGTGAAGCTATAAGTGCAGTTATTCAGCCCCAGCAACTGCCCATGCTGGTGAAACCTCGTCCATGGGTTGCATATAACAAGGGTGGCTATATTTATACCTCCAATAAAGTTATGAGGTCTAGAGACTCGCCTGAACAGGTTGCTTATCTCAGAGCTGCCAGCGATCAGCGTAAACTGGACCAATTCTTCAAGGGTTTGAATGTACTTGGAGACACTGCTTGGACAATAAATACTCCAGTGTTCGACGTTTTGATCAAAGTATGGAATACGGGTGAGGAATATCTAGATATTCCAGCCAATGTTGATAGTACTCCAACATATCCACCACCACCGGCAAGGGACTGTGATCCTTCGGAGCGTCGGGATTGGCTCCGAGCATGTCGGGCACTTTCTAATGAGACATCCGCTACTTTTTCTCAACGGTGTGATGCAAATTATAAGCTTGAAATTGCGCGTGCTTTCATTGGCGAGCGATTCTATTTTCCGCATAACGTCGACTTCCGCGGTCGTGCATATCCTTTACCACCTCATATGAATCATCTTGGAAACGATATGTCTCGATCGCTACTTATGTTTTGGGAGGCTAAACCACTTGGGGAACATGGTTTCAATTGGCTCAAGATTCATTGTGCCAACCTGTATGGCTACAATAAAAGCAGCTTAGAAGACCGAATCACGTTTGTTGACAATCAAATTGATGATGTGCTGGACTCAGCCAATAATCCACTAGATGGTCGTCGTTGGTGGGCAAAATCTGAAGCTCCTTGGCAGACTTTGGCCGTTTGTATGGAGATCAGAAATGCATTAGAAAGTGGGGATCCTGCATCATATAAGTGTTCTTTACCTGTTCATCAAGATGGTTCTTGTAACGGTTTGCAGCATTATGCCGCGCTTGGTGGAGATATTGAAGGAGCTACAGAAGTCAATTTGGTTCCAGGCAGTAAGCCGCAAGATGTTTATACCCGAGTGCTGGAGATTGTTAGAGAACGAGTAGAGAACGATCTTCAGAGTGATGTGAAATCGATCAGGAATGATGCAGCAACTGTGGTTAATCATCTGACAAGAAAACTTATCAAACAGACTGTGATGACTCATGTGTACGGTGTGACTTTTACTGGAGCTCGGGCTCAAATTGCCAATAGATTGCGGGACCTTCCAGATTTGAGAAATGACGAGATTTATAGAGGATCAATGTACCTTGCAAGAAAGGTCCTTGGAGCAGTGAGAAGTTTGTTCGAAGGAGCTCATTTGATTCAAGATTGGCTTGGCGATAATGCGGTTAGGATTTCCAAATCTGTTCGTTTAGATTTGGACCTGCCCAATGAGCCGAGACGGGGCCGACAAAAGAAAAGCACTGGACGTTTAGAATGCATGAGTTCAGTCATATGGACAACGCCTCTTGGATTGCCGATTGTTCAGCCATATCGTCAGGACACTAAGAAGCAAGTTAAGACAGCTTTGCAGAGCGTTTTTATCAGTGATCCATATTCCTTCCGAGCAGTCAATACTCGAAAGCAGAAGACAGCATTTCCTCCGAATTTCATCCATTCATTGGATGCTACACATATGATATTGTCGGCAATTGGGTGTGGTGAGCAGGGCATCACGTTTGCAGCAGTGCACGATTCTTATTGGACACATGCAGGTGATGTGGATACGATGAATGAAGTTTTGAGAAAGTCGTTCATCTCTCTTCACAAGATAAACTTGGTGGAACAGCTACGAGAGGAATTTGAGCAGCGATATATGGGACTGTTACAGTTTGCAGCCATTCCTTACGAAAGTGATCTTGCTAAACGAATCCGCAAGGTTCATGACGAGCATGCAATGAGAATATATGGTCATGTTAGAAGGTTATCTATGGAGGATCAGTTGACGATTGAAAAGCAACGGTTACAAGCGTTGGAGAAAGGAGAAACTCCAGTTCTTGAAACCCCAGTGTCAATCATTGAACAAGTGCCTAAAAAGGAACTCGATGATCTATTAATAAGCAGTACCGATGAACTGAAGCAGAAAGGCCTGTATTTTAGGAAATCAAACAAACATGTTGTTTTCCGATCAACAGAACATGAAGGTACAGGTAGTGATGTGTTTGACAAGTATGAAACAAACGACACGGAGATTGAAGATCTGGAAGCAGTTTCATCCAAGGTGATGGGGGTATTTGTTCCTCTAAGAATAAGCAAGATTCCTCCTAGAGGGGATTTGGATCTTCAGCAAGTCAAAGATTCAAAGTACTTTTTCAGTTGAAGTACCTTTTATGTACATATGAAGATTTTTGTAAATAAAAAGACATTAATACGCATTAACATCTTTTTGTAAAATGACAGAGATTTAGCCGATTTTACCTTGCTGCTCCATGGCTTGGATCAGTGGCTCCATAGGGAGTAATTCTCTTCGATCCAACAAATCAAAATGCTGTCCAAATGATATAAAATGCGCAAAAAGACTATTCCAATGAGCCTCGAGGCTCAGATGAATCACCTTATCGAAATGATTATGATATATATGTGCAAAAATTCGAAACATTTGCTGACACATGCGTTTAACCACTGTTATGAAATGAGCAGGGAACGGAACCCCCTGCTTGGTCGGAAACAGCGTCTGATCGTCCAGTTTGTTAGATATCCACGTCAACACATAATCTATAAATGTACTAGCAGGAAGTCGTATCTCCTGCCTATTACTATCAACCCAGGTATAATCTATGCCAGGACCCGCGTTCATGGTTGGACACGTTTCAAATTCCGATAATGCCCCATAGAACTGATTGAGATATGTGAAGAATTCAAACACATTCAAGGCTATCCATTCATTAACATCGACATATTTAGGTAGCATGACGATTGTTTGAAAAGAACCTTTTACTAACGAAGTTCTTAGAAACGGTTGGCATAAAAATAGAGGCTTTTGATGCTGTTGATGCTGGTACGACGGCTTATTATGCATAGACGAGTTTTCATCCTGATAGCCCAGTGATCCTGCTGGTTTACTTTTCTTAGACGACCGTCCAAAGCCGCTACTACATGTTAGAGCGATTCCAAATGCAATATTTTGCATCCTTTGCAAATAACTTACCGAAATGTGTTGAAAAATGACATTGTTTGTTAAGAAGTTTAAAAAATCCAGGAGTGCGTGTTGAGCTGTAATGAATTACCCGCAAGTGACAGGACAGGAAAATTTGAGATAGGAGATTCGACGGTAGGCGAGATAAATAGCGAGATTGGCCAGTAGGTAGTGAATTATTGGGTATGAGAGTTATATTTGAATTCTTGAAAGGTTTGTAAATGTAAATAAAATTGTCGGAAACTTGCCGATATCCAATTCTGTGTCTGACTATATAAATTGTCTACTAAGCTTGTTTTTTTACCCCATGTTTACGTGAAATCTTCACTTGAAATGCATAAAATACCAGAGAAAATAAACAGAATATTCCAATTAAAGTCCTACGTTTTCTACTTCAGCCGACAGTTTTTCCAGGCAACTTTCACCTTTCAATACCCTCCATACAAATGTAGTACTTTTGGCCGACCATCTCCCTATTAACCATGACTGACATACCCAGCTCTTATACGATATATGCTTCGCTCTTATTCAATTCCAAAAAGGCAAAATTCCATCGTGATGTCGAGATCTCTATTTCTCCTAGCGGTCTCATAGAATCAGTCAAAGAGGTTGAAGAAGTTCCTGCTGTTATCGAGCCTCCGAATCTTGATCTACGAGGCAATTATACCGTATTACCAGGTCTGGTCGATGCTCATACTCACATATTTTTACACGGATACGATGAAACACCATCTTTGAATCAAATGCGCGACGAATCATTCGTTGGTCGTATTGTGAGAGCTACCAAGAGCTGTCGTCAAGCCCTCCAGGCTGGATATACAACATATCGGGATCTTGGCACTGAAGGTGCATACGATGCTGACATAGGAATACGTGATAGCATCAATAGAGGAATAATTCCTGGACCACGATTGTTCGTGGCTACTGAAGCTCTAGCAACCTCAGGATCTTACGAATTAAGACATGAAAATCATCTCGGTGGGGTCCAGGTTCCTCGAATTTCCGATCCTTGTGACGGTGTAGTTGGCGTCAAGGCAGCTGTCCGAAGACGGATCGGTGCCGGTGCCGATGTCGTCAAGTTTTACGCTGACTATCGTCGTCGTGCTTTGCGTTTTCCTGCTCCTGTCATCCCCGGAACCCCTCAGATCCAATTCCCTCCTTGCTGCGGTACTAGAATTCCTAACGATACTGTTGGGAACCCTACAAGCACGTTATTTGACCAGGATGAGATGAATGCTATAGTGGAAGAAGCAAGAAGAGCCAATGCACCAGTTGCAGCTCATGCATCGAGCTCCGAAGCACTTGTTATGGCTTCAAATGCAGGAGTAGACACTGTTGAGCACGGTAGTTATCTTACCGAGAAGGATCTTCGAGTTCTGTCAAAAAATAACACTATTTACGTTCCTACATTGGCTGTCATGGACATGTACAAAAAAGACATGCCGCAAGTCTGGACAAACCTAACGAAAATGTGCAAAAAAGCACATTCTATGGGCATCACTCTAGCGTGCGGTGGAGATACCGGAGCCTTTCCCCATGGAGAAAACGTCCGAGAGTTAGAATTGATGTTACAATGCGGCATTCCACTTGAAGATGTCTTGCGGGCAGCAACTCTCAACGGTTGGCATGCCTGCGGCGGAGAACGGTCTGGATTCAGATTCGGATCAATAGAACCGGGTTGGTGCGCTGATTTGGTTGTATTACATGGGGATATTACCAAAGATATCTCGTCGTTAAGGCATATTGCCCTGGTTATAAAGGACGGTTTAGTCGTAGTCAGGGATGGACATATTATTGAAAACTAACTAGCCAATGTATTACCCGTCATGAATAGCCATAATTTCTCGTTCATGCCCTTGAAAATACTACTTAGAAATCGGGTGCCTGGTATATGAAGATGTGGCTCAAAAGGAGCCAGATGCGAAAATAACCTGTCATAACTTGTAACTAGCAAAAGCCGCTATGAAAGGTTCTAACCCACAAATGCCGCGTTTATCGTGAAGAAAACAGAACAGTGTTAGATAGTGTAACGTTAGACATGCTCGAGTCAGATGAAGAGTGCTTTGTCACATATGATACATATTGCTTGCCAAACACCGCCCAGTGGAAGTACACCAAAACAATCATTCGGCTCGCCAAAGCAAAACATTCTGCGCCTACAACTCCAGTCTCAGATGCAGCTTGAGAAGCAGGGATAGATGAATCAAGACTGGTAAATGAAGGCAGACTCTTCATTATGACATTGTACATGCTCTGACGAACACGTCGTTCCAACAAGCCATATAAATCGCTTCTAGGCTGGAATTGTCGGCAAAGCCAACCCGTGGCAAACTCAACCACATCCGAAGGTGGACTAAGGTCTGTGGTGCCTCTAACCCCGTTGTATACATGCTTGGCCAGCTGTAGCCCAAGAGCAGCAGTATTCTTGGTCCACTTAGAATTTCCCATAGCGTCACCAATAATGGCCAAAATATCCTTCTTGAGTTTTGGAATGTCGACGATACTATTGATGGAAGTTGCTCCTGCAGCCTTAGCTTGCTCAGTCAACAACTGCTGAAAGAGTAAAACACACATATTAAGACACACGATCTTTCGCAGCTCTGCTCGGAAACTGCTCAGTCGAGCCGAGTCAAATCCAAAAGTAGACGGGAACTCACTAACGATATCATTTCCGTAACAGGTGATAAGTTTAAGTACACCATGAACAAAGCTTTGTCGATACTTGTCAGCAGTTACAGCATTGGAAACGGAAAATTCATTAAGGGTCTTTGAATACCATTCCAATGAGTCAGTTAAGTCAATCTTGCCACGATCCAGGTATTGACTATAGTACTCTTGCTCGAAATCAATGGCCGAGTTTACCAAAACACGTCGAAGACTTCGTATCTGATGATTGGAGACATCAAGTTTCATAGCCTCGAGAATCGCAAATATCATTCGTAGACCTTCAACCAGTTTCTTGGGACTCTTGCAGCTGACGCCAGCCTCGATTCGTGAAACCATCTGGTCAACCCACATATCCCTCATTGGGGCACAATGAGCCTTGAAGACCATAGAAAGCCATTTGGCCAAAGCCACAAAATCAAGAGCACCACGAGATAACTGTTGAAACATGAGTTCGCTATCCAAAACGCTGTCGGCATATGCACGATCCTTTGTGGGAAGGAGCGACATGAGAATTTCCTTCATAGTGGTGAACAACAACGGAAGACGAGAGTTCTCCATCTGTAGTCCAATGCTATTGTCCTGTTCCAATGCCTGAGAGATATTACCAGCTACAGGCTCAAGTTTCTTCTTGTCGACAGCCTTGATGATATTGTGCAACTCCAGAACGACACTGTCCCAATACTTTTCGGCAAGAGCACGCTTCCTTCTACCACGCTCACCATCTAAGTATGGTCTAAACTGAAGTTGAGGATCGAAAACAATATCATGACGTAATTGAGGGTTCTTAAAAATTTCCTGTAAATCAATCTCACGCAGACTAGCCGAATTAACAGGCGGTGGTTGCATGCAATATGCTGAATTAGAAGATGCAATAGATGAGTCCAAAGAGATCGTATTATTCTGTGACGATGATGATGATGATAATGATGATGTTAATAATGAAGATGAAGGTGAAGGTGATTGAGTCAAAGGAGGTGGGGTAGACACAGCCGGCGAAGCAGCCGATCGTTCAGCATTAGAAGCAGTCGATGCAGCATTCACAGCGGCAGTAACAGACTGCGACCGCCTCTTCAACATCATTTTTCTCTTTAATGAAGGACTAGGTGGTGGGGGTGGTCGTGGGGATGAAGAAGATGATGCATAAGGAGATGTGCAAGAAGCAGAAAACGAACTATTGCTGCTACTGGGAAGCGATGAGTCAGAGCACCTCTTGTAAATCTTGCAGGGATGTGAAGCCGAATCTACAAGAAGAATGGTAAGTGCCCTAGAGCGCCATGGTTGACGTTTGCTTGTTGCTCTTGTGGCCTCGGCTCCGGTTCGTTTAGACGATACAGCCTCTGCGGGCCTCCCAACCGGTGACGGAGCATCCATAGAGGCATCGCACTTGCTATTAGGAATAACATCGATTATATCATGATCTCGTGTATTAGAATGATGTTCGTCTTGATCACATGCTTGCGAGTTTGTGTCGTCTTCAAGCGAGTCCAAGTCCATTTGCTGTATCTTTTCCAAATACATGGAATCGGCCGAATCCATGCTCCTTCTATGCGATAAATGAGAATCAGTATCGACCCCTACCAAATCCGCATCTGTCGAAGTATGAGCGCCAGCGTGTTGTGATGGAAATGGCGACTGATTTGACATGTCAAATAATGGCGGTTGCGGACGAAATAAATAGCGGCGGTTAATGTGTCAAACGGAATTTTTTCCTTGTGTTCGTTATAAAAAAAAATTCCACAAAGCTTCCAAAAGGTATCTAAAAAAAAGATGAACCTATTATTTGTTCACAAACCAGAAAATACTGTAAAATAATGACAAGAAATAAAAAAAGGTAGGGGATGAGAATGAAGAACAAAAATGGTACCGCAACTATATATAAACTTGCCCTTTGTGTGGGGTGTGGCGACGTAGAAAAAAAAAATATAGCGTGTCGGGCGGCTATTGTTGAAAAATAAGGAGAGGCGGCGGTTCCAATATATAAAAGTGTGAAAATTTAATTCAAAACGATTTTGGAACAATGGTGGGATTCCGCCCCAAAAGTAGAACACTAAGTTGATAGTTGCTGAAACTACCGCAGATGATAGACGGGGGAAACAGGTGAAAGTTGCCTAAAACAATGTGCGGCGCGACTATCAATTTTTTTTTTTTTGCACTTGGGTTTAAACACACAAAGTTTCCGTCTGACTAATGGCAACCCCAATCGATCATACCACGTCAGCTTGTCTTATTTATTTGACTTGAAGTGGCTTTAGATTGAGTTTGGGGCGCCGTGTCACGTATGCGCAGTGTCATTTCCAAACAAGCTAATGCTAACTTATGCTGACCTGCACTTTCAGTTTTGCCCTCTTCCACAAAATGCCGACAGGCCTCACTGACCCAAAATAGCAACTACCACTGCAAATCCGTCTTGTTAAGCCCTTCCGATCAGAAAAATATTACCAAAAAAATGTTGCTAAAACCACATAGGCGACCC
Organism: Trichomonascaceae sp. B5901; assembly: GCA_037040845.1. NCBI lineage: Eukaryota > Fungi > Ascomycota > Dipodascomycetes > Dipodascales > Trichomonascaceae > Trichomonascaceae sp. B5901. The sequence continues at coordinate 1,422,696 of JAXQHN010000001.1, forward strand.
GATTACGTTTGAGGCGATAAAATTACTGCCACATATGTAACGTTACACCTGCAATGATTCATTTATTTGCAATATGCTTGGTTTTGGTTCTTTTCTTTTCTTAATAGTGGTTTGGCTTTAAACTAAACTGGTTGTAACAAACCAAAAATTTTTATTTTTTTAATTCATTTATACGTCATAAAACTATTTATTTGATCCACGAAATTAATAATTTATTATAATACATACATATAAAGAAGGTTTTTTTTTCCTAATATCTATATATTCTTTAATACATAGTGTTTGTTTCTAAATACTTTTTTTTATTTTATTTTATATAAAACAATCATGCTACCACCACAATTTATTCACCACATTATTTATCCCTGTTCCTTCTACATCCCCTAATGTCCCTTTCTCGGCAATTGTTGCATTATTGCTTTGCCGCAGAAGGGGGTTTCCCAACATCAAAAAGCCCCCTGTAAGGGCTAGTTTTGTTAGTAGGATGTGGGAGAATGTAGCATTGCCATGCCCCATGAAGCAGTGGAGCCAACATGATTGCTATGATGTCTTTCTTTGTTTGACTGGGAAAGGTAGTTATGTGAAAATCGGGGATAAGGAGCTGCATCAATATCGAGTAATGCATTAAGGGGTAAAATTGGTTCGTATAAGCCCCCTATTGATTACTAAATGTAAACAAGGGCAGCCATGCATACGTTTGGTTTTTCTCGTATGTACGGAATGCCTAATTCTATTGCGGTGTTTCAGCATGATTCCGGAGTGTAAAGCGGTACAAGAGCTATTGAGACATTTTGTTTTAGATTTGATTTCTCCAGTTTGAGGCTCTTGCACCTAACTTAGATTATATAATTGGACAAATAATGTGTCAAACAATAATTTATGGTTTACGATGTTAATATTATGTTTTTGTTTTTTGCATTGATAGTCTATATTACTAATATTTTTGCCTAGAACCATGCTAGATAGAACTTATCCAATAAATGGTACGATTTTTAATATGGTGGGGTTGGAAAATCACAAACAAAATCCATCTAATAAGCTGTTCTGTGGCATTTTATAAATATATTATTTTTCAACTAGAGATGATCAAACTAAACTAGATGATTTGATTCCAATTAAAAAATAAAAAGCAAACAATCATCGCTTGCCGTTACCATTTCGGCTTGATCAATCCGATCCTGAGTATACCTCGGTACACGACACGAGTCCCCATTTAGCATACGGAGTTTTTTTCGTAAGAGAGAGAGGGCCTCTCTTTGTTTGGGTGGTTGAATAAAAGAAAAGTTGGGTCAACGAAAAGAAAAAAAAAAGCAACCCAAGTTAGCCATTATAGGCGGCAAACTAAACTGTCATGCATGTGTCCACATGGCTACAGGTCAATAATGGTAAAGTGGATATAAAAAAAGAAAGTGTTTCACCATCCATGTGACTAATGGCTTAAAACGGCAAGGGCATTCCAATGGTTAAAATTTTTAAAGTGTTCAAACTACATTGAAGAAAACCACCATTGATCCGGAGCTCATGTGCCGAAACCAGTCAAGGGTGTAATGAATTCCGTCATAAACCACCCAGATATCATTGATCAAATCCCGTAATAACTACTCTTTGTAATCTTTACCTGTTTTAATGTCGTTGAATATTCTCATTATATACAATGTTTCTTGTCCTCTTACAAACTAGCTTAATTTTTTTTTTGCGTGTTGTTTCACACTCTGTTCCTTTCCTTCCACCGTTGGGTGATGGTAGATATTTTTTTTCTCAAGGTTCAAACAGAGTTCTTTTCTGATCGAACCAAAAAAAATCCTTCTTTTAGACGACCAGACCCCAGACCGCCCGCCTTATGTCTCTTGTAAATAGAGTGAAGCAGCGGTTTCTGGCGGATGCAGTATCTGGGCAGCATGCGCTTCATCGCATGGACGCATCGTGGGATGTGCGTAAAAGTATCCGGCGGTTAAGGAAACACCGGTGGATTCGAAGGGATCTCCAATACATCGTTATTATTTTAAACGCATTAGTCTGCATTTGTATAATTAGAAGCCCTACAATATTTGTAAGATTGGCAATGGCTAGTTTACTTTTATTGGCCTTGATGTTGCCTATAACCCAGCAGTTTCTACTCCCGGCCTTGCCTGTTTTAAGCTGGCTGCTGCTTTTCTATACATCGTCATTTATCGGTGCCGAATATCGCCCCGTGATATTTGTCCGAGTTCTACCAGCGTGGGAGAAGATTCTTTATGGAGGCAATTTGTCCGAGGTCTTGAGTAAGACCCAGAATGTGTTTCTGGACGTTTTAGCTTGGATTCCCTATGGATTGGTCCACTACGCCGCCCCTTTTGTCATGGCATTCGTGGTTTTTATATTTGGACCTCCTTCAACATTGCCATCTTTTGGATTTGCATTTGGTTGGATGAATTTCACCGCTGTGTTTATACAGTTGTGTTTCCCGACTGCTCCGCCTTGGTATCTGCAAGAACATGGCTTAGATCCTGCCAATTATAAAGTCCGAGGCTCAGCCGCTGGTTTAGCTCGTGTTGACAAACTCCTAGGCTTCTCAATGTATTCTGGTAGCTTTGATGCATCGCCACTTGTATTCGGGGCCTTTCCCTCGTTGCATTCCGGGTTTGCCGTGATGCAAGTGCTATTTCTGTGTCATTTGTTCCCCAAGTGGACTCCTGCTTTTTTTGGATATATCTTCTGGATATGGTGGTCTACAATGTACTTTTCGCATCATTATTTCATTGATTTGATTGGTGGAGCTTGCCTGGCATACGTTGTGTTTTATATGGTCAGATTGACCTTTTTACCATGCGTACAACCAGGCAAATTCTCTAGATGGTCTTATGATTATATTGAAAGAGGACTTTCTACGGCTCATACCAAATTTAGGAAAAGCATGGATGACACTGAATATATTGAGCTACCAGTTGTTGAGGCTCAAGAACAACTACAACAATTGCAAAAGAGTTTCCCTCTGGTGTCAGCTAAGAGTGGAACTGCTATTAACAGCTACCATCATCATCGCACATCTTCACATAATCTGCATTCTGGTACCGTCACTAGCATACCTAAAAATGGGAATTCTGTTGGAGAAGCTAGCGCTAATACAGGAGTGGAAAAAGAACATTCAAAAAGCAGCACTCCGTCGACTTCTTCTCCTTCACCGTCACCGCTTGTCAAGGAACATTTGCATTCGCCTGATAATTCCAGTCCTAGGGTGTAGTGAGGAAGGGTATTGAATGTACCTCTTTGCATGCTTTCACATAACATAACATTAATAATTTATAACTAATGGTTCGGCTAATAATAATGACAGAACATATTCTTTTTGAATTCATGCATTTCTCGTTTCTTGTTGTCGAAGTTCGTTAAGTTTGGTGATTTTATCACTGAGTTCTGGATATGCTTGACTTAATTCTTGACCTAGTATATCACCGAACTGTCTCATTGCGCTGATTTTGCCATTGACGTACTGATTTTGTTTCGAAAGTAATTCGACAAATTCTCTTGTATAAACGTCGGAATTTCGACCATTCTCGATGTATTCTACAACGTCCAGAGGGACCTGAATATCGGTGGAATGACCCGTTTTATTCAGCTGATTGAGTTGCTCCACCAATAAATTGACTCTATCATGCAATGCTTCTTTAGCTTCACGAGTTCCTTGATAATCGTAGACTAAAATGCCAAGTTCAATATGAGTTTCAATCAGTTGACGTAAATCGTCGCTGATTTGATCAAGAGGATCCGTACTTTTAGAAATAGGAGCAACACGGACCATGATGAGACGAGTTAAGAGCTAATTAATCTTGTTGAAGTCGTATAATATGAATGTTTTTCAATTCATTAGCTTACGAAACCACGATCCAATGACCAAAAGTAGCATAAATACAGAATTATCAACCAATGAAAACGCCCAAATAACCGTCAATATCTTTCTATCAGCTCAATTTCCCTTCCTATCTTCTTTGGCGTTCTGACCTTATCTCACTCTCCCTCTCAATCCCTTGGGTACCTTGGTGAAGTTGATTATATCGCAACTTTACCCAAAACCGAATCCTTGATTTTTCAGCACACGGGCCATTTCTTCAAAACTCCGCTTAGATGGCTGTTTCAACGGAAACAGAAGGACAAGCACGTCCTGATCTGGAGCAATATAAAGGGCCCGGGCATGATAATATTCATAGGGACAAGACTCATATGATGTGGCATGCTCGCACGGGCGGATATTTGACGCTTTTTGGAGCTCCTCAACTAACTTTTCATGTGACAAATGATAATATTAATGCTGTTTCAGGAGCCATTGCAGGGTTGGTTTCTGGCGTCGTCGTATGCCCTTTGGACGTGGTTAAGACGAAGCTACAGGCTCAAGGAGGATTTGCATCTATTCGGGGAAACTTCGGACTTACTAGAGCATATACAGGCATGTGGGGAACACTACGTGATATATATAAAGAAGAGCGGATCCCAGGATTATATAGAGGGTTGGTTCCAATCATTATTGGCTATATTCCTACATGGACAATCTACTTTTTGCTCTATGAAAAGACCAAACGGGCTCTTATTCAAAATCCTTGGTTTGCTCAAAATCTCACGGCTGTTCATGTCGTCAGTGCTGTGGCTTCAGGGGCTGCTAGTACTGCTGTCACCAATCCTATCTGGGTAATTAAAACTCGGCTAATGAGCCAAGGATCTCAGGCATCATGGCATCGATATAAGGGCACCTGGGATGCCATGAAAAGCATGTTTAGACAAGAGGGTGTCGGTGTATTTTATAGTGGTCTAGGACCAGCATTGTTAGGGTTGGGTCATGTTGCTCTGCAGTTTCCGTTATATGAGAAGTTCAAGAGAATTCTCAATGGTCCCTCAGATTTAAACCGACCTCAGAACTCCTACAGCATAATACTTGCATCGGCATTATCAAAGCTTATTGCATCGTCTGTTACTTATCCTCATGAAGTTCTTCGAACTCGCAATCAGATCAATGTTGGCCATACCAAGTACCGAGGTATTGTGTCTACAGCCAGAACTATATACCATGAAGAAGGTATCAGGGGGTTTTATGCGGGATTGGAAACGACTTTATTTAGAGCAATTCCATCCAGTGTGGTTACCCTTTGCACATATGAGGCTATATCAAGGTATTTACATGGCAAAGCGGCATCGAATCCTCACGCACCTACGTTAAAAGCATAGTGAAAGTGTATAAAACAGGGCATGTTTTTTATTGGACAATTCTGTTGGATTTTGTTTTTTCACCTATTCAAGAAAGAAATACATGTGATATTAACTCGACGAATCAATTGCATTATAATCAAAGATGGGGGCTTGGAGATAGAACGTTAATAAGGCAATAAAGACTAAGGCATTTTGGGCAATAGACAATAACTTGGAGTGAATGACGTACCATAATAGAATCAGATATGGATAACAAGTGGAATTCACTAAGAAATAGAAAAAAAAATTCGTATTTAATCGCGTTTTTTCTGACTCGTCTCGCTTCCGTATATCCTCAGGCAAACTTATCCCAATACGGCGATTTTTCACCATCCATCCATCCAACCTCCAACAATGTCAGAAGAAAACAATACCATCGAGGCAGTACAAGTTGAAAATAAAACAGAAGAAGTATCGTCAGTAGATGATATCAAAACTCGTCTTCATATGCTGCAAGATGAAGCTAAAAAACTCGAAGCAATGCAGGAGGATTTGAGCAAAGAATCCAATGAACTCAAAGAAGATAAAGAAGACATTGATAATAGAAGTGTTTTTGTAGGTAATGTCGACTACGGTACTAGTCCCGAAGAGCTTCAAGCCCATTTTCAGAGTGCTGGTACCATTAATAGGATCACCATAGTGGTTGATCCATTCTCCAAGAGACCCAAAGGATATGCTTATATTGAATTCAGCGAGCCTTCCCTGGTTGGACAGGCTCTGTTGCTTAATGAAAGTGTATTCCGAGGAAGAACTCTCAAAGTTATACCTAAAAGAACAAACGTTCCAGGTATGTCTGCTAGAGGAAGAGGAAGAGGAGGTATTAGGGGTCGTGGAAGAGCAGGATACCGAGGAGGATATCGGGGAAGAGGTAGAGGAGGATATTATCCGTATTAAAGTATAAGAAAAGACGGCTAGGGGAAAAAGAGAGAAGAAATGTGTAAAAAATTAAAGAAGAAAAAAGGTGTAATGTGGAGATGCCGTAAGATGAGAGATGTGATACGTCAAAAAAGATCAAAAGGGCCAAAAAGTAATAGTTGAAAGACCCCAAAGAAGGGCTATGAGTCTCCCAAACGAAAAGTATATTGTACATATGTATATTTATGCTGTAAAATGTGAAATGTAAATGCAGAATTATGACGTTATGATGCATGGCTAGATGTGCCTGAGATCTCGTTGAGATACGTGTGAAAAATCATCTAATAGGGAGAGATTTTTCATAATAGAAACCAGAAACCCTTCATGAATTATATAGCGAGAATGTCATGCCGCATAACGTGTCACGCCCCATGTTCAACCCTCTTTGGCCCTATTCCTCCTGTTGTAAGCCATCCTTTCTCTCCCATCGGCTCTCGTCTCCATGACAATGTCAACTTTGAGTCAACTGGAATACCATCAGACTTCCAAGCAGGGTTATCCTGCATCAAAATGAACAGTTGTTGTAAAATCTCTCCAGGACCAACTGCTGGTGGAGTTGCACCATTAGGATCAAATTTGAAAGCAGTATATCCATCCTGGGGAATCATTTCAATTGTTTCCAGAGTTAAAAACGTACTAGAAACATTCTCAATCTGAGCCTCGATTATATAGGAAGTCGAATTATCCGGATATGATGTCATCTTGGTCTTGACTGATAAGCCTGGAGTAGCATTGAACCGATAATTCTTGCGAAAAGTCACCGGCTCAGGATCCTCCGGAAGGTCCTTGATCATCTCCCTATATGAAATAGTGACATTTAAAACATGCAGACCAGGATCACGAGATTCGTAGCTCACTGAATGCTGATAAGTAGGACGATCACAAGTCAAAACGATCTCTTCAGAACTATCCACCAATGAATGACTACTATTTCTATCATGACGTGAAGATTCAGGAAGCATAATTGATGCAGATACAGTGATGGCAATTGGAGGTCCTGATCGTTCATTATCCTTATTAATGCTCAATAGACATGAAAATGGCTCGCCAACATAGACATTGCCGAACGATCCAGGCAAACTTAGAGCGTTTTGAGGAACAGGGATTTGAGATCCAAGATCGGCATAATATACTATGGGCCTACTAAGTCGTAGAACCTTAACCGCCACCTTATGTTTATCCATTTCTGGATGATGATGGTATTGAGGGTTATCGGACTTACAACATTGTGGAGATTTCGCACATCATCAGGGGTTACCCGGACTTACCCGGCGTGTCTCCCCAGCCAAACATGGCAATCTCCTCATCTTGTTTCGCTGCGGTTTAATCAAGCCCCTTTTTAACCGCAACCCGGGCATTGATTGGATCTGGAATTTCTCCACAGTTTGAAACCTGTTATAGATATCTGAGGTTTTGTACTTGGACCTGTGAACCGAGGGTCCACTTTCAGCCCTGCTGGCCTTGAAACTGGGAATCCCCATCTTTTGCTTTTTGCAAGGGTTGTTATAGTGTTTGATAACAGAACTGGTGTGTGCTTCTGATCCGTCGGAATCACAGCAACCAAGAGCCAACCTCCAATTTGGTTGGTTAAACCCGAGGTTTCAAGCCTAAAATCGATCAATTAGTTATCAGACTATTTGATTACATCATTTTATACTGTTTTTAACTGCACCAAGCCTTGCCAAGTTTGTTTTCTTCTGCCTGATATTATTAGTTGATTTGAAGATAACCACCAAATAATGCTTTCGGCTCACATCACCACCACCCAATCGCCGTCTATACGGACGGAAAATGATCCTCATATACATGCGCATGCAATCTGTATAGTTGCACCTTCATCACCTGCAAAAAATGGCCCAGGAAACTCGTTGGATCTGCCCGATGATAGCAATTATACTACGGGACCTACTCCGAGCAGTAGTGCCGATAGCGTGATAAGTGATTTTATGAGCATGAGATCATATAATGAGACCCAAATTACTACGCCATTTGATATGGATAAAGAGGACGATAATGTCAAGGATGTGGAACAAAAATCAAATGGCCAAGAGCTTAGCATCTCCACCTTAAGACCTACATCTCTATTACCTTCGCTTAGTTTACTATACCCCGATACAGCACCTAGATCAGCTTGGAGACCTCAGGTGGATTCGTGGATGAAAAAGAACCAACCAACTAAGTTGCGTGAGCTTGCAGAAGCATTTGCTGCTGATATCCGTATGAGCGAAGCCAAATTTATGCAGAACAACTCCGGAGTGATATTATCACAGCCACAACAACAAATATCTACATCAATTAATCATGTGAGACGTGACAGCAGAGTGTCACAAGAAAAGCCATACTCGAGAGCTGCGGTTCCTCATGTTAAGGGGGTGACTACAACTGTATCTACGGTTCCTCGACCGGATAACATTCATACAAAAGCGATTATTGGTCATACCAATCGGCAAATCGAGCCTCCATCACCACCATTATCTCCGCCATCATCTCAGGGCATTAGTAACGTTGAAAATGGGTCTCGAAGAAAATGCATATCATGTGGGTCAGACCAGTCACCGTGCTGGAGACCGTCATGGTCTTCAACTGCTGGACAGTTGTGCAATTCTTGTGGATTACGATATAAGAAAACAGGCGCCAGGTGTCTTTCATCCTCGTGCTTACGCATTCCAGCCAAGGGCGAATGGATGATTATGAAAAATTCGGCTAGAAATGTCGACGGTAGATTGACATATACTTGTTTAACATGTGGAGGAGATGTCGAGGTAGGAGAAAGAGGTTGAAAGCGGGAATTCACGGGTGATTTATAGGTTATTCTTGGGGGTTTGTTTATTTAGTTTTTTTTAGTGTTTTAGTTCTTTTTTTTTAGTTAATAATTTCTCGCTGCAGGGTTTTTCTTTTTTGCTTCCTCTCATAATCTTTCATACAAGTACAATGTCAAAGTGGCTGGATCGTTATGAAACGTTTCTACTCAACAATGCTCATCAGATAACTTCGATAGAGAGTTCGCTAAGGAATTTGTCATTTATTTTACCGGGAAGATATCAAAATGCAGAACTTGTATCTGAATCTTTATATAGTATCCTTCAGATCATCGGCATGTATCATGACCGAATCTTGGTCAAAGCCAATCAAGCAAAAGAGAAATTAAGTGCTCATAATCGATATGTGAAGGGAATAACGACGCATTCAAAGTTATATCAGATGATTGGGCTGATATTGAGTTTAAGCCGATGTACTGAGTTACTGGCTGAAATGGCCATTGTTGGACAAGATGGTAAAAAGCCTCAGAATAAAAGACAAGCCAAATTGGTTGTTGGAATTGAGTCTATAAAAGCACTATTAAGGCTTATTCTTATTATAAAGTACAGAAAACCAGTGTTAGGAAATCCAGTGATTGAAAGGCAATTGGATGCTGCTGCATTACAAGCACCAGTTGAAACAGAGCCAGAATTCTATAAAATGAAACGTTCAGGTACGTTGCTTCCTGGAACCCCTTTAAACGGTCTTGAATATCTCCGTTCTCGAGCAATCATGGCTGAAGATGTCAAGGATCCCCTGGATATTCTACACCATCTTAATGGCCAAGGGTTATTAGCCGAGGTCTTGCACACTATTCGACCAGTCATATATGCATATTTAATTCTACGTCTTCAGGCGGGAAAACCCGATCGTCAAGGCTTTATTAAGCGTTGGGCTCCTTGGGTCATTGGCTTATCGTTAGATCTGGCTTCTAATCAGCTGCTTCTCGACAGCTATAAGCAAACATTACCAATGGGATTACGGTCATTGACTCAGTTAGAAGCCGAGGAATTAGGAGCTAGACGCTCAGCTCTCTCGTGGTATCTTCTAAGAGGACCCATGTATAAATCATTGAGCCGACCAGCCTTGACGACATTGGCTAAGATGATGGATTTCCCCGTAATCAATCTATTCGGCTCAATTGTTGACGATTATAAATACTTATTTGATAGGTATTATTTTAGTTCTGCATCAATGTGAAATGATCCATATAAAATTATATATAAATTATATCAATGTACATATATTTGCTTTTATAGCTTGTTTGGCCTTTTAACTCCTTGCTGTATTGATTAAAATATCCACACAATTTCGTTAAGTTGGCATCCTTTCAAACCATTCAAGCTGCTTGTATTAGCAGAAACAACCAAACACAAAGCTCGGTGGTGATTTTGGAGGATTTAATATCTTAGAAAGTCATTGAGACTTGTTGTAATAAGAGATTTTTGTGTTAAATTTGCTAAATCCATTTAACCTTTGGCTTTTCTCCTCACGGCAGCATTCCTTGCTTATTCGTCATCAAACAGGTTAACATTGAGCCATTCATCGAGAAATTTGGCACTTTTATCATTTGGTTTCTGGTGACTATTAAATCTTCAATAGCTCAATTGCTGTTTTGGACTTATACCGATATAAACTTGGTATGCTTTGAATAGTATCATCATTTGACAACGCATTAATTGAAGCCCTATATTTCTGTCAAGTGTGTGCTTTCTTAATAATGGATTCAGCCTTTTCTCAGCGTTCAACCATATCAAAGGGTAAATATGCCCTTAATGATTTCACTGTCATGAGAACATTAGGAACCGGCTCCTTTGGTAGAGTTCATTTGGTCCGGTCAGTTCATAACAATCGGTTTTACGCCATGAAAGTCTTAAAGAAGTCTCAAGTCGTCAAGATGAAACAAGTGGAGCATACTAATGATGAAAGAAGAATGCTTAAACTTGTAGAACATCCCTTTTTGGTCCGAATGTGGGGCACGTTTCAAGATAGTCAAAACCTCTTTATGGTTATGGACTTCATTGAAGGTGGTGAACTATTCAGTCTTTTGCGAAAAAGTCAAAGATTCCCTAATCCAGTGGCCAAGTTTTATGCTGCAGAAGTGACTTTGGCCCTGGAATATCTACATTCTCACAATATCATTTACCGTGATCTTAAACCAGAAAACATCTTGTTAGATAAGAATGGTCACGTAAAAATCACAGACTTTGGATTCGCTAAAGAAGTACAGGATGTTACTTGGACGTTATGTGGAACTCCGGATTATATTGCACCCGAAGTGGTGAGCACCAAGGCCTACAATAAGAGTGTTGATTGGTGGTCGCTAGGAATACTTATATTTGAAATGCTTACTGGATATACCCCATTTTATGATCAGACTCCAATGAAGACTTATGAAAACATATTGGTTGGTCATGTTAAATATCCTTCGTTTTTACATGCTGATGCCGTTGATTTGCTACAAAAGCTTATCACAAAGGACCTGACTAGACGATTTGGTAATCTTCAAAACGGTTCTCAAGATATAAAGTCTCACGCATGGTTTAGTGAAGTGATTTGGGAGAAACTCATGTCTAAAGATATTGAAACGCCTTTTGAGCCTCCAATTCAAAATGGAGTTGGTGATACCTCATTGTTTGATCGATATCCAGAGGAAACAATCAATTATGGCGTCAATGGTCCAGATCCATATCATGATGTCTTTATAGATTTCTAAGCCATACACAGTTTTGTTATTTTTCTTTTTTGTTTGATTCGTAAAACAACCAAGAAAATACCTAACTTTTTACTGGCTTTCAAGTTATATATGCTGAATGCTATTTTTTGACAACAATCTAGGTTTCTCTACGTAAAAGCCCTAAAAAATACTGCCGTAAACCACGTATGTACATGTGCAGATTACTCTTATTTACGATAAAATAATGTCTGTTTAACTTCTGGGCTATATAAAATTGAAGCTTGTACCAAGTCGGATGTGCGGCAGCCATGGGCAATATACGAACAACAAGGTTCTGGACCTTTGGACCCCTTGTTATTAAAATGCTAGTTTAAAAGTATTTTGGAGATATTGATACTAATAATAGTAACTTGGAAATGATACCATAGGCATTGATATGATAATAAATATATTATATATACCTTCAATAATGTATCATCATTTATTCCGGTTTATAGGATAAATTATATAGCGTGACATCCAACGCTTAGTTATAAACTCAAAAATACAACTTTAAATCATTTCCCCGTTTCTGTCATCAAACGGTTGTTATTTTTATTCCCACAAACCAGATATACAAATAGATATAAAAAGTCTAAACAAAACCCTTTGTTTCTTTTTTAATATTTTTCCCGTGCCTCGTTATTTTTTATCTTACATTTCAACAAGGTGGACGGACCGGCTCCACCACCTGGTGTGTAATTTACTTTTTCTTGTTCCGTCCAATCAGTTCGGGTTGTTCAAATTTTACTCGTTTCAACACCTAATCAATGTTTTGGTACCAAACCAACTAGGCCATTTATGCTTAACTTAAAACATTTGCGGTTCGATTAGTGGCCACATTACTGGTGAGATGTGCATACGGACCTCCCGATTATGCAAGCGGTTTAATTATTGCAGTAATACATGGTTGTTTTTTTTTTTTTTTTCACGCAAGGTTGGCCTCGTGAGGTAAAACATGCATTTTTATTGTTCTTAATTAACACCAAGCCAGATCCTACCGCAAGGAAGAAAAAAAAGAAATACAAAGTTATACGTCTTGCGATCGTTTAATGTGCCCGACTTGGCAACGAAAAAAAAGCAAATACCAATCAAAAACATAAACTAGATAGAATAAATTGCAAATTCTCATACCATTAGAATGAATTAAGCACTTGTCATTTCCAATTCAGTTCATTTGAGGAGGCGCCGTGGTTTTTTTATTCAATATACCCTGAAATTGAATTACCACTTTAGGTGATATTCAAAGAGAAGTTCCAATCGAAACATCAACAAAATCCCCCAAACAGAAGAATCTTTGGAGCGCGATAATCTATCAAATTTTAAAAAAAGACGCAAGAAATAGATATCAAACAGATGGATTCATCAAAACAAAAAAAACCATAATATATCAAATTTAACCTCGAATATCTACTTATATTCTTTTAGACTATTCTATCGTATAATATGTATTAAAACAACTCATAACAATGCAAAGCCAAAATCATACTTTTATTAATCTAGCACTAAGGCTGCAGATCGCTATCGGCTGAGATTTAATTACAAGGGGTAGCCTGCGGCACCGCATACCGGTCCATAACACCAAAAATGGTTCATGCCAATGCCCATGTTAGATAATCCACATTTAAGCGCCGCGTCCTTGATATCTAAGATGCAAATCTGTGATAGACTATAAACTATTCATGTATATCAACAATCGTGGTTTTATAAAACCATCATTATGGTGAATCATGTTGCAGGTCCAAAGTTTATAAAGCGGCCGGCCTTAAATATTTTTTTGTTGGGTGGCGGTTAATAAAAAGTAATTTGATTTTGACGACCGTTCTTTATTGCAAACAAAATACCCACACAATCTGAGAAAAAGAAATCAAAAGCAATATATTGTGGTACATAGTTAATGTTGTGGGAAATGACAGGAAAAAAAACAAAAAAAGAAGCCGGGGCCTCTCTTATAAAAAAAGTTCTTTTTCCATGTTATTGAGAAACACGTCCAAATATAACATAAAAAGACCTTCATTTTAAGATTTGAAAAAAGCTTGTCAAATTATACATTGGTATTAAATTGCCCTTTAGAAAACGCTATCTACCACTTGTAGATTTAAGCATACACCTATAATCAAGAAGCATTTTTTTTTCAATATTACCTGCGATTAAAGGCGGCTAAAGATTATTGCTGTATCGAGTATTTATCCACTTAGTTTGATTGTTTAAGGCGTTCCTGTGTCGGCGTTGCAATTATTGCTTTTGTTTTTCTGTTCGCGTGTTCCAGGAGCTTATTTTGGATTCTTGCCTTGACAGCCATTGTTTATTTGCTTTTTTTCTATGCGGCATTTAGTTTTAGAGTAGCCTCTTGTACGACAAGTTCTTTGCTACGACAACAACAACATTTTACCATTTATTTGTCATTTCATCATTACAAGTCATCTACTTATTGTTGGTCTTGGCTAATATCCTGTCTGGATTTATTGTCATTTTATATAACTAGCCTACTTTAAACCGCCCCCCCTTTTGATCCAAAAATGGAGACCTATCATGGCTATGTTAGGGCTACCGTGGATGCAATAATTCTGTTTGAAGCATGCCGTTTAGGTATGCTACCAAGAGTTCAACGGCGTCTCTCCGATAGGGAACGAAGATCGATACGTTCTGGTAGTATATTTGTATGGGATGAAGGTGAAGCTGGCATGAGACGGTGGACCGATGGCAAGTCTTGGAGTGCCAGCCGAGTGTCAGGATCCTTTCTTACATATAGGGAAATGGAAGGAAAACGCCCGGAAGGCCCAAATTCCGATAATAGTGACGAAGATAGAATGTTAGAAGATGATAAAAGTTTATCGGATGGGTATAGGTACAAGCCTGATGGACTTATGAAGCAGTCCTTTTCTATCACTACCACAACCAATTTAAAGCTTCATCTTATATCTTACTCGTCTCGGAACGATAGCGTCTCAACTGATCTTATGCTTCCATCTCAGGATCCTGCATTTAAGAACCTTGTCATTCCTCAGGGGCTTTATCCTGACCATGCTTTTGCTCCGTCAGGATCACCGGTCGCATCATCAATGGCCTTGTCAAATCCTTATGCTCAAGCAGCCCCTGTTCCATATAACTATCCTACCATTGCATATCAGCCTGTTGTAAGTGCTGCTGCCAACGGAATGGTTTCTACTCCAATGTACGTGCAACATGGATACTATCCCGATGCTAAAATGGTTCAAGCTACTGCTCCTATGGCTCATCATCAACATCTTCAACAACAACATCAGATACAGGGTCCTGCTCCGCAGGCTTTAGCTGCGCCGACTTCTAACGGTACAACCCTACATCATTCAGGATATCATACCCCTACATCGCCGAACCCTACCCCTCCAGTGTCATACAATCAACCTCCGGCATCTATACAAGCTACCAATGGCGGTGCAGCTCCTCCTTCTGCATATAATTTCTATCTTTATGATGGTGGTCCTCCAAGAATGCCTGCAGCACCTACTGGGCAGCCTGTTTCATTTACTCTCCCTGTACCAAACAACAACAACCCGACTAGACCCACCAAGGACATTCCTGTGCCAAATACCTGGGGTGAAGATACACGAGCTTTGAATGTTTTGGACAGTTCGCTTAAAATATGAAGTATTTATATGGCGATTTTAATGACGGCATTTTTGATGAATTGAGCAGTCCATCTAGACGAACTGTATTCATACGTATACAACTATTGCTAGTCTAGAACTACATTTGTGTACTGCTGTTTGTCAAATATATCTATTAATATTTAGAACAATCTAGATTGAACGAGAAAAAAACACATTACTTTATATTACATGGCCAATGCTATACCCAATGTCTCTAAAGCACACGGTCCAAATCCACTGTCTTCAAAATTGCCCATGCTTCTTCCAGATTCCTTACATGATCACACAATCTTCACGATCTGGCTCTGCTCGTACGGGGATACCCATATCTTCAAACGTCAGAGCGTACGCTGCCTTCTCAGACTGTTTGTTCCCGTTTATTGAATTTGAATACGACGTGCTGAATGAAGACACTGTCGATGGCCGACTCATAATCGATGATCCAGAATCTGTCTGTGAAGAAGCATATGATGAACCTTCACTAGAAAATGCGCTTGCAATTGTTCCCTTAGGCGACGAGAAGGGTGTATTTCGGGTTCTTTCAGGAGACGGATGTCGCGTGGGAGTCGAACTACCGCTATTACTTGGACTCATGGAAGTGGGTGCTTCGTATGCCTTTTTTGATCCTTTCGAACCAGCCATTTCGTTTGCTTTTGGCTCTGGCGAGTCCTTGTCACTACCCTCGCCGTTGTGTTTCTTAAAAACACCTCTCAACTGTCTACTGATTGATGCAGCTGAGTAAAATGATGATAAACGTTTTTGCTCTTTCAAGCCCTGAGGAGAAGAGCCACGGGGTGAAGGTGTCGGTGAACCATCTCTTATCTTTCCACCAATGCTTCCAGACGATGCGCCGGTTGAATCTGGCACGAGTGTAGCCGTACTGAATGACCTAGAGCTCTGAGGAGATAATCTCTGACGTACGGTATAAGCGGAAACTCCACGGATGATCGGCTCAGGTGATCTTGAAGGACTCCGAGATATTGGTATCTGTCCAGCATCGGACCGCCGGTAAGTATGTCGACCACGAACGGGTGATGCGAAAGTTTGCGGCCGTAGCTCCGGTGAAGTAACAGCCTGTGGCCGCAGGTCTGGCTTGCTTTCCTCGACCATCGACGTAATGCGAGGATTCATCGGAAACCTATAGCTCGGCTGTTCATTATCTGAAACAGGAGATTTCCTATCAATTTCATTATTAAAGGTACTCGGCCACATATTTTTCAAGTCCTGAGCCAATGAATTGTCCTCAAATAGATCGTCTACATCGCCGTAATCTGCACTGATCGCAGTGTCTGTGCTACTACGTTGGCTGGATGCCGCAGTGTCGTATACACTGTCAGTTTCTTGGTCCGGAGAGGATGGTGGTTTGATGTCGTTGTCTGTGACTTCTGGAGCCTGCACTTGCGACTCTTTTTGAGATCTGGTGCTCTTCAAACTACTTCGAGCTTTAACTGATAATGTTCGTTCATGGTCTACTCTGGTGAGTTGACGCTTAACTTGAGCACCTGTGCCGGCATTTTCTAACGATTGCAATCTTTCTGAAGCATCAAGCGAGCCCTTATTACGAGCCGTTTGATAAAAGGAAACAGCCTTTTCTAGGTTGGATTCAACGTAAATACCAATTTCGTAGCAATATCCCACGGCAAAGGTACCGTATGAACTTCCTTGTTCAGCAGCAATAGAAGCAAACTTGAAAGCCCATTCTTCGTTGATTTTAAGACCACAGTCATCACTACCGGTGAGGAACCATTTTGCGATTTCCACCTCAGCCAGACTTCCAAGACCGACATCTAGAGCTCCAGTTCTGAATCTTTGGTATTGAGCACCTCTAGAAGCTACATGGAAGTAACGTAATGCGACAGAAGCATCGAATCCGCGGCCCTTTTTTGACTCACCTTGCCAAGCTTGACCAATACGAACCATGGCCGGTAAGAATCCCAACCATGCAGACCTCTCTATTGAACGAAGGCCCGACTCATAATCCTGAGGAAGATTTTCTAAGCCTGGAAGTTCACCAAGCCGTATTAATCCATATAAATAGGAACTTTGAGGACAATCCGGATCGTCACTGTTGCTACTTCTTTCCAGTAAGGAGAAACCTCGATGTAGATCAACAGATTTGCCAAAATGACCCTTTAAATACGCCATAGCCATTCTATACATACAAGCAGCATCCAAAGCCTCGGTGCCACTTTCATAGTAAAACAATGCCTTGTCCTTGTTACCATGGGCTTCATGACTGGCCCCAAGCCTATATAGAGCTCGGGCATAACCCAACTTTGCCGACTTTCTGAATAGTTCACAAGCGTAGTTTTCATCTTTTCGTACACCAAATAGTCCAAATAAATACCATACACCCATGATATATAAGGCAGCGGACTGGTATCGGTTGGTCTGATTGGCCACCAGCTCGACAACATCACGAGCAACATCAACAAGAGTCTGATCCACACCAGGCTGACTTTCCGCGTAATTCAAGGCATCTCTGGCCCAACGAAATATCATCTGAGTCCGTTTCTTGGGGTCGCCGCTGAGAGACTTTCCCTGCAAAGCAACCTGAACGTGGTCCTGGTATTCCGTTGAGATTCGGGTTAATCGGTCCACGGGAGCCATTACAAGACTCGGGAAAGGATTGACGACCTCAGGAAACATGTCATCGGGGAATGAAAATTGCCCATTAACAACCAAATAGTCGTTCATTTTTTTCTATTGAGCCATTGAGGTGTTGAAGCTTTATGGATAAAAATAAGATTTAGATGTAAACAATGAGGTTTCCCAAAAGGGACACAGCCACCGGTTGGCAGCAACTCTAAAGGCTAAAGAAGGAAATGAAGTTGCTTGGCGGAAGCAAATATGCATAAAACAATGGATATTACGGATATATTGAGGGGGAATATGTATGATTTCCGATAAGTTGCAGTGCGTGAGTGAAAAGTTATTCCGATCGAAATGGTGTTGATCCGTGGGGTCTTGGAGAAGATCCCTGAATGGAAAGCAAATCAAAGTCAAGGTGGGTCTCGTAACTTTTGATATTTTATTAAAATGGGTTGCTATTCAAGACAAGCATATTGAACCAATCAGACCATTTCTGTTCCACATGATAAGTTAATTATAATCCGAGGCTTTTTTTTCCTGCTTAAATAAGCCGTTAGAACATTTTGCCGCAACAGGTGCGGCCGTACTGAAAAATTTGAAACGAGGGTATTTTGACAACAAATTCCATCCAGATGAGCTGCAATATTGTGGCCAAGACCACGAAATACGTCGCAGATCATGCCAAGGATGTATTTATAGATGAATCGGCATGTCATGAAGCGGTTGTCGGGTTTAATGCTGCTAATTATAGTACTGATTCTTGGTCCGATCATCCACTGAATCCAAAGCCCGGGCAATCCATGACTGCAGAAGATACTGTCTTGTGGATTTTCATCGTGGATCTGTTAAACTTCAGTTTCTGGTCTAATGTAGATGATGGTGATACCGGTTTGGCTGAATCGCAGAGATATGCTGTGGAATTCAACGGCCAATTATATACCGGATATTGGGCATTAGTTGCAGCTATAAATAAATCATCCGCTAATGGCATGGCGATTTTGGATCGGAAAACTTGGAAAAAGCCGGAATTTCCTCAGATTATGGCTGAAGTATTCAAAAGTTCTACAGCCGAGCAAGTACCTTTACTGAAAGAACGAATTCAGGTTCTTCAAGAAGCAGCAGCTGCTAAAGAGTCCATATTTGATCTCATTGAACAGGCTGAACAAAGCGCGTTGAAATTGGTGGATTTATTGACATCTGCTTATAAATCATTTGATGACCATTGTACTTATGATGGAAGAGTGGTCTATTTTAATAAACGAGCTCAGATATTCGTTGCTGATCTCTGGGCATGTTTTCAAGGTAAATCATATGGGAAGTTTCACGATATAGATAAAATCACAATGTTTGCTGATTATCGAGTTCCTCAAAGGCTTCAAGCTTTAGGATGTCTTAGGTATTCAAAGGAGTTGAGCAGCCATATAGACTCGTTGAAGGAAATACCGCATGAACATCCATGGGAATGTGAAATTCGTGCATGCTCTATACAAGCAGTGGAGATTATGCGGGATTATTTAACGAGAGAATATCCTGACAGTGGAGCAAACAGCATTCTGATCGATTTTTATCTGTGGGATACGGCCAAGGAGAGGCAGAAACAGGGAGAACGAATGGCGATATGCCACAGGACGAGAAGTATTTATTATTAGGAGGAACAGGGAAGTTTGGGAGGTTTTTCTTCTGTTTAGGTCAATTGGTTGTGGATGAAGGTCTGTGCTGGTTTTACGGAGCATTGACGCACAGGCCAGCTATGATCTGATATGAGATTATGAAATTTATGAATAAAATGATGATATGCGATGGTATGCAGAAAATGTGACTATAAATAGAAGTAAATGTGCATAATGTTGGTGCACTGTTGCTCACCGTACGGGAAATGATGTACTGCTATCAATATGAATCAGATCTCGATCTGATAAACATTACCGCCACAAAAACGTTATAGACGACTAATGAAATAAGGCACACAAAATTCAATACCGCGAAGCCCTTACAACACGCTCGAATGTAAATATGCACATTTACGATCGTTAATTATCAACCAAGCCAGCGGCTGGACATGAATCCAACCCCATCAACTCCCTCCCCAGGTCTCCTCATCTCTTCCCTCCATTCTCCTCTCTCTTCCCCACAGGTCGTGCCATTTTATCTATCATTTTCATTCGCGTCCTTTCAATAGGTTCTCCATTAGCTATACTAAACTGCTCCAATATAGCAGCATGCCCCACATAACTGGCTAAACTATCCCTATGAACATTATTCTGCCATTCATCTCTACTTGTATTCGCATCTCCTACTCCAATATATCGACTCTGAAGTTGCTCAATGTTCTGTTGATTTCTCAGCGGATCTGCCATTTCTGTGTTATATGGAAGTTTTCTGAAAATTTACAAACTCAAAACTGCTAAAACGGACGTCATGGAAGACACGCCGTCGCCACAGCCTGAGGAAAATCATGGCATAGCGACCTTTGAATACTTGACGAAGGATGCAATGGAAGATTTGTCGAATTTGGAGTAAGTAATTGTATAAGATAGATTATGTTCCATGGGCTGATTAGTGGAATCTAACGTCAAGCATTCCTGCCATAACCAAAGATTCTTCTGCTGTTGTAACGCTCTTCTATGAGGTTTTATCGTGTGTTGAATCAGATATCTTAGCTCCTGAACAGGCTAAAGAGCTGTTGGATCAGGTTCTGGTGGATGATTCCACCATTGACCTATGCTTAGATACCTGTCTGGTATTCCCTATAGCTGACAATGAGAATTTGAGAAAACTGATCTCATCTATGGATAAACTGGATACTAGACGAATGCTATTACTGCTTGAACCGGCGACTTTGGCTGCTCTCAATGTGGCTGGACCAATCTACGAGAAGAGAATTGTACGAACAAACACCAATCTTCTGTACAAACAGCAACGATTCAATCTTTTACGCGAAGAAAGCGAAGGATACAGCAAATTGATTGTCGAATTATGCAGTGCAGGTTCTGGAGCAAGTTCGTCGACTCCAAAATTCATCGCTTCCAATATAGAGTCTCTTATTGGTTACTTTGATCTCGATCCTATACGATCTCTGGATCTTATATTGGACTTTGCTTCTTTATATGTGGCAAAAAAGTATCAGTTATTCATCGACATACTGCGTAATTCCTCATGGTGGCCAAGTTCCACCGCCAAATCTGAAGACCCTTCTTCATTCACTGGAGGAAACAAAATAGCCGCACAGATTCTAGGGTCCAAACTCCACTTTTACGAGGATAATCGCCAGCAGGTTCCTGATCATCTTATGATGTTTATAGCGTTGCTTGTCAAGGAGGGTTTCATTGGGCTTTATCAGATCTACGACTTTCTACTTCCTGATGACAAGGGTTTACAGGAATACGAGCAAAAATGGAAAAAAGATTTAGATGAACAAGCATTTCTGGCTACAGCATCGGCCCTGGCAATGGCTGCACCTCTCACTGATGACGATGATATGAGATCAAAGAAAAATGACCCTAGATCTAATGACTCCACAACACCAAACTTACAAGGGACAAAGTCTCTTGTCACATCGATATCCACGGTGCCTAATGAGAAAAGAAAACTTCAGAAGGCTCACTTTGTTCAGTGTCTTCTGGCAATCGGTTGTCTTCAACCTGCCATGTTCATCATAGGGAAGTTCCCTTTTTTGCCCAATGCTTATGAGGATATCGCTGATATGATAAACAGAATTTCTTTGCATGTTTTGCAACCGTTTTTCAATGAAAACCCAACACCAGGACCAAATCTTCTTGGGGTTATACGCCCCATTCCGGTGGGAGCTATTAAGCAGACTACGCTTTCTTTGCCCGCCCAGAACGAACGGAAGGTGGTTCTTTTTCCTCAGGGCGAAGACGCGAGGATAAATCAAGTTTTCTTTTATCCCCCGTGGGCGCAGAATATCAATTTGAGTCCTATTACGAATTTGGATGAATTTGTTAAGCATTCTGAGCTCTATATCAAGTTAGTTGGCCCTTTTGTGGCCCGAAATACTGAGCTTTATGTGGGACTTATAAGAGTTGCTCTAGCTGATCTCCGTAACGAAAACTCTCGTGGTCAAAAGTTTTGGGTAGACTATTTCAGGAACTATATATTACCTGGGATCCCTATTCTGACCCCCAATCCAGGCATTATTAGCGAAGTTCAAAATTTATTCGTCGCAGTTGCGGACAGATTTGAGACCCGCTATAATATATACGGAGAATGGAGTGCTGTCTTGAACAAGTCGGTTCCGATACTCAAATTCGCATCCAGCAAATCAGAAAAGGAAGCTAAAGACACACTCAAACGACTCTCCAAAACTAACGTTTCAAAAATGATGCGCAAGATAGAGAAAATCAGTTACGCTGATCCTCTTACTTGCTTTACCGTATTTATCAGTCAAGTTGAAAGCTATGATAATCTTGGAGACTTGATCGTTGAAGCTGCCAGATACTTCACCTTACTAGATTGGGATGTCATGCCATATGTTATCCTTACCCAGCTGGCATCCGGTCGGGGAACGATGCAACAGGATGGTATCAATGATTCGAAGTGGTTACAGAGTCTTTCAAATTTTGCTGCTAAGCTGGCCCGACAATACTCTGGCATGGCTGTTGAGCCACTTCTACTTTATCTTTTGAAGCAATTCCATACTCAGAATTTTGATAATCTTATTGTTCTCAAAGACTTAATTGGGCATATGGCTGGTATTGCGCAAGTTTCTAATCTATCTAGCCAACAAGTTGAAATGTTAGGTGGTGGCCCCCAACTGAGACTGTGTGTTTTCAATTCTATCGACGATAATCGAGACGAATCTTTACGGTCGGGCAAACGACTTATCGAGAGTTTGATAAACCTTGGCATTTTCTCAGAGTTATTCATTATTTTAGCACAAACACACCGTGATTACATTTTTAAGAGCGTTAATCTGGTGATCGGTGCTGAAAAAGTACTTGGACATCGTTATGATGAATTGACTCATGTTTTATCTCAGTATTCTGAGATGTCTAATGACTTCCTTGAACCAGAAAAGTTTAAAGAGCACATGGCTGGCCTTACGTCTCTTTTGATCGATTATAGAGTAGGCACCAGTTGGTCTTTTGGCTTATGGAGGGATGTTCTTGGCCAAGAGATAAGAAAGAGTGATGCTAGCTACGAAGCTGGACAAGCGCATCCTTTGCTACAAGAGATTGTCGACAGACATTCGGAGATTGAAGAAGTTGCCGATTGGACATATCTTAATCCTGTATTTTATGTTTCCTTTTGGCAGCTTTCACTTTACGATATCCAATATCCGGAGGAGAAGTATTCCCAGGAAGAATCGAAGCTCCAGCAGATGGTGAAAAAGTTGGAATCAGCAGAGCAGGATCCTAGAGATCAGTCTGGTCAAATGACGCTTCTCAAATCACAAATTATGAACTTGAGCCTCGAAAGCAAACGACATGGCCTACACTGGAATAAGAGCAAAGCACGACTGGAAAACGAGAAATTGTATTGGTTTGAGGGAACTAGAAGTCTCGCTGCGCGACGCAACCAGGTTCGTGCTTTCTTAGGAGATTGCATCTTCCCTCGTGCTGTTCACTCTCCATTAGACGCTATGTTTTGTGCAAAATTCTCTATTCTTCTGCATCTTCTTGGAACTGTAAACTTCAGCTGTCTGACATACTTCGATAAATTCTTCACGGATGGCATTTTGTATGCTACTCTACTGACTTGCACGGCTTACGAGGCTGAGAATCTTGGTCTTTTTTATGCCGAAGTTTTCCAACACCTAAATCATTGGCGTGAAAGTCCTGAGATATTTGCAACTGAAGCTCTTGGAAAAACAGAGACTGAAGACGGGTCTACTACTTATCTTCCTGGTATGAAACTGTTTTTTGACGACACTGCAGATTGTGACGACAGAGGTTATCCGACAAAGGAAAGCCAGCTTTTGAACTACGACCAGTATTGCCAGGCATTGGAGAAATGGCACAGACGTACTGCTCAGACGATTGTGGAGAGCCTGAAGAGCTACAATTATATGCACAGAATGAATAGCATAACGTTTCTTAAAAGCCTGATTGGTGTTTTCCCAGTCATCAACACACAGGGATGGTCAATATCTGATGAGGTTCAAGTAATCGCTAAAGAAGAGACTCGACAGGATCTAAAGCTTTCTGCAACAGCTTTAATGTCACATTTATCTCAGCGATCCAAGTTTTGGATACCACTTTATGAGTTCAAGACTGTCACTGAAAAAACCAAACAGCAGCTTATTCAAGTTGAACAGAAGAGGACTTCAGCGCAGAATAAGGATACACGAGGGCCTGTTCGTTCAACAAATATCAAAGATGCAGCGAAAGAGGCACGATCTTCATCTGTACCAACAGCAGCAGTATCAAATGGCCGAGATACACATGTCGATACTCCACCTGCGCCGCCTGCGGGACCTAGAGATTCGGAAGTTCGGAAGAGACCTAGACAAACAGATTCCAAATATTCAGGAAGAGATAGCAAAGACCGCCGAGACGCACCACGACGGGAATGGACACGAGATCGAGAAAATAGCTGGCCAAGAGATCTTGACACAAGGCAATCGAAGCTTTCCGCTCGGGATTTACAGCGTGAAAGGGACCGAGAAAGAGATCGAGAGAGAGACAGAGAACGGGATCGAAGAAGACCCGTAGCCCCACCGCCTCCTCCACCAAGCCAACCTAGGAGGGCTGCTGATAGGAGGATGGATCGTGTTGATAGCCGATCTGATAAGAAGGTGGACGTGAATTCGATTCCTATGGGGCGACGACCAAGAAATATACCACCACCGCCGCCACCACCACTGCCTTCTAAAACGAAATCTTCAGATTCGTCATCAGCTGATCCAGGGCCACCTCCACCTCCACCGCCTCCACCTCCACCTAGTGGTCCAGCACGTCGAAAAACTAGAAAACACGACAGAGAAGGACCTACGGACAGAGGAGCGGAAAACAAAAGAAGAAGGCATTAATAACGACTATATTAAAAAAAGTTATTTAAAGTATAGTAAAATAAATAAGATACCGCGTGACAACATGCTCGGTACAATTAATTGTATCATATTAGCTCTCATGAACATCGTGAAAATTCGTAACAAAAAAAAGCAGACATAATAAAATAAACAGCAAACCCCTTCAAATTCCCTGTTCTAGCATTTCATCCAATTCCGTCAAAGTGATTTCTTCAGGACGATGGAATTCCAGCGACATATCTGCATCTCCCCACATCCAGCCCCAGTCATCTGAAGCAAACATCTCAAAAGACGAAAGCTCATCATTATCGACATGGATGGGCTTCTTAGTGTTTAGTCCACCAAATGCCTGAGGTGGTACTGTTGGCGATATAGGTCCGGGACTATGAGAATCATCTGTATGCTGACTCTCACTGTCTCTAATCAGTAGTTCCTCTTTAGGAGAAAGAAGTGGCAACGCAATGAGATCAGATTCACTGGTAGTAGTTGGAGATGCAATAGCAGGAGATTCAGGCACTTTATGATCATCATTCTGTGCATCTGTAGGTGTTGTCCAATAAACAAATCTAGCCCGATGGTTGGCATTGAGTTCTGATTGTCTATGGAGTATAACGTTAAAGTCATCAATAGGACGTCCTTCACACCGTCGATAAAACACAGTAAGTTTAGTAGCCAAGACACTAGCATTGGGACAAAGTGTCTTTCCCATAAGATCACCCATCTCTCTAGTCGAGAATCGTTGCCCTGAATGAGTCTTCAGAAACCCCAGAGCATTCTCCACAATGGGTTCCGGTTTAGGCATTTCCGCGGCGGGCCCGGGTGGGGGTTTGACCAACTCGGGACTTCCCAATTCTGGTCGTCCTAACAACAAAGCCCCCCTCCTAGTGATGGGCATTTTTTTATCAGGCGTCTAACAATAAAAAAAAAAAAAACCTGGGATCGGATAAAAAATTATAAGACGTAAGTAGGTTGCCAAGGGAACAGATTATCAAAGTGTTTCTGCAGATTAATAAAGTGGCCACCTGGGTGGATATCGTGTCTAGTTCTGCAAATAAGCCTAATATTTCCCCTTTGTCGGTTGGTTATTAAACCGTTGATTGTAGTTGGTTGGAAAGCAAAAATGCGTTTTTCGCCTCTTTTTCTTATATGAAAAGCAGCAAGATCGTAGCTAATTTTGTAACTTACATTTTGGGTGGGTTTGGTGAACTTTTCAGCCGTGCCGACACGTTTCTATTGTCTTCTTCCCTCAACCCTAGCCAAAATGAATCAATATAAACAAAGTTCCGACAAACGGAGTTCGGATACGGAAACTTTGGATTTATTGCATGAAATCTCTCAGCTTCTTGATACTGGCTTAGATAAAAAGTCTTTACAGATATGCAAATCGTTGTGTGATTTGGGGGTACATCCGGAGACGTTGGCTAGAATGATCCAAGAGTTACGTCGTGAAGCTCCATGAATTAAGCAAATCCTTCTGTTCGTTTTTTCTTTCGTGGCCGTTTGCTGCTGGACTGGCTTGATGGCTCTTTGGGCTGTTTCACCGGCTCAAGAGTCCAGGATTCAGGCTCTGGTTGCTCAAACGGCCGATCTCCAAGCTTAACCCACTGATATTCGTGAATAGGAGCCTCCCATTCGCCTAATAACACTTCTGTTCCTCGTCTTACTGCAACATGCTTGAGTTTGGTATCAACGTACTTTTGAATCGTTTGTAAATATGGAGGTTGAGTGTCGGATTCAGGCTGTGAAATCTCCACTCCAAACGATGAAAGAACCATTTGAGTCCCTATATGGTTGCAAAGTTGCTGTTTTCGCGTCAATAATGCGTTAGAAGCATTCTCCGGCATATTTTGCGCCATGTCTTTGAGTGGATTCACCCATAGTGCTGACAAATGATCGTTCATCTCGCTCAGAACATTCACATTGTATAAGCTATCAGCACCATCAGCTAAAGATTTGACATGGACATTGGAATTCCTATATCGTTCGGTTAATTGACGTATCATATCGATAAGTTCCTCAGTATCAGCAGAAAAAGGAGCGTCACTAAGCTCGCCCAGTGTCGCAGTCGCATGGTCCCCTGGTAGTTTGGCCCGAGAATCTATTTTCTGTGACAGCTTAGCAGCATATTCATCTATATTAGCAGAATCTGCATACTTTGCGTCAAATAAACTCTTGTAAAGCTCACTAAAATCATAGTAATATATATCAGCAGGACGATGAATACCTGCTGGCCGTTCATAGGTGTAATCTGTTTCATTTTCTTCCTCCTCGTCGGCCTGTGACGTACTTTCATCCACCGGTTCTTCAACTTTTACATCCTCATTTGTGCATAATAAATCCCTGTATAGCCCAAGATCATTTGAGATGCTGAATGAGGCCAAAAATCGATCTTCCGTGTCACCATCAACTGGGATACTGACCATAGTCTGTATAGGCTCATTTGAAGGCAACTCAACATAATAAGGGTCACCGGCCATTTTTGGTAATCCCATATGCTCTGTAAACTGATATGTAATAGACACAGGCAAAATCTGAGAATAAATAGACAAAAGAGCTACATCGTCAAAAGATGCACTACTGAGCTTCAGACTAGGATCCTCCGGTGATAAATTATGAGCCCAAGATAAAAGAGATTTCTTAGGCATTCTGGAATCTATCCAAGTCAAATGAGTAGATGTTAATATAAATAAATGCGCGCTATCTGTACGAGACGGCACAAAATCATGAATTCTCAATTCGTCCTCAGGTGGAAATTGATACCAAGGTACATATTCTGCATCAGATCGAGTATCTGTAGAATACACCCCTCTTCTACTAGCAGTGATTATATTAGAGGGACTTGAGCCCCATGCAGTTTTATGCCAAGGAGATCTTGAAAGTAGATAATCGGGATATTGACCAGAATATGTCTCCACAACGTCACTTTGTTGGACCTGATATAGCTTCCAATTTGAATCCGTATATGATGTACAGATATGAGTCCAATCCCAATGACTGAATTGAGAATCCGCCTGTTTAGAACCGTCTTTTGCAACAGTTAACGGTGATGGCCATTCATCATCGTACGAAACCAAACTAGTCTCTGAATTGGTTCGACACAACACATAAGGACAAGCAGTAGGCTCTGGCTCAGCAAACTGTAACTGTTTTACGCCAGATCCCATATTTATTTTTTTCATATCAGAGGGCTGAGGTATATGAATGTCACCTAGATCAATCTCATCAGGACCACGAACTGGGACTGTTTTTTCTTCCAAAACGCCAACATTAATAGAAAAATTGCTCTTACTATCAACATATGCAATATTCATCGAATTCTCGTTTTCTGATAAGCGTCCTGTAGCAACCAAAGACCCCAACGTTGGATCATATCCATTGCCAGACAGAATGTTATTACTCTCATACGAATAAGCAATTGCCAAATCAGAAGGGAAATAGTTATCAGAAGCAGCCCATCGCAGCTCATTATATACCCTACTTTTAGAAAGACTGGCCATCTCCTGGTTTTGTACCTGGCCAGTCGGTGGTGAAATTTCTACGGGCTCAGCTACTTTACGGAACCGAAATCCAAGCCCAGAACCTCGAGCAAATTGCCAAGGCTCTGATGAGTCCACGTGAGGCAAAAATAACTGACTACCATCTTGACCATAGGAAATACTCATGCCCTTTAGTAGGGATGGCCATATAGTACTAGTGGACCCCATCGTTGGTAGTTGGAAAGAAACCACGTGACTATCTAAAGAATTGCGCTAAATAGTACTGCCATTTCGACTTACTATATATCTAATGTGCCCCTATATTCCAAGAATAAGAAATTCACTCTGTCTTTTCTGATTTTTTTGAGGTATCCTCAAATCTTAAATCCCAGCCCATCTTTGGTCCATAAAAAGGTAGAAGATCCGCTACATTCTGTACATCCTTGTCACCTCTTCCTGACAAACAAACCACTATATTCTCATCTTTGCTAAGAGTCTTGGCTAGAAGCATGGCACCGTAAACAGCATGTGCACTTTCCATAGCTGGAATGATACCTTCTGTTTCGCTCAGTGCTCTGAAACCCTGCATTGCTTCGATATCAGTGGCTGCCATAAACTCTGCTCGACCAGACTCTTTCCAAGAAGAAAGCTCAGGACCAACACCGGGATAATCCAGACCTGCAGATATTGAGTGCGTGTTCTGGATTTGTCCTTCACTATCCTGAAGAACATATGTCTTAAACCCGTGTATGACACCGGCTTTGCCTGCTGTCAACGTAGCTGCATGATGCTTCGTGTCGACGCCTTCACCACCAGCTTCAATACCGAGTAATTTGACGGACTTCTCTTCTACAAATGGAGCGAACATGCCCGAGCAATTAGAGCCTCCGCCAACACAAGCCATAACATAGTCTGGCAATTTCCCATCATTGTACTCCTTGAATTGCTGCTTAGTCTCACGCCCAATAATACTCTGGAAGGTTCTAACCATAGTTGGAAATGGGTGAGGACCAGTGGCTGATCCCAGAACATAATGCGTTGTCTTGAGTTTTGTCACCCATTGTCGAAGAGCTTCCGAACAGGCATCTCGCAAAGTCTTGGTTCCATTTTCTACCTTGACAACTTCGGCCCCAAGCAACCGCATTCGGAACACATTAAGTGCTTGCCGTCGAACATCTTCTGCTCCCATAAACACAGTACATTTGAGACCAAATTTAGCAGCTACAGTGGCAGTAGCAACTCCATGTTGACCAGCACCAGTTTCTGCAATGACTTCTGTCTTTCCCAGGCGTTTTGCAATGAGAATCTGACCAATGGCGTTATTGATTTTGTGCGATCCAGTATGATTAAGATCTTCTCTTTTAAGCCAGATTTTGGCACCTCCGACCTTTTCAGTCAGTCGGTCAGCCAAATGTAACGAAGAAGGTCTACCCATATATGGAAAATAAGACCTGTACTCTTCCCAGAATTTTGGGTCATTATTAGCATCGTTAAATCCCTGTTCCAGTTCTCGCAAGCAAGCATGAAGAATTTCAGGGACAAATTGGCCGCCAAATTCACCAAAACGTCCACTTTTCACATAGTCATTTATTTCATCATTTCCAGAAGGAGAAATTTCAGTAGAATGTGTATATGGATGAACTGAAACTTTTCTTTCGCCAACAAGTCCGCTAATATATTGCTCCACAGCCTTCTCACGCTCTTCTTTGGGCGTGTCACCAATCAAATTCACAAGATATGATCCAACCACTATACCATCAGTTGCAGGCGATACGACCTGATAATGCTCTCGAGAAGAAATACCAAACCCTACAGCCAAAGGCAATGAGCCGGTGAAGGAACGAACTCGTTTAAGTAGTTCATCAATACCTTCAGAGAGCTTCCCTGTTGATCCTGTTACACCCATTCTTGAAACAACGTAGATGAAAGAGTCAGCAATTTTAGCCAGTTGCTGTAACCGTTCATCAGTCGTTGACGGTGCCACCAAAGGTATGTAACTGAGACCATGGCGATTTGCAATTGAACGGAATCCTATGGCTTCTTCGGGAGGTAGATCTACCAGTAGAAAGCCGTCAACACCAGCATTTCGAGAAGCAGCAACAAATTCCTCTTCTCCAAACTGCATAACAGGATTGTAATAGCCCATTAAAAGAATAGGGACCTCAACACCCTTACTTCGGGCCGTTTTGACCAGTTCCAGAACCAAATGAATAGTCACTCCATTAGCAAGAGCAATATCATTAGCTTTCTGAATTACCGGACCGTCGGCAATTGGGTCGCAAAAAGGCATGCCAAGCTCAATAACGTCTGTTCCCCCTGCTTGAAGGGCTTTCATTAGGGGTACTGTTTCTTCAATAGAAGGAAATCCAGCCGTTATGAAAGCTATCATAGCATTTCGACCTTGACGTTAGTAAAAGAATAGATATTCAGATAGAACAGACAACAACCTACCTTCCTGCTTACATCGAGCAAACGTTTCTCGAAGATGTTCCGACATGAGTTATCGAATGGTTGTTGTGTTGCCCTGCCCATGAAATTTCCTTTATAAATCAGTCACGTCACGTGATTGCGTAAACGAGAAGGGTTCGTTAAGCTACTAAGTAATGGGGCTAGGTGAAAAAAAATGATTTATATAAAGAAGCGGTGATGCATGGTACTCTACTGCTACAAATAGGGTATCTTATTTGACTCTTTGTATTGTATTCTACTCTATGTCGATCTGTAGATCCACCGTATAAACTCCCTGAGTTTAAAATTGACTCATTGAATTCAGATAGTGACGATAACTGCAAAAAAAAAAACCAGCTAAAAGCAGATTTATATGGCTTCTGTAGTAGAACGTGATACGGTGTTAACCATCGACTAGTAGATAATATAATTATTAAACGTCGTCCCATGTTGAGGCAGTGTACTAGCTGTAGGATCAGAGCATGGTTCTAGGTTATCAGCCTCATCATACACTAGACCGTCGGATCCTTATAAAATGTGGAGAACTTATACTTACAAAATGCACATGTTACACGCATCAAAACATTCACACTAACAAAATAATTCATTTCCCATAATTTCTCTACCCAAATTTCCATTTTCATAATATATCTAATGATCATCTCGCAGGTCACGTGGCCAAACTTATGGATCAACTATCTTGGCATGCCACATAAAATTCAAGGCAAGCAAGTTCTGAATTTCAGATATAAACTATATCATGTCGTACCATATATTCAATATCTCTAGTCTAATCCATCATATGTCAATGCCAGAGCGCGGATCGGCTAACCTGCCGCACTACAATGCGGCAAATGCTATTTGAACCACTTAATCGGGCTACAAAGTCCGGCAAAACCGTCCCGAGCTTTACCATGATGAGACATTCATCCCAATTCAAACCTTAGTAAGTCTCCATTCTGAGACATATTTTTTCGGGTCAGGTTTTCCCGTAAGTTTCATGCAAAAATTTTCCTTCCCAATTCGGCAGGACCCGAACTCCTTATAAATCCTCCGTACGGAACTTTGTACCGACTGACTTCTCATTGCCACATAAAATTTGGAAAATCCGCAACAAAACTGATACTTAACTTTTTCTTTTATTATTTGCTGGTGGCTATATTTGAATGCCAGCTGACTTATATTATATCTCACCACTTGTATCTTCCGACCAGCTAGTTGATGAATTTAAGTCTCCGGACTATAGCCTAGACTATGAGCCGACGGCATGTGGCGATCAGCCAGATGCTGTACCACGAGACTTTCAGAGCTCAGACCAATACCTTACGGACATCAGGTTTCCTCAGGTGAACTTGGCTATGTTCCCTACTGAGATTTTGCACAAGATATTTGGCTATGTTGAGGATGGCAGCGCTGGGATCGAAAGCCAGAGAAATTTGAGCAAACTGATCATGGTTTGCAGCAAGTTTTACGAGATTGGAATTCCTTTGCTTTATCGATACGTGAGGATCAACTATTCTCGCTCCTTCGCGTTGTTTAGACAGTCTCTTGAGGTTTCTGGCCATGGTGAGCTTGTCAAGACATTGGATTTCAGCTCTTTCACATCGGTGGGTTTGGGCAGAACTGGCAACATGAATAAGGAAATTAAGAATTTAACTTCGTCTAGTATCTTAAGAGTTTTGGAACTATGCCCGAATTTGACTAGTTTTCTTGCTTGTGAATTCATTGATTCTGATATTGATGTTGCAGTGTTGGATCATTTGACTGATATGCAGCACCTCAAAACTGTGGACTTTTGCGGCTTGACCCACTTTTTTGAGAGTCTTGGCAAATCTAACTTTGCTCAAGCTCCCAGTGCTCTTTGGCGTTTGAAGAATGTTTCCTTTCATATTTGTTCTGCTATTCCTTCTGAGACTTGGCGTAACATTTTGCCTAACTTGACCAATGTCGAACGTCTGGATTTGACGCATACCAAAGTTGATGCTGAGGCTCTATGGAATCTTCCTGCAAATGTTAATCTTACTCATCTTTCATTGGGAAGATGTAACAAGTTGACATCGAAGGGCTTGATGTCATTTTTGTGTTTTCATCCGTCTGTTCGAAATTTGACTTGGCTGAATATGATGTTTGATGCCTCAAAACCATTCCCATTATCAAGAGAAGACCTTGAGAAAATCCTAACTAATTTACCTGTTACTCTCGAATATCTTAACCTGTACGGGTCGGCCTTGAAATCAGAGGATCTCAGGTATCTGCTTAGGTTGAAGCATTTGACTGCCTTGTCTCTTGGATATGCCAATATCTCTGTTGAAAGCTTGTATGATTGCATACCTCAGTTGAATAACCTTCGCTATTTGGACTTGAATGGCAATCCCAATATTTCACTCTGGGTTTTACATGATAGGGCGTTTTACGACTTGAATCCTAAATTGGAGGTTATTGAATTGAGCCACCGCTCTGTGGTATCACTAACCAACATTCCATGGCAGACTCAAACTGGGCAGGGCCGAAGAGGTTGGATATATCGAGTTGATAATAATGCCAAACCTCTGGAGCCTGCTCGAATGCCCACTAGACGTTTCAACTCTTATCAACCGCGGTTATCGGGTGGAAGTCCTGTTGCTTGGAACATGATTGAACGAATGAAGACTATTGAGGATGTTCAACCACCAAAAAAGCAAACAGTGGAAGATTTGGAGACGTGGCGAGCATTTGCAAGTCGAAAAATCCACATGGGTGAATTTGATGATGAAAAGCAGCTTGGACTACATGGCTATTATGGATATCATTTGAACTGATACTATACGACATCATTGACGAAATTACTCACGAAATTGCTAAAAAGTGCCCTAATCACGGAAAAGCACTGTACATACATCATTCTATTATACCTATCATTTCATAGTACGCAGTTGCATAGTATTTATATATTTATTCATGTGTTTTGATATCGTACTCGCTCACCTTTCAGCCGCATCTAGGACTCCGATGCCGCACTATTGTGCAAGCTTTTTTTTTATCACGCACTCACCATTATGAGATTGGCAGATGAAGGGAATGGCCAGGAGGTCGAGATAGAGCAGAAACCGTCATATTGGACTCTTCCTCATAGAGATCAGATCATCGTATTGATAATATGTCGGTTCTGTGAACCTTTGGCCTATGCATCCATAAACCCCTACATTTACTATATGGTGCGGGATTTCGGATATAACGATCCAAGTGAAATATCTGAACTTGTGACAATTATAACGACATGTTTTTCATTAGGACAGGCATTGACTGGTGTCTGGTGGGGGACTTTCAGTGATAGTCGTGGTAGAAAGCCTGCAGTGCTGCTTGGTTTGATTGGAACCGGCTTATCTATCATTATATTTGGAACAGCACAAAATGTATACCTAGCCATGCTTGGACGATTACTGTCGGGCATGCTTAATGGAAATGTCGGTGTTATGAGAACAATGGTGGCTGAGTTTGTTGGAGATAAGAAGCAGTATCAGACAAGAGCTTTTGCTATTTTACCTATAACCATGAATGTGGGATCTGTTTTAGGACCTACTATTGGAGGATTACTAGCAGATCCAGCTGGGAATTACCCGGGAATCTTTGGAAAGAGTCAGTTTTTACAGAAATATCCATACATTCTTCCAAATCTATTCCCACTGCCATTCATAGTCATTGCTCTAATTTGCAACTTTCTATTTCTCGAAGAGACTCTGCAAAGTCCTCATGCTCTTATTCCTGTATCGAAAGATCCCGGCTTGAAACTAGGAAGAAAACTCAAGGCATGGTGGACTAGACAGCCTCTTGAGACTGTTCCTGAAGAAGGAGAAGAAGCAGAAGGATTACTCTCAAATCCTGATACGGTAGAGATGGCCGATTTTGATGAGGCTGCTGAAAGCAGAAGAGCAAAGCAGTCTTCACAGTCTGCATTTCAGAAAACAACCACGAAATTCCGTGCCGTTCTTACCAAACCGGTGCTTATTACTCTATCGACATATGTTCTTTTGATGTTTCATGCTCCCACGTTCAATCAGTTGTTTCCATTATTCTTATCTACGCCTCGTGTTAAGGTGGAGCATCGAACATGGTATCATTTCAATGGAGGGTTGGCTCTTCCAACTTCAAAAATTGGTATCATCTTGTCTATTATAGGAATCTTTGGCACAATTATCCAGCTCTTTGTCTATCCGAATCTTGCTGCTTGTGTTGGTAATGCTCGGCTGCATAAGAGGGCTCTGTTAATATACCCATTACTATATTTCGCTATCCCATACCTGTCGTTTCTTCATCGCAGGTCTCCATTCATCATGGTTGCATGTATTGGGACTTCATTTATTTCGACAATGGGAAGAACGTTGGCAATTCCTCCTATGACGGTGTTAATCAACAATGCAGCACCTTCTAGAAAAGTTCTTGGAACGGTCCATGGACTAACGCACTCAGTTACGAGCTTGGCTCGTACTCTGGGGCCTTTTTTGGTTGGTAACATATATTCACTGGGACTAAAGTTGAATGCGATATACTTGGCATGGTGGGTGATGAGTTTTATTGTGTGCGTGGAGATTGTGGTGGCCATGAATCTCAAGGAATGGGGAGACGAAGTTATGATTGAAGAATTGGTGGAAGAGGAGGAAGAAGAAGGAAATTTATGATGAATATTAGGGAAAAGGATGGGAGGATAGGAGAATCTTGCATAGATAAATCAAGCCATGTATGTTGATGATATCTTTAGTTATTCGACTAGAAATGAAATATATTGATATTGATGAAATGATACGGATAGTACAGTATAAGTATTTCAGTGCGTTCAGGACCCACCTGTAGACTAGCCCCAAGACCGCCCGATTTAAGTTCTCGCAATGATTGTAGTGTGGGTGTAGGCCATCCATAAGTATTTAGCAAGCACGATAGGCTATACTCAGAGGCCCAAATAGGCAGGAAATGGCCGTTATTCGAGAAGCATTGCTCTCCGTTTCGTGGGCCGCATGAGCAAAAGTCTCTGATTTCCTCAGCCTTCGAGATGGCCATAGCAAATCATAATGACATACCAAAGCCTATTCTTTATGGTTGGCTAAGACCTTGAATCAAAAGCGATCCCTAGGACTGCTCATTGATCTAATATGACCAGATATGACCAAATAGTCCAAAACAGACTAGTAGCAACGTCTATTCCATATCTATTAATTATAGTGCTCGTAACTGCTGATAATAATATTAGTGGTCCTGAGTGTAAAAATCTCCATCACACTTATCCACGGGCTATGCCAAGCTCATCGAGTTTACGTTCCCGTCTAGCAGCAGTTTCTCTTGTTCGTTTTTGTCCCGAAATTCAATCAAAAGCGTTTTAATATTTTTCCTAATGCGACTTTCATACCCCAGTTCTTCCACATATTCATATGTGGGATCTTGATCAAATGCTATTCTACAACAATCCAATAAAACGTTAGCGGTGAGTCCGACAACGTCAGTATGCTTTATGCTGTTAGCCTCTAAATCATGTGCAACCCATTCCAAGTCCTTTTCACTCGTATTAATGCGAAATATGTGATTGTACCAAGGCTCGTTATATTTTTCAAAAGCCTGAGATGCAAAATGAATGTCAGCGAATACTCGATCTATAGCCACGGAATAAACAGCAGAAACTTCCTCGGGAGACAAAGATGGAGCAATCTGTTTGAGAGAAATACCAGGAGTATCCATAAATGCTACACAGGGTATTACAAGTATTCTATTAGCCGAAGAGTATACTGGCATGGTGCACAA
Organism: Trichomonascaceae sp. B5901; assembly: GCA_037040845.1. NCBI lineage: Eukaryota > Fungi > Ascomycota > Dipodascomycetes > Dipodascales > Trichomonascaceae > Trichomonascaceae sp. B5901. The sequence goes on from JAXQHN010000001.1 coordinate 1,459,245, forward strand.
TTTATGGAACTGAGCACTCCATTTAGCAGCATCAAAGCCAATTTCCTCTAGAGCTTCTCGCAGAGCAGTATCCCAAGCTGTCTCTTCGTCGAAATCACATTTTCCCCCCGGGAACGCAGCTTGGCCTGGATATGATCTGAGTTTGATTGATCTAACAGTAACAACTACGGAAAGCTTTCCTAAATGATTTTCATATAGTAAAACTAATACAGCTGCTCTATTACGATATTTGACGCTATTCCATAGTGCAAGAGAGGTGGGGTTGCTGTATTTTTGGAGTCGAGCTATGAGCTGTTGACTCTGTGGGGTTGGCATTGGGGGAAATTTTATAGTGTGTCATAGCTTCGAGGAAGCAGGCTAGCCGGCCTGAAGTACAGCAATGATCTGATAAAGGAAAACGAGGAATAAAATATGAAAATATAACAATTATTGTAGTAAGAGGATGTTATATTTCATTTATTCATATATTTTTCTGATTTATTGGACCAATTAGAGTGGATCATACTATTCTTCGCTCTGGCCTATTATTGGCTACGCGTTCTTGTAACTGCAGTAGACAGCCACTGCATTAGCGTAGGAAAAAGTCGCTATTCAAAATTTCCGTAACTTATCAAACTATAAATTTATCTAAAAATAAAATTTATCTATTCCGACGCCTGTGTTTTTTTTCGTTTTCTGTCGAGCATGGGCTCAATTGGGTTAGCCGACAATAACCGAAGTTGAAGATTACTGATATGATAGTCCATCAAACTGGCCAATAGATAAATAGCAAACAATCTGTGCAAAAAGTAAATTAAAAATTTTCATATCACCCTAAAAAAGTAACCAAGCACATAATAAAATTTGTCAATCTCATGATAGGAGTGATCACAAATCAAATCCGGCAAATAATACCATGTGAAGCTTGCGCCAACAATAAGCTGATCCGGAGGCCGACGTTAATGCAATACAATGAGAATTAAAAAATTTCAAATATATTCACTATAAGCTTCTTTTTAATATATACTAATACTATTATTGATGTATTTTTTACAGCATTATCAATAATTCCGCAGCGGAAGATCCGCCGGCCAGCCAAAAACCTGATTTGCTCTTGCTTGGTCGAGAACGTCATTTCTTGGAAAAGTTGTGAGCCTGGCCCTTGCGGAGCCCGCTAGGAGATGGTGCGGCGACTCCGATCTATTCAAAACATGCAAAAATCATCACAGAGTGGCCTACGAAAAAGTGAAAAGGGGCAGCAAACTCTGCAGCGATGAGCAAAATATTTTTTGCCTATTTCTTAAAGAATATAAAATGCATTTTTTGAGGAGTTCTGCATGTAAAAATACGCGCAACCAGTGAGCGGGGGATGGAAGTTGCAGTTTTGGAAAAAAAGCCAATTTTGGAACAAACAGTTGGAACAACAAGAACAGGGGGCTTTTGGCTACATCTAAGAATTGTTCAGAAACTGAACTTCAATGATATACATAGGAATAGTTAAGCATTCAATAAAACCCTCTAAGGAATTTTTTCATTATCCCTTTGCTCTTCGCTAGATATACGAAACTTTCCACAACCCTTCATGTGGCTGGCGAACAAAACAGAAGCGATCTACGACATATGTATTAGCATGTGATGCTCATTGGTCAAATGATATTCTGTCGCTTGAATGATCAGTCTACCGTATTTAACAATGATTTACCCAATTGGAACACTAGAGCGTCTTTTTTGTCCAGCTGTGACTATCTAGCTGCATGGCCAGCAACACTCATCAATCCAAAAGTTCTGTCCATCGATTAAGACAGCCAGCACCAAAAAAATAACCCCTGCCATTGTTAACTGAGGATCCTGATGAAAATTTAATGAGGGTAGCCCATGATGCCGGGGGCCCGAGTTAAGACAGGGAAAAAGCAATTCTCGATGGTTAATGCATGAGTGATTAAGAGAGAATGAAGAAAAAAAGCAAATGCGATTTACCGTCTACAGCTTGTTGAGCAGTTTTTTTACTTATCATTCAAAGATAGCGACTGACCGACCAGGATCAATCATCAAGGTAATTTTTTCATTTCTATAGCAGTATAGTATTTTCAATATATCATTCTCGATTGACAAGTCTTTGTTTGCTATTGTTCTGGATGGTGACGGCAAATGGGTGTTGCAACACGAAATCCCTTTTTTTTCACATATCAGAAAAAGAAATAAGAAAAACAGGTCTGAATAAGGGCGTTATCTCTACGATTCGTTATCAACCAAATGTAACCAGGAGTATCTTCAAACAAAACAAAACTCCATACTGGAATCGAACTTTTAAGCTTCATATTAGACATGAACTAAAATGGTCTTCTGGGCTGATGCCAAGATTCGTGCCTGCGTGTTGGTGGTGGTTTTTTAGTACCGTTGACGCTATCACCAAGCGCTGTGCCGTCGTTGTATTTGATTGAAAGAAGATGTTTTTTTTGTCCAAAAGCGACATTTTAAATTCGGGATACCTGATTGGGTGACCAAATGGGACATTTTGGGATAATTATCAGCTTGATAATCCGTTTTGGTAAGCCGACGGGAGTATCATGATGATAAACTAAAAGCAATTATGAAAAAGTTGCACAAAAAAAAGCAAATAATACTCCGAAACGTCGCGAGATGCTATCTCCAGAATATATATATATATATAATTGACACATAGCCTGTCCAACAGCCAGATACAATCATGTCGACTGACGCGGAAGTACCCCCTTTCGGAGAAGAAGAGAAAAAGGTTATCAATGTCTCTGATGAAACCAGGGAAGAACGTATTGCTCAAGTTGAGCATGCGGCCCAGCAGCTCAACATGGGATTGACCTTAGAGGAGTTAGAGTTTTTTCTTGACAAAGTTGATACTGTTAGCTTCGATGACGCTCTGGAAATTCTTGCACAGGCCTACAAACATCACAAGAATGACATGAATTTTGAATATGACGATCTTCAAAGAATTAAAAAACTGAGTGAAGGCCCTGCTAGCAATCCGGACCTTGCTCCTGAAGACTACGATTTCGATGTGAGATTTGAAGCCGTTTTGCTCAAAGACTGGTCGCCTTATCGTCAGGTGCGATCGTCCACCTCCATGCTTGATGATCCTTACGAGCCTGCTGAGACCTTCCGAATGTATATTGTCGGTATCTTCTGGGCTAATGCTGGAAGTTTGGTCGCTACTTTTTTTACTACTCGTTGGCCCCAGATCACACTTGGTTTCTTAGCTTTGCAGGTGCTTATCTATCCCTCTGGCAAATTGCTGGAACTTATACTTCCTGACTGGGGATTCACGTTCCGAGGAACTCGTCACTCTCTTAATCCTGGCCCTTGGACTTTTAAGGAGCAAATGCTGGCAACCCAGATGATGAGTGCCGTTGACGGTCCTCCAAATGCGTTCCAGCAGATTCTAGTCCAACACCTTCCTACTTTCTATAACTATCAGTTCGCAGGGCAATTCGGTTATATGATTCTTCTTACTCTCACCTCCCAGTTCATGGGTTACGGATATGCTGGATTATTGCGATCTCTGCTCATCTATCCCGTCAAGTGTGTATGGTTTGAAATTCTTCCATTCCTGGCCATGAACCGAGCTCTAACCAAACCCGACGAGAAGCAGAGTCTTCGTGGCTGGGGTTTCAACTGGAAGATTGATCGTTTCAAGTTTTTCTTTGCGGTGCTCCTCTACAGTTTCTGCTGGTATTGGTTTCCAGAGTTCGTCTTCATGAATCTTGGTTACTTCAACTGGATGACCTGGATCGCACCGGACAACGTCAATCTTGCAGCAATCACCGGATGTGTGACTGGCTTGGGTTTTAACCCTATAAACACGTTTGATTACACCAATCTTCTTTACAACAATGGTATGGCTCTTCCTTGGTGGTCCAGTTGGAATCAGGGTCTCGGCCAACTGCTTGGATTTTTCATGGTTATTGGTCTATGGTATTCTCATGCCAGTTACACTCAATATCTCCCCATCAATAGTGCCGACCCATACGACAACATGGGTTTGCCTTACAACGCTAGTCGTGTCGTAAACGCCGACGGTAAGTTTGATGAACAGGGATATTATGATTACTCTCCAGCCTACCTTTCGTCCGGCTTCTTAATCAACCAGGGTTGTCTCTATGCTATGCTTACCTGTGCCATAGTATATGGGCTGCTCAATCTTAGAAATGAAATCTGGGAGGCGCTGAAGAATACTTGGGTATCGCTTCGTGGTCATGAACGGGCACGGGGTCTCTATTCCGATCCTTTTACTCGAGCTATGATGATTCATCCTGAAGTTCCCCAGTGGTGGTTCCTTGCTACCTTGCTTTTGTCTATCGTGCTCTACATTGTAATGGTCGAAGTATACCGAGATACTGATACGCCGGTCTGGACCGTCTTTTTTGCCATTGCCATGAACTCTGTATTTATTTGCTTCATTGGACCAATTTTCGCTTATACGTCGACCTTCTTGGATATTGGTCCGTTAATGCAGGTTCTCATTTCCTATATGATCCCGCATAATGCCAATGCTCTTATGATCACAATCTGTACAGCTAATAATTTCTGGGAACAAGCGCAGAATTTCATTACAAATCAGAAGCAGACACATTATGCTCGTATTGCATCTCGTTCTTTGTTCAGAGCACAGTTTATCGGCACACTGATTACGGTTTTTACCAACGTTGGTCTTCTAACATGGGTTTTCACGGGTATCCCAGGTATCTGCACTCCTGATCAAAAGAACAAATTCACATGCGAGTATCAAGCAAGTTCTTTCTCGACTTACTTGCAATGGGGAACACTGGGACCGCGAATCTACTTCGAGCTCTACCCAGTTCTCAAGTACACCTTCCTGATCGGATGCTTCATTCCTTTTCCCTTTTACGTGCTTGAAAGATGGAAACCGGCTGTCTTCCGTCGTTTCCACCCCGTCCTTATTCTTTACGGAGCTTCTTTGTGGGCACCAACAAGTTTCCTTCTGACCCAGGGACAATATTATTTTGGCTTCATTTTCAACTACTTTGCATTGAGAAGATGGCCCGAATGGTGGTCCAAATATAATTACGTCCTTTATGCAGGTCTTAATTCTGGTGTTGCTTTCGGTGCCATTATTGTTTTCTTTTCAACCGGCTATACTCACATTGCCAGCATCAACTGGTGGGGTAATGAAGCCTATGCAGCTGGTGCAGACGGCGTAGGACTGCCACTGGTCGCCGTGCCTACTGGATCTACCTTTGGACCAGCTCCTGGGCATTTCCCTAAGCCTTAAGGTTTTGGTTTTTGTGTTCTGTTTAGAAAAATAAGTCTGTAATTTGATTAAATCATGTTGATAGTTTTTATGGTAGTAAAAGAGAAATTAAGATTAGCTGGATATTCCGAAGACGTTTTTTTATCCCACAAGATTTTTGGATGGTAGCGGCCGGTACGATGGAGGAAGATGCTGACTGCTGCGGAACCACCAAATAAAGAATGTCATAACAAACATAATGAACGATCAATGCAATTAAATATTTGCTACAGCCCGATCCAATGCCATTACATGATTAAAATTTTCACACTGGTCTCCTTGTGTCCAGTAAAGGACTGTCAGCACCAAATAGCTCTGTGAAGTTCACTTTCAGATCCTTCTTCTTGTCAATTTTCTCCGTCAAAATACCCTTTTCAAGCAAGCCCGTTAGAAGCTGCTCATCTCCATATTGATCAGCTCGACGATGATTCATATCGGGTTCCTGGCCGTATCCAAGCCTAGCTACGTCGACCAATATGTTGGCAGTAAGACCCCACACATTCAACCATCCGGCTTCTCCAAGTGATTTGGTATGCCTAATGGAGTAAAAGTGATGCTGATTCCATTGAAGCCCTCCCCAATCGATATGACGTCCAGTATACCAACCTTTTTGATTTGAGAGAAACTTCTTGAGGGGTACCGAGAAGACTTCACACACCTCCGGGGTTTGTTGCTTAAGGAAACTAGGAACTCCGGAACTATGGTCAATATGAAACCCATCTCCAGATACATATATAACCGAGGGCCTAACAGCCAATAAGTTACGAGATAAATATGCCGGTAAAGTGGTTAGATACTCCACATTGATCCCTTCGTCCCGTAAGGTCTCATCATCCTGCTTTAATCCAACCTCTTCAAAGGCTTCACGCCTAGCTGCTTGGTATGCTGTCTCATAATCATGGTCGACTTTTCCTCCGGGAAGTGCAGCGTGACCAGAGAAGGAGCTGAGATCCTGGGCTCGCATGGTCAGCACGGGACTGATCTCATCGTATTTATTACCAAAAAGGATCACCAATACACCGGCACGTCGGGTATAAGGTACTTTGTCCCATATAGAAGGTAACACAGGACTAGACTTTAATTTTGAAATTATGGCTGCCATTGGTAGAAGAAATATAATATGAGGATTTCCAGCAGATGGGCTATTAGAATCAGGCCATAGCGGAGTTACTTAGATAAGATGCACAAAAAGGATAATCAACGAGAAGATCATCAATGGGGTGATTGAATTGCCACAGTGAATTCTAGCCGATAACAAGTGCGGGGTAGAACAGATTGGGCATTGGGCATATATTTGTATTGAATGGATAAAATAGATTATATACTCAGGGGGTTGTCATCTCGTATAGCGAGATATAATCATCAAATTATTGCTTCATAATTTCCATGTATTAAATCTTTCGTCACCATTGTGACCATTGCCTTCTATTACATCATACAAACATCATTTTCCTCAACATGAATCCACGTTCCACATTTAGCTGCACGTCATTGTTGCCAGAAGGTCATCGATTCCAGCCCTTTGTTCATGGGATGAATATAGCAAGCATGTGGATATCATGATTTTTGTGGCCTTTTCGGTTCCATAACATGGGCAAGATATAAGAAAATACAGCAAAAAAACGTCATATACTTGTAAGGAAGCAAATAAAAGCCAAACCTATCTATTTTTACATCAGTTTCATTTATAATTCCTGATTTTCCAGGGGATGTCTTGTTGCCGATCAACTTAGGCACATGACATGCATAACCTACAAGTTTTCCCGATTCGGGGTATAAATACAAAGCGCCGCCCTCCAAAATAGTGTTAATTTAGTTATATCTCTTTCCTCTCAAGCTATTGACAGTTGTGAAATTTACAAGCAATCTGATATTTTTCCCCATTTAATATCTTTTATTGTATTTGAACATCTCTAATGAGTTCTTCGGCACCTGTCAAGAAGGACGCTTTGTCCACTGAATTGCCTGATCCTACCAATATTATTCTGACTCGTTTGGATAATTGGAAACATGTGGTTGATTTATATATCGACTATTTTGAGACTATGCTGGGTGTCCAGAAAAATATCACTAGTGGTCTCGAGAAGTCCAAAAAGTCCATCGCTCAAGCCCCACGCTTTGATTTCTCTACATCAAGCGCTGTTGAGCCGCCGTCTTCACCCACTGAGGAACAAGCTGGAAATACCGGTGTTGGAATTGCCGAATGCTTCACTCAACTTCGTGTTAAAACTGACAATTTGATCAATAAAAGCACCGAGGTTGAATTGCAATTTCACAATGCAGTTTTTCCGCAGTTAAATACCCTAAAAGGTGACATAGAGAAACATGCTAAGGGGCTGAGAGGTCCGGGGCTAAAGGCCAAAAAGGATGTTGAAAAGGCCCGATCTGCCACTCAGAAGGAAATTGAGGTTCTCGGCCATCAAGTCGCTGCTTTTGGTCATGGTGATAAGCACGATGCTAAATTGGACCCTTATGTTCTCAAGCGAGGCATCACCAGCAATTTGACTGACCAGGTAATGAAAGAGAACTCTCATGCTGATTCTATTATTTCTACCCAGAATAATACTCAAACTTTGGAGCGTCATATTGTCCAGGTCCTTCAACAAGCAATTTACATTGCCAATGAGAGCCTTCGAGGATATGCTAGCAGTCAGGTTGAAGATCTGCAATTTGTCACTGATGAATTCCAGAAAATCGAGCCTGATCATGAATGGAATCTTTTCGTTTCTAACAACAAAAATGGTCTTATTTCGGATGGAGCTGAAAAGCGAGACATTGGTAACCTTACTTATAACAATGATGATCATAAGGCTACCGTTCCAGCTCTAGAAGGAGTATTACTGCGACGAGGCACGGTCATGAAGCAATATTCTCCGGGATATTTTGTCTTGACTGCTTCTAAGTTTTTGCACCAGTTCAAATCAAGCGATGCTTCTCAGGATCCGTTACCGGAGTTTTCCTTGTATTTGCCCGAGTGTGCTATAGGGGCACCTGCTGCACACGAATCCGGCAAGTTCAAATTCACGATTACTGGTAAAGATAAGTTGAAGTCTATTACTAAGAAGCATTCGTTTGTCTTCAAGGCTAGCACCTATTCGGAAATGATGCAATGGCACGATGCCCTTTCAATGGCTAGTGGAGTTAGGGAAGGTGATGATCATGAAAAGTTGACTTCAGTTGAGACTGCCGATTCCGGAAGTGACATTGAATCTCCATTGTCGCCTGCCACTGCTGAGACGGCTGCTTCTGGACCTGGCGTTGCACCTGAGGCTGCTGCGGGTGCGGCTGCCGCTGCGGGAGCTGCAGGCGCTGCAGGTGCTGGTGCTGGGGGCCATACTGCCGCACCTACCGAAACTGCAGCTCAGCATGCGGCTAGAACTGCCACTGCTGGGGAGCCGGCGATCGGTTCTTCTCAGCCAGCTGCCGCTGCAACTGATCATATTCCGCCATCTGCTAAAACAGTAGTTGGTGAGCCTGCGACTGTCTCTTCGGGACATGCAGCAGCAGCAGAACCGACTGCCATTTCTTCTGAACATGCGGTTCCTGCTGAACCAGCTGCTGTGTCTACTGGCCATGCAGCTACACATGCCGAGCCAGCAGCTTATGCCGGCGGGCATGCCCATACTACTGAGCCTGCTACTTATGCTGGGAATACTCATAGTACTTCTGAGCCGGCAACGTATACTACTGTTGGTGAAGATGCCCCAGCTCAACCTGCAGCAGTCAGTGCAGCCAAATCGGCACTTGATGATCTTTCGAAGAAAGCGGAGGAGTTCAATATTTGATTTGATTGATATTTTTTGATATTTAAGGATCGACGGTATGATATGCCGGTTTTAATTTGCCAACTAATTACCGACAGTTTTTTTATGTAATAACAGTATAATATGATTTTTTTTATTTTCTATTTGCTTGCCATTTCTCTATTCCTTTATTAAATACATTCCAGTTAACTCCATTATCTACCAGAACAAACGTGACACCCAGACGAGATACGTCCTGGTTCCGTGATTCGTCGTCAAAAAACACCATATCTTTATAATCTATGCCGGTTAGTTTCTGGATTTGCTGAAAATGCTTGGTTTTGCTTCCTATACCCCAAACTTTATGGTCAAACACCTTGGTGGAGCTTGTAGAGCCGATTTTGAGCTGCTGCAGCATGTCCTTCGCAACTTCTGGTGCATGGGTTCTCGATGCAGAAATGATCTTAACACCTCGATCAGCTAAATTCTGTAGAATATCAGGGACATCGGAGTAGAATCCAACTTCATATCCATAACTATCTTTTACCGTTTTACCGTTTTTTTGGGCTTTTACAGGTGAAGCTATATGAGTATCACACCAACAGGCTATGGTTAGATATAGATGAAAATACGCCTTTTTTATATACATACGCCAGAGTGTATAATCCAGATCAAACACAACCGCTTTTGGAAACGGCGTTGTTTGTTGAGAATCCCCCGACATGATTTGATCTGATATTGTGATGGATTTTTAGACTTTTCTATATCGGTGCCCCATGAAAACTCCATGGTTTCGACCGCAATTCCGCCGATGCTTTTCTACCTCTAGCCAGTCTGTGATAGCAGCGCTTGAATCCATTCATAATGTGTTCCCAGATACTCATGATTTGCATCCTCGTATAAATAGTGCTGTAAATGGGTCCGATGTCGTCAAAATCGCCATTATTCCCTACAAGTGTCACCGTAAACAAACACGAGGCTTATTGGATTCATTGCTTGCTGATCCTTTAGCATCAGATCAATCATGGTATAAAACATTACAAGCAAGAAACCTGTCGAAAGATACGTTGATATCATATAGTCCTGAGATGTCTTATGTTGAGACATCAAACACCTCGGTTGAATATCCAATTCCATTCCATGTTCCTAGTCATTCAGAGCAGCCAGATGCGTCGAAATATCAGTTTATAGAGGTGAACTCATGGAATGAATCAAAGGCTCATGTTTTTGATTGTCAATTGCATGTGTTTGTTTCTCGTGATCATCAGGCACTCACGTCGCGATTACCTTCATATTATCCTTCATTATTAGTAATTGACGATGAAAAATTAGCTGGGGCAAAATTAGCAAATGATGTCGTTACTGTCGATAGCGATTTGGCTCTTCAAGCCAATGATTTGCTAGCTGAATCTCCATCAAATGCATCTCAGTATACTTCGGCATTTGCAAGCAGTAATATTGGGCTTTTACAAAATCACCTTTTCAGGTCAATTGAATCATTCAAACAAGATTTATATAAGTCGATTCTAAGGACTTGCCAATCGTGTGTTACTGATCATGAGGAATTGGAGCATATCAGTCAGGAAGAAGCAGTTAAAATCGAAAATTTACGTCAAGAATGGGCAAAAGACGCACATCTGGAATTACAGAGTAATCTGATAAGATCAATTGATCGTCTTTTATATTCGAATCTCAATTGGTGGAAACTGTATTACAAGGTAGATGATATCTATGATGTGACTACTCAGACCATTTGTCAGAACTTTCTACCACATGCCAAGACAAGTCTTGATTATTTGGTTGGAAGAATTGATGCTTTTGCTGATAAAAATTATAATATGGCGGCAACCGAGCTTAAGGACCCCATTTCAGACGAACTCAGTGTCTCAGCAGTTGCTGACGTCGAACTATATTCTATTCAATTGCATTCACAGGGCCTAAAAGCATTAACTTTGGCTACTTTCGGAATCCAACTACCTTGTACAATAATTCCTTTGCTTGGTTGGTACTTTTTTGATTTCACCATGTATAGTATGGGCTCTATTATTGGTCTAGGACTGGTATATGGCTTGAGAAGCTTGCAAAAATCATGGCACAAATCAGCTGATGAATTCAAACAAAACACAATTTCACGAGCAATAAGTGCACTTTCCACATGTGAAACAAAAATATGGGACCGATGGGAATCTAAGGTTGTCAAACAGCAGCAATCTGTTCGTCACAGAAGTGATTTAGTTCGTCAATTGGAGAAGAGTCTCCAGGAACAAAATTAATCATGTAATCACAATGCAATGTATTTTAGTATTATTTCTGCCGTATAGCATATTCATCGCCACTTTTGGTAAGATATCTGACCCAAGGTAGAGATTGATATTTGAGTGTTTGTTCGTTCACCTTGAGAAATCGTACAGCTAAACCAGAAACAGCCAAATAAGGAATATCAAACTTGACGTTAACAGGTCTAGTAAGAAAATCAGCAGTATTTGAAGATTTCGACGAAGGAAGATCACTATCGTCTGTATTAATAGAGGAGAGCTGAATTTCCGATTTCATGTCAAATTCAGATCCTCCAGGCATGTTTTTTATTGTCCATACAATAGCACCTGACTCGGGCGAATATACAACTGATCCTTGAGATGTTTTAAACCGAGGAGATGCTGTGTCATTTGGCACAGGAATGATTATTTGAGTTTGTGACGAGCTAGCTCGTCGTCTATATTGTGCAACAACCTTGACAGATATGAGAATCCGAGATGATGACTTCATATCGACTTTGGTGCTAACAACAAACAAAGGTCTATTTTGATTGAACTTTGAGATTCGATATTGCATAAGTTCAAATTTCCCATCTGGGGGTATGAACGTAATTGATCGATCTTTATCGAACTTGTCTAATTGAACACACTGATGAAATTTCACGTCTTCTAATTCCACGTATTTTCCACCACGTTTTTTGTTGTTTTCAGGCCCCGAAGTATTTTCCAACTTCTTTTTAAAAGCGTCGTTCAACCCCAGTTTCAGTACGGGCATTCCAGATAAATAAGCATTGACAACTATTGATCCGGTAATATCAGAACGAATGACCGAACCATCGGCTGCTAATAACACATTAAGAGACTCAATTACGTCTAAAAAGAGCTCATTTTTCTTGTATAGTATGCCCTGAGGACGCCAGGAAACTGCACCGGTCATTATGGACGATTGACGGTTGGCAGGATCAAACTCATGGCTCTCTTGAGTAATATATTCCTGTAAAACCTTGATATCAGTGAGTTGAGGATATCCAAAGTCCATCATTTCATCCAATAATTCGTATACAACCGACAAATTGTCGCGTATACTTTCTTCTTCAACCTCTGATATTTGGCTTTTAAGGGCATCGACAACATGATGAAGAAATAACAGCATTGAAGCAGCATTAGAGTTCTTTTTAGTCAATGCAAGTACATATATATCATTATAAGTGATATACAGAAACTAATGATGTAAGAAAAGTTCATAATATAAGTATATAACTTGACATACTTACATTAATGCCTTGATATGTTATACAGGGGCCACAATCACCATATCTCAACAGCAGGTTTGGAAATTCATCAACAGTAGACAAAGGAACATCGCCTCGATAATTCCTACTGAGTAACTGTTTACCTTGGCTGTCGAGAAAAAACACGGCCGATGCCATGGTTGGAATTGATTTGATGTAACGGATCAAACACTGCCTCGTATATATGGGCTAATTAAAATAGAGGTATTAAGTAGTTGAAAGAAGAAAAACAAATCTTTACAAAAAAAAACTCATTTTTGACTATCATATTGATTAGCTAACTTATCGAAATATTCGGCCATTGCAATATCTTTATCACTTAGTCCATCGACATCATCTGTATGTACAGAAAGATTGACGAGATTATATGCCTATTTGAATCAGTTAGAGACAATAGTTAAAACATGAAAACAAAAGCAACAATAAACTCTACCTACGTTATATATTCTTGGATGATGACGTTTACCATGACTATATAAAGCTACCTGAGTAAGAAATGCCTAAAATATTAGAAAGACTTTGACTATCAATCTCGGATCATGTCCTAGTGCTTTCTTCAATATAAACTAACCCATGCTGTTGAAAACCCCGCAAACTCTAAGGTTTTGCGCAAATATTTTCCATCTTGAGATAATAGCCAGCCAGTCTTTTGTAAAGGAGCAATTGCATTATGCAACTCCGTATTACTCAATATCTGGGCCTTTTTGGCACTGCGAATTATATTAGACATGCGCATTTGTTTCCTAAAGTTGAAATGATGATGCAAGGCTAAACCTTTCGGATCAAATGCAGATAAAAAACACTAACTAAAAACGGCCCATGACAAGAAAAGAACCTCAAATTATTTTTGGACTTATGCATCAACAACACAAGTCATGTTTGATACATTGGGGAAGGGGACTTGAATTATGTATAGTGACGCAAAGGAGTAATGGGCGAAATGATCGGAGGCTGTAAAGGACATTGATTGATGAGAGGTAGAACCAGAAAGATCTTTAGATATATATATATATATTTAAATACAGCCCCCGACTTGTATATCCATTCTTCTTAACACTTAAACTCTTGAAACATGTACCACTTTCTATACTTAGTAAAAAAGGGTTAGTGAAACCCACATGTACACAAAGCCTTGTCTAGACATAAGCGGGGCCACGCCTTAAATATATACTTGTTAAGATTAGGGTATTATCGAGGGGGGAAGGATCGGAGGTTCTGGGATTTATTTTTTAAAAAAAGCCAGGTTCAATTACTTGATTTTTTCATATTATAAGACACAGTATCACAAAAAGAGGTTTGACTGTTTTATAATATGTCTACACACACATACATAACAATCAATGCCATAAAAGAAAATACCGGTTGAACAAAGTAAATACCCTTAGTTCACTCAAACTTTAGATTTTTTGCAGCCTTGTCTAACTACGACAACTCAATGTTTATAATCTTAAGTCCATTTTTTTTTTGCTTTTTTGGCCTTCTCCTACTATACAAGTCGTCGTCGTCGCCCCATCTTTAATTTTGTACTGAAGTTCCAACTTTCGTGCGCTGTGCGATTTTTTCCACTTATTAACTCCTGCCACTCGCTCGTCCAACCTTGAACTTAACAAGCAAGCTACTTTTTTGCAATTTCTAAAGCCGTCTTTGTTTCTAGTTTGTGGAGACTTTTGGTTTTAATAACTAGACCAAAGCCAAAGCTTGCCAGGATTTGATCAATTGGACCAAGAATCGGCTAGCCGCTCTTCAATTGTATAAAACCTTTCAATGTCCACTCAAAATGTCAATGCCTCGGAGGACCCTGTGTCATTATCTGCTTTGAAAATTGACGACTCGAAGCCCGAAAGCGAGACTTGTCATGATGATTCTTGCTCGCTTTATGTTGGAGACTTGGATGTTTCAGTCAATGAAGATGGGTTAAAAAAGGCCTTTGCTACCTTTGGTGAAATCTCTTCGGTAGAAGTCGCTCGTGTTAACTCTTCGGGTCAATCTTTGGGTTATGGGTTTGTTCATTTTGTCAATGCACAGTCGGCTAAAGACGTATTGAACAAGAAATCATCAATCAGCATAAACAACCGCCCATGTGAAGTTCGGCCCTTCTTCCGAGATCGGTTTCAGAACCTTGATAACCAGAAGCAAAGTAATATATTTATCAAAAATCTCGATCCGTCTATTAACAGTCAGGCTCTTTTTGATACTTTCAAGGCATTTGGCGACATTACCTCTTGTAAAGTTGCTACGGATGAATTTGGAAATTCCAAGGGTTTTGCATACATCTTATTTGAAGATAGTCAGGCAGCTGAGGCAGCCGTCAGTAAAATGAATGGTGTACTCATGAATGATCAAAAAGTATATGTGGGTTTTCACATATCTCGTCGCGAGCGGCTATCCAAGATCGAACAAATGAGGGCCAATTATACCAATCTTTACGTCAGAAGCATCGATACATCGGCGACGGAGCAGGAAGTTAATGAGCTGTTTTCAAAATATGGTTCAATTGTTTCTCTATCTTTACCAATTGATCCAACTACCGGTCTCTCTAGAGGTTTTGGATTTGTAAACTTTGAATCCCACGACTCGGCTGCAAAGGCTGTTGAAGAGCTTCACGGCCTCGAGTTCAAGGGCAAAAAATTGTATGTTAGCAGAGCTCAACGAAAGTTTGAGCGTGAAGAGGAACTCCGCCATCAAATGGAACAGGCCCGTTTAGAGAGAATGCCAAAATTCCAGGATGTCAATTTGTATATCAAGTATCTCGACACCAGCATTGATGATAATGAATTGAAGGAGTTGTTTTCGCCGTTTGGATCCATAGTCTCTGCAAAAGTGTTGACTGGCGATGATGGGCGTTCTAGAGGGTTCGGCTTTGTATGTTACACTAGCTCGGAAGAAGCCCAAAAGGCCATTTCTGAGATGAATGGTTATGAGCATAAAGGGCGACGTCTATATGTAGCATTGGCTCAGAAACGAGACCATCAATATGGTGGAAAGAATTTACCTTTGAGCCCTACAGGGTCGCAAATGTTTGGTCGTGGTGGCATGTTTAATCTAGCTCAATATGGGCGTGGACAGCAGGGGTCGTTTTATACTGCAAATACTGCTGCAACATATGCTGCCTTTGCCGCATATGCGGCAGCTGCTGCAGCGGCGGCTTCGTCGAATTTCAATAATTTTCAGCCTGATTTGCAAAACAATCCTTATGCATATTTGCCGTACAACGGAGGAGCCTCTAGGTTTCAGAATCCTAATGGTATGGCATCACCTAGTTCTCCATATCCGGAAAGTTCTGGAGCCGATAGTTATGCATCACCAGCTAGTGGCTCGACTCCTTCGGTTGATGGAGATCAAAATGCTAATGCTGAGTTTGTTACAGGAGCCAATGAAGCATCTAACTCCAGTACTGGCACTCCTTTGACGCCGTCTGCTTCTTATATGGGAGCCGCTGCTCCATTCTACTATTTTCAAGGAAACCCATTTTTGGGCAACCCGCAGGCTCTTGCTATGGCTACTAGTGCTGCGCAGCAGGACCCCAGACTTAACGGATATCGAGGTCATCATTCGAATGGGAAAAGGGGCGGAGGTAACGGCGGAAGAAATCAACACAGGTATCATGGAAATGGCAACGGCAATCAATATCGTCATCAAAAGTACTATAGGGAACCGGTTGGTGGATCGACATTGCTGGCAGCGGTAGCTAGTGCACCAAATGCCGAGGCAGAGAAGCAAATCATTGGTGAAGCTATCTACAAAAAGGTGTTTAATCATCCATTAATCAATAAGCAGGCCAAAGCAGCATCGAAGTTGACGGGAATGTTGCTGGGGCAGTACAAGGATGATTTGTTACGGTGGATCGATGATGATGCGGAGTTTGACAGCGTCATTCGTGAAGCACACAAGGCATATCTCGAGTATTTGGAAAGCTCAGGCGGTGGAGATGAAAATTAACAAAATTGCTACTAACTAGGAGGGCAGTTTTTGGCAAGTAGTAAAAACTAGGGAAGGAAATAAAGCATGGAATTAAAATCAAAGTAGCATGGCATGTAAAAAGGTATTAATGCTGATAACAATCCTTTAATCCATATGTTATCACTATATATATGATTTTCCCCATTAACTATATGCAATTATCGATAAATTTTTGAGCTTATAACGAAGGACTTGGTGGAGGTGCATGTTCATGAGCATGAGCCAGCTTCTTCTCCAGCTTGGAGAATTCTTCAATAGAAACCTTTTCTTCTTCGTCCATAGCCTGCTCTACACCAGTGACTTCTTCCACATAATGCATAAGCATGGCCTCTATACCATTTTTAAGTGTTACCGACGATGAGTCACATGATCGGCAAGCACCACGGAGTTTCAAATGAACTACGCCATCAGGTGTAAAACCTCGATATTCAATATCTCCACCATCTTCTTGTATAGCAGGACGCACCCGAGTGTCAATGAGTTCTTTAATCATGGAAACTGTCTCTGTATCATCAATCGATGGAGCAGTATCTTCTGCAGCAGCGGTCCCTTCCATGACAACAGGGCCACCGGCTGATAAATGTTCAGTGATGAGTGAAAACACTTCTGGCTTCAGTACAGCCCAGTTAACTTCCGGCTCTTTTTCTACAGTGATGAAGTTGGAGCCAAACATGACAGAACGAACTCCATCAACAGCAAACAATTTCCTTGCCAACGGAGATCCATGAGCATCTCTTCCTGACACATATTCAATAGTTCCAGCTCCTGCACCAAGCACAGGTTTTTCCGAAGGCAGGAATTTGAGTGCATCTTCATTGGGTGTAGAAGCCGTCTGAATGAACATAGTTCGTCTTCCCATCACCTGAGCCGTAGAAAGCATAGGACGTCTGGGTATTTGTCTCGAAGTACTAAGACATCTGTATGAAGGTCTTACAAGACCCATGTTCGGTCTTCTCATTAATATCTTAAACATGTTGATTATAATGAAGAATGGTTGTCAAGAAGTTGAAATGGGAAGTTTGTCGAAGCCTTTAGTAATCAGCGACATGTGAGTGGATGAAAAGATGGGAAAATCATCGAAACATACAAACGGTGGATATGAAACATTCATTGTGGACTATTTAATTGGCTGTATGTTATAAATGTATATTTATATCAGACTTTATGAGAAATTTTCTTTTTGTCAAGAACACCTTATATACTATATATGATAAACGACGCTTCTTTTAGCATCCATTCATCAACGAATTTGGCGGGAATGCATAACCGGCCATAGCCCAACTAGTCAAATTGGGATTTGAATAGGCATTCAGATGATTATTAATATAATCCTGTGTTGGATACCCTTGAGGTTCGCAAGTAACAGACGTAGCACCAGACGGCTGGTAGATTCGAACGTAGTCAATGTGCATAATATTCGGCCAAGTCAAAGAATTCCAATCAATATATGTCCATGAGTTGGAAATTGCCACGTTCATAATAATAGACATGGGCTCTGTTGATATTGTTCGCTGACCAATATTACCATTGGGTCCAAGGGCCGGTGCATAAAGCATATATGTAGGTTCACCGACATACCACCGAATATATCCCGTATTAATATCGTTTAGATATTCAAACCCGAATGTCTGATATTCTTGTCCTCCTTTCTCATACCAGGCATGGTTCAACGCTGTTGTTCCAGATATAGCTTGCTGATAAGGGCCACCGGCATAAGTATTCATGGCCGTCACAGACTTGTTATAAATTTGCAAAAAATCGTAGTTGGGCATATACCAAATATCAAAGGGAGCAAGCTGTAGCGATTGAGATGCTACACCATTAGTCTGGGTGCCTGGCGCTCCTGTTGGAGCTTCGACAGTTCCTTCAATAATATCAATTTCTGGCGCTCCTCTTCCAGTTCCAATATTTGGATGATCATGTCCTGGGCATACACACTTTGCCAGTCTCTGACCCGGAAGGTATGAGATACCATCAGTAGATGATTGGTTTGGCGTAATACCAAAATCACAATCATTATATGAGTAGGGCCACAGACCCTCAGTGGTAGCAGCATAACCAGGTCGACCCAAGTTACCCATGGTCCAAATACCAGGCCATAAACCTAATATTTTGGGGCTTCCCGGCAGCATAGCTGACACTTCGATCAATCCTTGGCTGAAGCATAACTTGTTCCAAGACTGGACCATACCAGACCTATAAAAAAGATCATGATTTTGGAAAGCATCCATTCTAATGATCAAAGTGCCATTCTCAGTGGTGATAGCATCGGGATCGTACCATTCCAAATCCTGTGTCACACCATACCAAAGATTAACACCTTCAAAAAACTGATCTTCATTAGGATAAAAGGTCCTTCCTTCTTTATTGAATTCATCTGAAAATACAATTTCCCAATTAGAACCATCCAATGCTGGCTTAGTTTTTGCATCGTCAGGAGTGTCGTCATCCACCAAGTTGGTTCGAATAGCTGACAATGTATTATATTTATAAGGTGACAGAAGTTCAATGACTTCAGGTGTTTTCGGTCCACTAGTAACACCAGAAAAGGTCAATACCGGCAAAATAATAAACAGCAAGGCACCACCTATAACCAAGCAGCTCATAGCACAAAGAGCACCAGCACCTTTTTTGTCTATTCCCTGACATCGTCTATCGTACTTTGCGTCTAGAATAGGATCAGGATTGTGTAAGTAATCATCAGCTTCCTTCTCGTCCAAATGCAAGGGAAATGACGAAACCGGATAGCCACCAAATGGACTAAAGTCGGCGTTTGTCATATAAGCATCAGTGCTGCGACCTTTTTCATAATCAGTCGAAGACAAAGATGATGGAGAACGATTAGAGATTGCCGCACTATCTCGAAACGGTGATTTGCCCGGAGGTCTATTCATCAGGGGAGCTCCGGACGCAACCGAAGGAGCAGAAGAAATTCTATTAGGATATCTGTCAAATTCCGATGGACTCATTGCTATCGAAGAGCTTCGACTAGGAACATCCAAATTATAGCCAATACCCTGCTGATTATGCGTGCCGGCACTTGCGTTACTTTGGAAATTTGATCGAGGATTTGGCGTCAACAAAGAGCCATCCGATTGATCATATGAGTTTACAGAATTAGTTTCTGATGCAAAAGGGTTCTGCAGGTTTCTAGGCGGCGAGTCCAAATCATCAGAGTAACTATCAGCCCCGTTTAGAGACTGATATTGCGAGTCACCGTGATTATTAACAATAGGAGACCCCGTCAAGTTTTTCATAGCTAGACAACGGCTCTTGGGCTCAAAAGCGAGTGAAAACAGTAGATAAGAACCCTAACGAAGATAATAAAAAGATGTTACAAAACAGGACAAGATGATTAATACAAAATACAAGGTGGTTGTTTGTGTCTCAGCGTTTGTTCCAGCTTGTAACAAATAAAGGACCTTGCGATATATCTCAGGGTAAAATCTTGACTAAAATAAAATAATAAAAGATAAAACCCAATATAATAATATAAATGTCAAGAGAATGTGAATAAATAGCCGTATTGGATCGACCGCGTCGCAGTCGTTCAGAACCTCAGATTTTTAGCGACAAAGTCGGCGTGTTTGCAAGAATAATAAAGTGAGCAAGGAAAAACCTCTCATGAACAATTTCTAATTTTGGGAAGTTGGCTGTTTTTGTCGACAGTGCCTGGGAAAAAAAAATACAAAGCAGCTGGGTTACCTAACCAGGAAATGCAGAGATGAAAGATTGAAGGCTGACGAATGCAGGCTAATAAAAGCAATGACTTATGGGTCAAAGATATTCATAGATGGAATTTAAGGGGATCGAGACGAAAGGGCGGGTTTACAAAAATATAATTATAGTTTTTGTTTTATTGCTGATTTATCCTCGTTTAAAACTAACTTATCAAGTATCCGCCCAAAAGGTGTGCCTATCAACAAATTATATCCCTTTGATAGAAATAAAAACTACAAACTATAATATTGCCAATTTAACAAATTAGCCATACCTTGGCTCTAACTTAAACCAATTCTTTTTTAACGCCTTAATGTAGCAGGTTGTCGATCCTATTGGTTTATATTTTTTTTTCCCTCAGTACTCAGCCTACATTGAATTTCCTAAATTGTATATTTTGAGCGGTTTCATGAGGACAAGGGTTAAAAAGGAGAAGCCATATAATCCGGCAAAAATGCACACCTGAATCAAAACAGAGGGATATATTAACCGCTTCAATTTTTCCAAAAAGTGACTCAAGATTTGGGATTAAGGTTGTTAAATGCCCATCAAGTTCTTTTGGTGATTGGAGTTTAAACTCTCATCAAACTTGGCTGTGCTCTCTCTCAGTGTTTGGGTCCTTAACGATGATAATGACAAGCCGATGATCTGAGTGATAATATATCACATGTCGATATTTATGGGCCTTTAAAAACTCAAATCTTATTGGTGCAAGTTTCTTGACTATTTTCAATCTATTTTGAATTATTTTCCAATTATATCTTCGGTTATATTCGATTGATATCCACTCATATTTCAACTCAATGGCTTTCCCTTCAATATATCTTATAGTCGGTTGCTATTATATTGGGCATGCCAACATTTCCCCCATACTATTCAGTGCAATTCGTTTCAATCTTTCACTAACCCAATCCTTGGCTTGGTATTCTTCAAGTTGATTTTTAACTTTGTTCCAGCTCTTGACTAACTTTGACTGTGCGCATCCGTGGACAAGGCCAATAAGCAACAAGACTCCCATATATTGGCCTGACAAAGACTCGTCATTGATCTTGTTGCAAACCTGTTCAATTTCTTCTTCATTGAATCGTCGTCCTCGTGCAATTTGCTCCATAAATTGCCATACCATCTCATTGCTTGTGCACTGTAAGGTATTTGAATCTCCATCAAAGGTCCCTTCGCAGCCTAATGGTGATGAAAGGCCATACATGACTTGATGCAATATTCGAACTCTATGGATCAAATTGTAATCACCTTCGCCAACTTCAAGATATTTGGTATTTCTCTGACTGTTAATGAGTTGAACAATGCATCTCATAACTCGATATTCGTCGGTAATACGCATATCTTCAAGCCGAAAGCTATTGTTTTCAATTCCAAGTGACTTGAGCTGCCACAGTGGTTGTAATGCTGACATTATTTGTCTCATTGCTTCCATAACAGCTATATCTTGACCGGTGCATAGTTTCCTTGGTAGAACCGTTGCATTCTTCTTCCGGGCTCCTTCTCCAAGAGGAATTATATTCTGAAATCTGTTGCAACCAAACATTCCGTCAAGAACTGATCCAACCTTTTCTGAATACTCAGAGTATAATTTGGGCCAAGTCCATTCTTCTTCAGTCACTGCTGTAGCTGCAAGTATGCTACCGATCTTCATTCTATCCTTGCCGTCCTGTTTGGCATCGGATTTGCCAACCTCTGACCCTTCTCGACCGACCTTTGATTTCCATATCCCGTCAGACTTTCTACGGCCCTTGTCAACAATGCTATCGAATACCGGATCATACCCGAGACATAACCGTTTGGCTTTATCACAGTGTTTGCAAGTTGGGTGTGTTTCATCGCACTATACGAGTTAGACCTGTTTTTTTTACAATTGCCTGATAGTAAACACAGTTTTACTTGCCTTGATTCGCCTTTTGCGGCATGTTAAACATCCCGTTTTTGTTCTTCGCTTTATATCTTTGCTTTCGGATATCACTGGCTGATAAATGCTTCGGCGAAGCGGAAACTCAGTCATAGAGTGACCATCAGGTACCCTTGCACCATCTAAAGAAGCCATTGGCATGCACATTTGATTCAATGGTGTGGATGTAGCCTGATAATCAGTCATCATAGAGTTATATGAGGCATAGTCATAAGATGGTACGGGTTTGCATCGATTATATGATGGTGGAGATGAAGGCAAGAAAAGTCGACCTCCAGCATACCCTTCAGGAAGCTGATATCCTCTTCGTGCATTCAGATTGTTATAAGCTCCTGAAGCCAAATCTATTTGCGGAATATCGCCATTTTGCTCCATTCGGCCCATTGGAGCGGATAGGTTTGGCTGAAACAGCTGCACCTGAGGAATTGGCTCTGTATGATCTGCTTCCCTGATATTGCCTTTGGGATCACTAACACTTCCAATTGCATTGCGTGATGTCAATTGAGCAGGACTTTTCAGGCAATCTTGAATGTTGGGGCTCTGAATAGGCGTCACTGGGTATATTGAGCCGCTACTTCCACACTTGAAAGTAGCATCATCGCTCATTCTCGAAGAAGATGCAGTAGAAGGAAAGAGAGAGTCTATCCCGGGTAAAGTTATTTTTTTGTTATTTTCCGCTGGACTTGATAGAGCTTCATGCAAGGGGGACAATGGTCTTTTAATGCCACCATTAGTAGTGGCAAAACCATTACTATTGACGCTTCTTTCATGCATATTGTCATCGTTGTGAGCATTTTCTATTGTTGATTGTTGTGGTTGTGTCGGTGAAGGAATAAGTGGATGCAGAAGTGACGAAGCTGCAGACAACAAAAGGTTAACACGAGGGATATTGTTTTCTCGAGCAACAGCACCATCAGCAGCGGGGGTTGAGCCCGACGATCTGAAAACAGAGTCTGTAGATTGAATTGAAGGAGGAGGAGTCGTCAAGGCACCACCGGGATATCTTATGTAGGACATTGTTTGTTGTCGAGGCAAATGGGCCGATTCCAGCATTTGACGCGGTTCAAAGCTAATGATGAGATTGCTATAGCCACGCAAGATAAGCGGCCAGCAGAGAAAATCGAAATTCCAGTAATGAGGCAAGGAAAGACCTCTATATATATATACCAAATGTAACTTGAGACAAAGGGAAAGAAGAGGTAGATTTTGGTTCTGTGGAGGCTAACAATAAATTATCAAAAGCAGAAACAGATCGGAGCGGCTGAAATATATCTCCAAATATATCTTAAAATAGGATAAAAATTGTTGAGTTGAATCAGGAAATGAAATTCAAAAAAAGGATTGATTGATAATTAAAAGCGGTATATTAAGGGAAAGCCAGATTTGCCTTCC
This sequence comes from Trichomonascaceae sp. B5901, assembly GCA_037040845.1. Lineage (NCBI taxonomy): Eukaryota > Fungi > Ascomycota > Dipodascomycetes > Dipodascales > Trichomonascaceae > Trichomonascaceae sp. B5901. The sequence continues at coordinate 1,482,794 of JAXQHN010000001.1, forward strand.
AAAGTGAGATGCTTGTTGTTGTCCAGTTTCCAGCCTGCCCAGGTTATAGTTGCCGAAACAGATTCATGTCTGAAATCGGATGACCTTTTACAAAGTAGCCACTATAGGAAATATCAATAGAAAAAATTTATTTTTTTACACATTATGACCAGGTAAGAGTAGTTTGTGCCAATAGAGGTAAAAAAACGTCTAAAATAATTTTTAAAAGATGCATGTTTAATCAACCACCAGGTAGTTTCTATGAGTTATAAGTCATAACTAGCAACTTCCCCACACTCTGTATATGGAGATTATCAAGAGAAGAAAAAAAAAAACTATTAATTTTTCTGCTGCAAGTTTGTCGACAGAGCCAAAAAAATAAAAAAAATTATCATTTCTAAAAAGAAACCAAAAATATGGATATGGGCTTAAAAGAAAGAAGGGCAGAGTTTTAAGAAAAGCGGCTCAAGAAAGAATAGAATACACAGAAAAATGCTCAATCAAATAGAAATTTTGACAAATAACATACTTTAGCACTATAGCACAAATTTTGAATTTACCCTTGAATTTCTACAAGCTAAAAAATCCTCTTTGTCTCTGCAAACTAAAAGTTCAATTGCCAATTTCAATGGACTTTTGTCGGATTTATTCGGTTGCAACCTGTTGTTACAATTGTACCTGATTTACCTAATTTGCTTTTTCACCATAAAAACTAAAACTGTTTACAACTTAGGGTCATCCCGAATACGAATTCTTCCGAAACTTAGCTCAACGTATTTAAAGACTCATTTATCCATTTAAACAAAACATGCTATTTAATTGTCTTGAACATCTTGACTTTTTTTCATTTCATAGACTTACCGTTCGAGTTCAGCTCAATATGCTCAAACTTTGCTTCGTCACTACCTATATCAAGAGTGTCACATCTTGATGCGTAATAGATGCAGGCCGAGTTTTTTTTTCTTTGTTCTCTCTCCAAAAACTGAAATCTTCTTTTGAGTTTGTTTCCAAACCTTGGCTGTGATAGAAGACATTGCATAATTATCAACTGTTTACAACTTTAATATTTTTTTCATCAATATTACAAAATACTACATAATTGTACCAGTCACGTAATAATATTTTTTTTCTACCTATGTGCTTTTTAGTGCTTCATGCTAACTTTTTTTTCTTTTATTATGATATACCCTAGATGCATACGGTGGACATTCTAAATACAATGTCACCACAACCCGATGAGCTTGTATTGCATTCTTTTCGTTTTATCCATCTTTCCGAACAGCCGGGCCCAGCATTATGTAGCTTCCACGGTTATAGAAGCAATCTGTTAAGGGCGTCCACGGATGTGCACGCTCTTTTTAGAATTAAGCCTCATCGTCAAATGGTAAATTTTTATGAGTGTCGATAGCCTGCCCTACTTTTATCTAGTTATACTTATGAAATAAATGTGGAATTTTTTGTCATCCTTGTCCATTGCGGTTCTACCTCAACTTTAAACTTGCTGGACTACCTGAGGTTCGGCAGGCTCGCCAACTTGAAGACCAACAACATATATGCAGGCTTCTATGTATTCACTATATTAGTTACAGTAAAGTTATTATCGAGCTGAAACATGCCCCTGATCAATCCCGTCTGCCCTGAGAATGCCGAGACATGCTTTAATGTGACCCTATTTAAAAAGGTGGGCATCCTAACAGCCACTAGTCGGTTTTAGATTATTTCGTTACAACATTATAATAATACTGATAGCATTTTTTCTGATAGTCAAATTTTTTACTTTTTTCTCTTCTAGTTTCATTTGTTGAGTTCCAATTATGGAGCACACCTTGATGCTTGGCTCGGTTGTATGCCGATGACTCAATTAAATTCTATAATAAATTTTACAAAGACGTATATTTTCATAGTCGTTTGTGAAAAAAATCTCAACTAAGGGTTTCTGGCTCGTAGAGCGAGAATGTTTGGAGATGATATCCAGCTGGGTAAAATGATCGGCGCATTTCTTTTTATTCACTACTTGCTAGATATTTATAAGCCATACGACCAATAAAAAAGCTTAAAAAATCCAAAACATGAAAATTTACACTGGTCAATCTGTTGATAAAATTTATAGGCGGAAATGGTAATTGATTGTTCAGTTTGTTTTGATGAAATAATTCCGGCTAGCTTGTTCCGATGATTCAACAAATTTGATACACGTCAGTTGCTTGTAAAAATGGGTACATCTCGGCTCGTCGCATCTGTACAGATGAGATAATCTGCTTTATTCATTACTGCATGGCTACAATTGCTGAAAATGGTATTATCAATTTACCTGGAAACGGTAATATCGATGTTCAGCTATTTGGAACACTTCAATTGGTGGGCAGTGACTAATGAATCTTCTGTTTGAGAGTTTAAATTTCCAAAATTCCTCCAACCCCATACTAGCTGTCCAACCTAATAGAGAAGCTGGAAACTGGGTCAAAGTTATTGTCATGACCGCCAGCGGGCAGATTTGAATTTTACGACGTATTAAAGTTCAGTACTGTCAATATGGTTATCGCTCTATCATAACAATGACCAATTTAGTAGTGGAACCTGGCCCAGTCTCTGATCTGTTACTTTGTCTGGGCGGTAAATGATGGAGCTCAGCTGTAACATAGCTCAACCCATAGGTAGATGCCTGATTCCGCAAGTGACAATAATCAGTGCTTATGGGCGTTCTTATCGGGGCTAAACTGCTATTTTCTTGTGCAGATATGAAACGGCATTCCAAAAACCCCAATAGCTCCATGTCTCTCGGCCGCACCTCCGTATGTGAATCTCTTTGTGGCATATCTGGCGCAAATGAGCAATCTATATTAATTTGGTGAAATTCCTTACGAAATACAAATACAGATCCGTATGTTTCAGCATCTTTCGTCTGAAAAAAAATGGTTAGGTGAAATAAAATAAATGAGTCGTAATTATTCCGTCATGATAGAATAGCCAAATATTAAACCAGCATCAAAAGATACTCCAAACAGATCTATCTCATTGCACGTTATGGGCCAGCTTCTTATGTATTTTTTTTCCTCAGTTGCAGAACTCGAGCTTTGCTACGATACTGCTAATTAGCGTTACACTGCACAACATGCTCGCCAAGTTTACTTTTTATCTAAGCTTTCTATAGCAATTGCGAACATATACTTCTCTCTGAGAGCCGTGGTATGCTCTAGTACCAAAATAAGTTATTGAGCGCTGGATAACAGATGTTGTCTTACTAAACGATATGTGCTAAAATTTGTTCACATGACGAATAATGAAATGAGCTGTGTTATCAGAAAGTGCTATGTTTAGTAATCGAAATAATCGCAAGCATCAGGATTATATCTGCAATATTGAGGAGCCAACGGTGCTGCTGAGATATCTTTATCCAACAATTTCTCACGGAATTGTAAAATCCTGGGACCAAACTCCTTCAGTCTGACTTTGCCATCCTTGTCGAGATTTCCAGACCATAAAAGCTCAGCTGCTGCAGCACTACGGGGCCAGACAACGCCGTCGACATTATAACCATCAGTCTGCTCGGACCACAGTTGAAGAGAACCACCCAGCACATGCTTGCGTTGCTCTTGTGTCAGTTCTGAATCAAAATTAAAGCTGTAAATGCGTTGCCAAGTCTTGTATGGTGCACACCAGGATCCTCCTGAACCTCCATAATTGTAAGATGGGCGGCCTGGGCTTGGATCAGATTGAACATTGACATTTGGATCATTCAAAACCCAGTCACCCACCCCGCAGTCAAGATACCAGAAGTCAGAACTTCCCACAATTACATCGTATCCTAAAGCAGTTAGGTTCTGGACTGCCGCCACTCCTTGGTTCCAAGCTTGAAGAACAATGTTTCTAGGTAGAGAGCTGGCAGGAATATCGGGCGAAAGAACAGCATCTTGCCACATGACAAGCTGCCTGTTATCGTTATCGTTGAATATTGGAAGTGACTTATGCAACCAATAATCCACAAAATCAGAATAGCTGTAGTTGTCCTTTAAAAGATCCAGATATCTCTTATCGGTCCGATAACAACCTACGTTAAGCTCGTCCAATCCAACATGAAAGAAATTGTCAGGAAACAGAGATGAAATATCTTTATAAACGTTTTTCAAAACTTTATAAGTGTCCTCAGATAAAACATCTAATTGGCCCGGAACTGGTTCAACGGCAGTATTTCTCCATGGGGTTCCTTCACATACAACAAGTTTAGGGTCAATACGTTTCCAACCGGCAGCTGAATGACCAGGCATATCAATCTCAGGAATTACTCGAACCCCACGCGATCGAGCATAATTGACAATTTTTTCAACATCCTCAGTCTGATAGACTTGTCGAGGAGAATAAGCATCATTAGTCATTTGAGGATAGCTCTTGACATAAAGCGGCCATGATTGATGATCAGTGATATGCCAATGAAATACATTCATTTTTGCATATGAAAGAGCATCAATTTGTCTCATGAGCGATTCAACCGAGTAAAAATTCCTCGATGTGTCGATCATAAGACCCCGATGGGGATATAATGGTTCATCATGTACAGTGAATTCAGCCTCAAAGTACAATTTTCCCTCGGCATCTCTAAAAGCCAATTGGTCAATTGTAGTTATAGCATGTAATGCGCCCCATAGAGTTTTAGCAGAAACTTGAATGTTGGAATCTTTTGCTTGGATTGAATATGATTCGTCGACTCCAAACTGGAGATCAGCATCAGGATCTTCAACAGAGAAGGAAATATTAGTGACAGTTTTCTTGTATGCAGGTTTCACAGGCTCTTTAGCGTGCCGTTTGGGTGCACTAAGCAAAGTTTCTATGGCACCATGTAAAACGGGCTTATCCGGCAAAGTAAAGACCAGTTCCTGTGCTAGATATAACGGGGTATCAGATTGAGCCCATTGAAACGTCTTGGGAGCAGGAAGAACCTGGGCATATCTGACGGCTTCATGACCAAAAAGAAGACTTGATACAAAGTTTAGAAATTTCATTTTTCAATTGTTTCTTTACAAGAATAGTTAAGATCCATTGAAATGGATTTGGGGCGTTTGTTGTAGATTTGAGTGCTGACTCGTCGCAGTTTGGGATGCTGTAGTGGGGACTCTCCAAGGGTGCAGGCAGGTTGAGATGGATAGGGAACTGTAGTCAGCAATGGAGCAAATGATTCGGGGAAAACCACTTATATATTATTAAAATTCCGAAAATCATGAAATTATGATGATTCTTTTGCATTGATTTGTTATGATATTCGGTAACCAGTCATCTAATCATGTCAAACGGCTATAGTCAACGGGAATTATGCGGTTTTCTGTTTGACATGTGCTCACATCAGTTTGTTCTTCATACGGCAAAAATAAGCATCCTTTTCAAACTATAAAATAAATATTATAAGGGCTTCATCTTCACCAATACACACTTCAACACTAAATATTATAAAACTATTCATCCTTGTTACTTATTCTTTCTAATGCTCTTTTCCTTCTTGGCTTCTTTCCAACCTTGAAATTTCCACCTGACATTTCATCTTGCTCAAGTCAAGTTTACCTAATCCATTTACCGCAATCGATACAAATGGCATTGCAACTAATTAGCAGCCTATTCAGATATAATAAGTTGGAAAAAGAGATACTAGAAAATGATGGCGATAGTCAGCTTATCAGGAAACATTCCTTTATGAAAAAAATCTCCTACAACGGTTCGAATGTCAATGTCCGTATAGTTAGATTTGTCCATCCAAAAGCCGATAAAGTTCCCAAATTACCAGTAATAATGTTCATTCATGGCTTGGGAGGTCAGCTGACTCAATTTGAACGCCTCATAGATTATTTCACTTACTTTTCTTCTGTCATAGCGGTAGATCTACCGGGGTTCGGCAAGTCATCGGCTGCTCGTCATCGGGACGCATATTCCCCGGAGAATTTCATCGGTTATCTTCAAACTATTCTTGAGGATGAATTGCCTGATTCTTGTACTAAAGAGGTGGTTTTAATTGCTCATTCGATGGGCTCGGTGTTGGCTGGTCGATTGGCCAAGCAATTGAACGCCTCAAATGGCATAAAATGCATTGGAATCGTCATGATTTGCCCTCCAGGAACCATTGAGCCCGAAGCTCAAAAATTTTTATCATCGCTTTGGTATATACCGGCATTTATCTTCAACATATTCCGAGCCATTGACCGTCAAGGTGGGCTTTATTCTCCGTCGGTCAGTCGAATGGTCAACTCTAAGGCTTCCGATGCTATTCGGTCTATGCAATTACGATGGAATTTACAAGTTCAAACAGTTCCTTGGATGAATACCGCAGGTCAATTTCGTGTTTTGACCGATGAAGAAATAGCTGAATTGGCAGAATTGCCGATTTTTCTCATTGGTGCAAGCGATGATAAGGTCACCCCTCTGGAACACAATTTCAAGCATATTTTAGGGGTCATTACGTCCCATTCTCAAAATCCTTCTATTCATAAATCGGTCATTGTACAGGATGCTGGCCATGCATGTATGATGGAGAAACCAGAGTTTGTTTGTGGTGTTGTTGGTGATTTTGTGTCGTCGGTCATCAATGAACAGCTGTCTTTAGGATGGCAACTAGCATATTTGGCGAGCAAATCAGACAAGTGGTCGCTTAAAAATGAAGCCAAATGGAAAAGCGTCGATCCAGTCGGTAAAGCGATTGAAGGAAGTCGGTTTCGTGCAATGAAAACTTTACGACAGGAAGATGATGTGCATTCACCCACGGCATTTGAGAAAAAGTTCCCCGATATCATTGCAGTGGTTGATATTTCACGAGATACTCCTCCTTATGATACCTCGTCATTTGAACGCATCAAATACTTCAAGTTTCCTACAGTGTCAAAGATTCCTCCCACTAGAGAAGAGGTGGATGAGTTTGTCAAGCTCATGAATGACATTTTGGAAAAATTCCCTGATTCTAATACCTCAGTAGCAGTACATTGTCATTATGGATATAATCGAACGGGATTTTTCCTGTCGTCGTATTTAATTCAAGCTTTGGGTATGGAAGTTGCCCAGGCAGTTGAAAGATTTGGCCAAAGTAGGCCACCAGGAATAAAGCATCCTCATTTTATAGATGAGCTTTATGTTAGATATACAGATGGGGGTAAACAGTGAAAAAAAGCATGGACAAAAGAAAATATAAAATGGATAGTATTTAATATAAAAAGAAAGCCCTTTGAATGGTGCTACGGCTTTGGCAGACCAGTTTTCAAGCCGGTGCTGCTGCAGTTTATCATAACTCATTTAGACACAAGCATTTATAGCTTTTTTCGCCAAATGCCGGAATCGTCATCATCTGATTCGGAATCAGAAGCAGATTGTATAGTGGAACTTGTAATTGGTGATTTGTCAGGGCCAGCTGACTCATGTCTTTGTTGCTTGAGTTTCTCTACTCTGGTATACAATTGATGTTGAAAATCAAGTTCTTGATGCAATTTCTCTTGTTGCTCAAAGTCTGAATCAGAAAGGGCGTTTTCTGCCAAACTGAAATTGTCATCTTCGGGTTTTTCACTCGGTTGAGGAGTAGATTCATTTACAGTTTGATTTTCACTAAGAAATTTGGACCATTCTTCGTCTAATAATTGCTTGGACTTTTCAGCGTCATCATGTTTATAAGACCGATCCGATGAACCAAATGCTGGTAACGAGGGGCTTTCATTGTTATCAGATTTGGACTCCATTTGGCGATATTTGATATAAGAATTCAATCCAAAAGAGCAGCATAATTAAGTTTGGGGAGGAGAAAAGACAGGCACACAAAGTATAATTGGAGAAGCAAATTTTTTCCGGGTAAAAAACATGAGAGATCATTAACTGGACTTTGTATTTAATATTGGCCTAATTTTTTTCTTAGATAACACCCGTGTTTAAGTACCTTTTATTCAATAGTTTGCACCTATCGTATCGTCCCGAAAACCGTCGTATTTATTTCCTATTCCAACCATTTCTTCATCAACATAAGTCAAATAAAACATTATCGGCAGCCAATCAAATTTTCAGATCCATATAAATGATGCCATTATTCCTACTAATATCCTCCTTTTCTCCTCTTTTTTTTCTCTTTTCTACTGCTTTTTTTATTTTTATCCCTCATTTCTAAGCTTATTGATTTAGTAAACTTCTGCTCACACCACCTACCAAACATTTCATCCGACGGCTTTTAGCATTTGCATCATCTAACTAGAACAACAACACCGGGAACATGAGTCGTCTTCAAAGACAGCCAATCGCTTTATTTGCAGGCTTTTTAATAGCTCTTACAATATTAGCTATGATATCTCAGTCTTCGAGTCTTCAGAAACCGACCCGAGTATGGGATATCAAAACCCCTGAAAACAGCCAAGAAACCGCGACTGAACCGGTATTAGTCGATCAGGGAATTATTGGAGGCAAGCCTATAATGAAAAAGATGAAGAACGAAACCATTCGTGCAGAGTTGGGTCGATCTGCTTGGAAGGTTTTTCATACTATTCTGGCTCAATATCCTGAACAACCCACTGAAGAAGAACGACAAACGTTATCTTCGTATATTCACCTCTTTTCTCGCGTATATCCATGTCGAGAATGTGCTGAGCATTTTCAGATTCTTTTAAAGGAATTTCCTCCTCAAACAGCCTCGAGAGAAATCGCTTCTCAATGGGGATGCCATGTTCACAACCAGGTCAATAAACGGCTCCAAAAGCCCATATTTGACTGTTCAGAGCTAAGCGATAAATATGCTTGCGGTTGTGGAGATGAAGAAGAAGGTGAAGGAGAAAAAAAGGACAAGAAGCTAGAAATCGACGTAGCCGAGCAAAAAACTAACGGATAGCCGATAAACATCGCCTGTGTTCATATAAACGATATTTATCTTAAATGCTCGCATTTATGTACTTCTGCATCTTGATTCTCTAATAAACATGTATATTTTGCCTTGTAATCTATGGGTAATATACTCAATATAATACAAATCCATTCGTCAAAACCTCCTACTCTTTGAAGATCGTTTATAGCTGTCGTAATGCAAATGGCCCATTGTTTCAATAGCCAGATTGTTTGTCCAATGTAGTATTCGCGATGGCATATGGCCCTGCAGCTCTTTTCTCACCTCCGAGATTCGCTTGGCTCTGATTTCATTCAAAAGCCGTTTTTGCGCTGCCGACATGGCCGGTTTGCTTTTCTTGACCGTCTTATTTTTTGTAGGTCCTCGTCGTTTACGCGACATGGCAGATGCTGCATCATCCTCAGCACTATCCTCATCTTCTTCCTCTTCACTGCCAGAGTCACTTATTACATCTTCATCAGCCATGATCTGATTCCGTATCTCAGGACTCTCCCAGTCCACTAGTTCACCATCCTGCTCCTCTTTTTCTACTTGCTCTTTAGCTTCTTGTTCTCTCTGCTCTTCGTCAGCAGCTATTTGTGCAGATCTTGCTTCCATGCTATTGAGAATCCATGGTCGTACTAACTCAATCTCTCGTAGAAGTTTCATTTCGCGCGAACCTGTCCTGTTAAGCCAGTTGAGCAAGTCATCCAATTGCTGAGGCGTGTCATAGTAGGCCCAATGCGTTAAATCAGCCAGATAGTCATCGCCTTCAGCTAACTTCTTACGGTCCAGTGGCGATAGTTTCTGCTCGGATGCCTCATATTGAACCGTTTCTGCATTCAGATTCATAGCCAGATCTTCTTCGTCAGGTCCTTGAACCCATAACCTTCCCATATTGTAAAAGAATTCAGGCTCTTCTCCATCAATATCACTATCCTTTTCTTCGCTTTCTTCATCACCATGGCCGTTGCCATTTTGCTCTCCATCTGGCTTTGGCTTGGAATTTTTGACATGATCCTCGTTGCTTTTTCTCACATCGGGCCTGTCCGCCTCAAACCACCAGTACTGGTTGTAAAAACGATCTTTACCAAGACATCTGATGCGTTGAACATCTAATGAAGCCAGCTGTTCATCACATTCTCGGACCTTGTCACTAGCTTGGCGAATTTTTTCATCTGTTTCTTTAAGACTATCCACTAGTTTTGCAAAATCAGCGTTCGTATTCGTTAACTCTTCCACTTTATCTTTAGGTATTCTGGCGTGAATGGATACCGTTTCAACAACGCCATCGGTGACTCCGTTATCGGCAGCACGCTCAGCGGCTACCGTATTTCTATAAATTACCCTTTTGTCCTCCTCTATTGACTTCGCATAATCAGCTAGAGACTTTAGCAATTTCTGCTGTTCTAACTTCTCTCGGCGCACCTTAGTGGAGTCTTCCAAACACTGATCTATGAAAGATCTCACAAGATCAGATCCTTCAACGAAGCTGACTAGAATACTCAAAATATGAATTTTTTGCTCAAATGTCAATCGAAAATACCCCTGAAAAGCCGCCAATAAAGATACAGGATGATCCGGCGATGCCATCTCATCGAGAATTCCTTTAATGATATCACGCCACTCTGCTGCATAAGAAATGGTAGATAAGAACCCAATAACTATCTGCTGCCATCCACCATCACGATACATCCGCTTTCGTAGCCTTTCTTGCCATTTACTTCTTTGAAAAGTTTCGAATAAATGAGCTTTGTTGGTAAGTGAATCGTCCTCCTCTTCCTCATCCTTGTAATCCTCGTTCTCGTCATTCTCATCTTCCTCGTCCTCCTCTTCTTCTTCCTCCTCTTCTTCTTCTTTCGTATCCTCGTCAGCAGTTTCGTCATTACCCTCGCTCTTCTTGGCCGAGTTGTTCGTAACTTCTCCATCATCATCATCCTCAGTCTTCAAACCTTCCACCGCGTCCTTCCCATTTTCTTTGATTTCTGAATCGTTTTCGTCATCTGGAAGTTCTTCATCATGTTCCTCCTCTGGCAGCTGGATTTTCAATTGTGTAGTACTTGTGCCTATAAAAACACTTAATATAGAGCAATGAATTTCATCAAGCAAAACACAATCGCTTTCCTCGTCCGCATATTTGAGAAGATTAACCAGATCGTCGAATGAAAAGCGATCGAGCACTAAGGCTTTACTGTATACATTGAGAAATGTCCATATTTCAAGCAACCGACCTCCAAGACTTCCATCGACTTGAAGTATAGAAAATTTTGGCTTCTTGACATCGGGGTTACTCTCGATATCTAGATCTTCCATTATATGCTTTCGAGTGTGAGAATAAGGAATGGAAGAATCAACACTGCCATCGCGGTCTGGCGTTCCATTAAACCCGTTAATAAAAGGCTTTGCCTTAAAAGGTCTCTCAACAACATCAAGTCTATCATTTGTCCTTTTTGACTTAATCTCGGCGATTTTCTTGATTTCAGGAACCGGTTTGCGAAGATGTTCAGGAACAGTCTGATCGATTCGATAAGCACGAGCATATTCGTCTTTAACAAGCCAAGGAGCTCCAGCCCAAGATTCTCTTGATACAGCATATTTGATAAAAGTTCGTAAAGTGACTTTTGTGAATTTTCTACGATCTCGTATAAGTTGACCTTCATCGACAGCAAGTTCCTGGCCAGGAGTAGTGCATAGTTCCACACGGTATTTGGCATAGGCAGGACGAACTTCACCATTAGCCAAAGTAATAGCATTGAAACGAGCTTTTTCCCGAACAACTACTTTAAGTCGTTGATCACGAATACGCGCTATGGCGATTTCTCCCGGATAAAAGTCCTTTCGTAAAGAGCCATAGACCTCATCAACCAAGCCATCTAATCTCGATATCTCACTAAATTGGACCTTACGAAGAATCGGTTCTTTTAAAGGTTCCGGAAACGTGCTAATAACTTGATTTGTCTCATTGATTTCCGATTGATAGGCTTCGAAATAAGTCAAGCAAGAATGACCCGTAAGTTCACAGATGAATTTACGCTATTATGTTAGAACATGGCGCCCAATCATCTCAATAGAATACTTACCTGATTATAGAAGTCGATTCTTGCTAAAAAATCATCATATGATACAAAATATTCCTCCGTTATGGGAATATACCAAACTTGCTCCTCATCGTCGTCAGGAATGACCTTTGGCGGAGGAATATCCACACTCTTACGCTTGTAAAGAACCTGGAATATCAAGTTAATAAATGCATCATCATACAATATTTCATTGGATACATACCATTCCAAAGCCGGCCTTGGGATGTTGTTTGTGATTCTTTCTTTGCGATTGCTGTAATTTTGATAGGATATAAAACTTAGGCCAGGCGGGTATTTTTCACTTATCAGGACAAATGGAGATGCACTTGAGATGCTAATAGTTTGGATAAGTTGAAATATATGCCAAACAAAAACTGATCCTGATGAAGAGATTCCAATCGGGTCTGATTGTCAAAACCTAGGTCTTGTTTTAGATATGGGGTGTTCAAGTCAAAAAGCAAAATGCATGTAATTTTTTATCTAATTGGTTATGCAACAATCAATTTTGATATTTTTCTTGTTGATGTAAAAAAAATCGGTATAAACTTGGCAATGAGGATATCACGTGATTGGGTCAATCGTTTATATATAGGCTAGTGAAATCAAATTTATTATAGGACAATAGCATATTTTACTAGTTTCACTCTTTTCTGAGCAGATCTTTGTATCTACTGTTGTTCTTGTCTTTTCTAAATGACCAGTCTTTCTGCGTCATTTCCTTACTTCGGCAATATAGTGACGGAGTTAGAAAGCCGCATATACGAGCAATTTATAAGAAAGAGACAAGAAAAGGAGGGATATATGGAGATTGATGATCCGTAAGATCATAATAGGCTTCAGAGTCATCCAACTATTCATTAATATTCATTGTCATAGCTATAATTTCCATTGTATTCTCCTATAAGACCGCATCTGGGATTGTCTTTCGTGGGGCTTACATAGTGTCAGGGCCGTCAGGTAGGGCGAAGACCAGATGTTGACAAGTTGATATTTATGACACATAAATCTATAAATTTCGATAAATTTTAATTTATTCATCAATTCAGAATATTCTATCAATCATCTAACTTGCAATATTCTTCTCCCATCCACATTTGTCCTTACTCCCCTCCTCGTCAGTCAACTTATCGTTCCTCTTCCTCCTAAAAACTTTTTCGATCATCAAAAAATTATTTCTTCGCTCATGAGCGACCAACAACAAGCCAATAAGCCCCACAGGGGTCCAAAAGACTCCAAAAAAGGCTCAAAGAAAAAGTTGCATGCTAATGGGTTCAATGCTAAAGCTTTTGCAGTAGCTGCGCCCGGGAAACTGGAGCGAATGGCTCGAAGGAGCCATGACGTAAGTAGATCACAGCCTGATTTGCCAGAAATGGATATCTTGCTAACTTAATAGATAACCGAGAAGAAGTTCCATGTTCCTATGGTCGATAGAACTCCTGAAGATCCTCCTCCAGTTATTGTAGCGGTTGTGGGGCCTCCAGGGACAGGCAAATCTACGTTAATCAAGTCTCTAGTAAGACGTTATACTAAGCATACTCTGAGTGAAATTAAAGGTCCAATTACAGTTGTTTCTGGAAAAAGACGTCGTCTGACGTTTATTGAGTGCTCAAATGATCTTAGCAGTATGATAGATATTGCTAAAGTGGCTGATTTGGTGCTTTTGATGCTGGATGGAAATTTCGGCTTTGAAATGGAAACCATGGAATTTCTTAATATTCTTGCTCCTCATGGATTTCCTAGGATCTTAGGCATTACTACACATCTGGACTTGTTTAAAAATGTATCTACTATGCGAAATGCTAAGAAACAACTCAAGCATCGGTTCTGGACCGAAGTTTACCAAGGAGCCAAGCTATTTTATCTTTCTGGAGTTATAAATGGAAGATATCCTGATCGTGAAATATTAAATCTTGCTCGTTTCATCAGTGTTATGAAGTTCCGCCCTTTAAAATGGCGTAACGAGCACTACTACATGTTGGCTGATCGAATGGTGGATATCACACATCCAACTTTAATTGAAAAGTCACCCAAATGCGACAGAAAAGTCACGCTATATGGGTATGTTCATGGAACTCCTATGCCTTCTGAAAATGGTCATGTTCATATCCCCGGTGTGGGTGATTTAATGGTAAAGGAGGTTGAAAGGCTTCCAGACCCATGTCCCACTCCTTATGCTCTTAAACAGGAAGATCAGCAAGAAGGTGCTCCGAAGCGGCGTAGAAGATTGGATGATAAAATGAAAATGTTATATGCTCCTATGAGTGATGTTGGTGGTGTTTTAATGGATAAGGACGCTGTATATATCGATGTTGGTTCTCAGAATTTCACTCAGGGCAATGAGGATGCCGGCATTGGTGAACGACTTGTTACGGGACTTCAATCTTCGAAAAATGTATTAGGAGGTGAGCAAACTGATGAAATTCAGATTTTCAGCAACGGCAGTCATATTGCTAGGGTAGAAGAGGACGAGAATGAGGATAAGGATGTTGGCAGAACTACTCCTCGATCGGCAAATGCTGTTGAGGATCCTACCTTTTTGCATGAATTTAATGGAAGTGATGCTTCAGAGGACGAAGATGGTGAAGATTTCGAAGAAGATGACCTCGATACCGGTGATCTTGCTAAATTCTCTCTTGACGACGGACAAGAAGATGTCAATGAAGAATATGCCTTTGCCGATTCTGATTCCGACATGGGAGATTATGATGATGAAGGAGAGGTGCGTTGGAAATCGAATCTGACAGAGTTAGCTGCTGGTCGGTTCCATTCTAAGAAGAGATATGACATCAACAAGCTTCTGTACATGAACATTGACCCAGAAGAAGTTATAAGGCGTTGGAAAGGCTTAGATGATGACGATAGTGTGGAAGAGGAAAACATCGAAGAAGATGATGACGCATTTTTCGAGAAAAAAGAAAAACACGAGTCGTCAAACGATGACGATTATGGGCAGGTGATATATAATACTGACATTTTAAAGAAAAAATGGTCAGAGCCAAAGTCATTTGAAGCACTAGCCGAAAGGTTCTATCTAGCTCCGAAGGCTGATGGAGAAGATAATGACGCAGATAAGGAAGACGGTGAGGTCTACGGCGACTTTGAAGATTTGGAAGATGGAAACGACGCTACCGAAGGAACTACTGCAGCGAGCTCTGGCTCTGATTCTGAAGATAATGCTGGAAATGATACTGATAATGAGTCAGAAGCGGAATCTGACGAGACGAGGAACGAGAAAGAAGATTCTGACATCAAAACTGTTGAGCAACAACGAGCGGAAAATGCAGCTAAAAAAGAGAAACTCCGTCTTCAGATTGAACAGACTGATGGTGAAGACCGTGAATTTGGTGCAGCTGATCCCGAAGATGATTCTCACGAGACCTGGCACGATATGGAGAAGGCTAAGATTGCCAAGCAGCTGGAAATTAATAAATCCGTATTCGATGAGATGGATCAAGCGTCTCGTGATCGTATAGAAGGATATCGAGCTGGCGCATATGTTCGTGTCGTCTTTGAAGGTGTTCCCTGTGAGTTTGTCGAGAATTTCGATCCAAAATATCCTGTTCTTGTTGGTGGATTGCTTGCCAATGAAGATCGATTTGGTTTCTCACAAGTTCGTATTAAACGTCACAGATGGCACAAGAAACTTTTGAAAACAAACGATCCTTTGGTGTTGTCGTTAGGATGGAGAAGATTTCAAACGATTCCTATTTATACGACATCGGATTCAAGAACTCGAAACCGTATGCTGAAATACACACCAGAGCATATGCATTGTACAGCGACGTTTTATGGTCCTCTTGTCTCTCCTAATACAGGTTTCTGTGGCTTTCAGTCGATTTCTCAGGATTCAACCACTAATGCGTTTCGAGTAGCAGCCACAGGAACGGTTGTAGAGATTGATCAGAGTGTTGAAATTGTCAAAAAGCTGAAACTAGTCGGTTACCCTACGAAGATCTACAAAAACACGGCATTTATCAGAGATATGTTCCATACATCTTTGGAAGTTGCCAAATTTGAAGGAGCAGCTATAAAGACTGTTTCGGGCATTCGAGGTCAAATCAAAAGAGCTCTGTCAAAGCCTGACGGGCATTTCCGAGCGACTTTTGAAGATAAGATTTTGATGAGTGATATCGTTATTTTACGAGCATGGTTTCAGATTCTTCCTCGCAAATTCTATAACCCAGTTACTTCTTTACTGCTCAAAGATAAGGTTAATTGGTCAGGAATGCGTTTGACAGGACAGGTTCGAGCAGATGTGGGCATAGAGTTGCAGAATGATGATAATTCCCGTTATAAGAAGGTTGAAAGAGCTACTAGGCGATTCAATCCTTTACGAGTGCCTAAGTCGATTCAGAAAGAGCTGCCATTCTCGTCGCAACTACATCAAATGAAGCCTCAAAAGAAGCAAACATATATGCAGAAACGTGCTGTTGTTGTAGGTGGAGAGGAAAAGAAAGCTCGGCAATTGATGCAGAATATTATGACGTTAAGAAAGGATAAGGAGGCCAGACGGCAAGCCAAAAAGGCCGAAGAAAGATCGAAATATCTCAAGAAAGTCGCCGAGATAGACGAGAGAAGAAAGGAGAAGAAGCGTACCGAGAAAAAGGAATATTTTGAGAAGTTTGGCCGAAGGCATGAAGAGGATCAGGGCAATGGCAATAAACGTCAGAGAACAAAATGATGATAAAAAGAAAATCATGAATAAAACACCTACGTAAATAACAAAAAGCATTGCTATGAAATGATTTATGTAAAAATATCACTGATAACTATTTGCTCAATTATCTATTCATCTCTTTCGCCTATACATATTGACTCAACCATCGAATGCCATCACCATAACCTTGTCGCATAACAACTGAGCACATAAACACCTCAATTGGTCGGACGTTTTCAGGAACAGGAGCTTTGCCTTTACCTGTGGTTTGATAAAGACCTAAAGCATGACGAAGCTCTTCTTCAGAAACAGCACGGCCGTCGTCGATTTTGTTTCCAAGAATCAAAAACGGCACTTTAGACAGTTCTTCAATGGAGAAAAGAGCATCCAATTCGGCTTTGGATTCGAGAAATCGCTCGGGATCGGCAGCATCGACTAGGAAAACAATGCCATCGACCTCAGGGAAGTAGTCTTTCCATAGACGACGAGCTGGAGGGTTAGCAGTGCGAAGCTTGCATAGGTATACTTAGGGAAAAGCCGCTGTCGCTCATCTGTAAATTAATTACTTACCCTGTTGATGACCGCCGAGATCAAACGTTGTGAATTTCACACTTCCAATTGCTAGTTCTTCAGAGGCTGAAGCTATGTTAGCATCAATAAGTCGACCAAATGGCACAAAATGGTACAAAAATGCTGCATAAAATGCATCAATCACGTCCAAATCGCATAAAACACAGTCAAAATTACTTACTAGGATGAAGAGTTGGTTGTAAAGTGGCCAAACGGTCATTCTATCACGTTAGATCTCATATTGCTCAACACCAAACCCTTCACAAACTTACCTTAAGCATGTGCAATAATGTGGTCTTTCCAGCATTATCAAGCCCAAGAAATAACAGCTTAGCATGCTTATTCCATAAACCCAGAGATGTCAGAACCTCGTAGACTATGCTGTTAGAATGAGCTGAATAAATCAAGTAGCATAATGCCGTATAATATAGCCATATATCTAAACTATCATGGCATTGAACAGTTCATATATACATACACCAACTGAAAATCCACATTATGACGCAGTTCTCAAAATGCTGTTGTTGATATTAAGAAATAACAAGTTAACTGATAACAATTGTTGATGAGTTGTAACAGTTGAAGTAATGAGAAGAGAGAAAAAGTACGGTGGAAAACGTCACGTGATGAGTGAAAGATTGTACGAAGTAGAGTAGGACGGAATTGAGAAGAACTAAACAATATTATAAATATGCAAATTATTCATTAATATATAATCTTCGATAATTATCAAGATTTTACCCGTTATGCATGCTAATTGACGTGTCTTTGCCAAGTTTCTAAGAGTTCCTAGCCATATACATCCTTCTTATCAACACCTCTCTTCTTCCCCAAACATACAAAATATATCTCTTTACTTTCTTTTCTTGATGCTTCAGGTTTCTCTCTTTTCACAGTTTTAAATACTTTTTTCAGTCGCTTCTCCAGATATTTATCCTCAGGGCCCGTATACACCTTACACACAAAGTTTCCTCCTGGTCTCAGCATATCTAGAACAAAAACCAGGGCTGCATCACATAAATCCTAGTAGTTAGGAGCACGTTCCAAAATGAAATAAAGTCCAATCCCATATACTCACTATGCTCGCAGCATGATCTTTGACCGGTAATCCACTAGTATTCTGCATCCTAACAATTGGGTCGTTAATACTCCGTAACCAAAAGCCTGAAATTTGTGGCCAGGGATCGCACATGTCACTTAGCACTATATCGACGGGAAGTTCGCTACATTCCCCGTGTTTTTCATCCTGCTCCAACTCATTGAGTTCTTCTGCAGATTTCTCCCGTTCAAGCTCCAAATACCCCAATTCTTCTGTCAAATTCTCTACGGCATCACCATTTTCCTTATCGTACTCTTTTTCACTGGTATAAATACGCCGTGATGGTAACATTTTTCCGTGTTCTGGGCTTGCCAACATCCGTTTAAGCTCGTCTTGGACTTTTCTAGATAGAAAATTGCCCTGTATAGCATTGACTCCTGCTGGTGGTTGACATAACAGGATATCCAAGCCAAATACACGACCTTTACCCTTTGTACGTTCCACAGCTACCTGAGACCATGAGCCTGGAGCAAATCCCAGATCAACCACAGTCATTCCAGGCTTGAATAGACGATGCTTTCGGTCCATGTCTTTAAGCTTAAAGGCAGCCCTTGACTTGTATTGACGAAGTTTGGCTTCCCTGGTGAAAAAATCCTTACCTTGACGTTGTAACCATTGTTCCGAAGATGCTGTACGTTTGGATAATGAAGAAGCAGAGAATGAAAACAGTCGTGCCGAGGATAAGCGCATTGAACGAGAAGTGAAGATGAGGCTGATGGAGATAATCGTGAGGTTACTGTTGAAATTTTGATTTGTCAGAAGTGTCAGATACTGACTAATCAGGAGGTTATGGAATGGAAAACTGATAACCAATGGTTAGTTTACTCTTCTATGAGTTATGAGTTTCTATTAATTACTATATGAAATGAGGTTAATCTATGCATAGTAATTGGCACTAAATTATTTTTAATTTACTCCACTTTTCCTTTGTTTGGAAAAGTTGCTTTGATGCTCATGCGTGGTTTCGTGTGGCTTCGTGATTGAAAATGAGGCTCATCGCCCAACGGGAAGCGAATATGTGATACAATTGACACTGTCAAAATAAGAAAAAAAATATTATTAAATGATCATTATAAAGTACAAAAAATCTAGATTCCAGCAATGCCAACTGATCTTATTTTTTCATTCATTTCGCCCGCATGGGAAGCGTGGTAAGTTGAGAGCCTCATATCAGCAGTTATTTACCACCCCCAAAACTATATAAAGCACATCCATCTCCTCAGGAAATATCTTTTTATTCATCTATCAATTTGAGTTAATTTTCCGAAACAAATCATAAATCCCTAAAATGGCTCGGACCAACGTTACTGCACAAGAACTCATGAAAGAGAAAGCTGCGGCTGTAGTCGAATATCTTCTTCAATTCATTACTCGTCCCCATATCAATGACGATGAAGAGTTAGAGTTGGATAACGCTATCAACTCGCTTACTAGTATTTGTAAGGTGCCGATTATTCCCGTCACTCACACTTATGAGAAGGATTCCGAAGAGGACGTATTCGCAAGAACTACGGCTCTTACTTTCATGAAGGATATAAAGGCTTCTCTGACTGACTCTAAACATATTAGCGAATTTGACTCTGCAATCAAGGAAATGGCCAATGCTTTCAAGAGGTGTGAGCCTGATCCTGCTACCAAAGTATATGTCAGTCCAACAGCCAAAGCTGAAGCAAAGGTAATGCAAATAATGGCAAGTGACCTATTTGACGAATACAAGGACATAGAAGCTATTGAGATGTATTCCAGGGCCATTGAGAAGGATCCCACCAATGCTGATCTTTTCCGTGGCCGTGCTGCAGCATATGATGCGATCAACAATTTTGATAAATCTCGCCAGGACGCAGAGATGGCTATCAGACTGGAGCCCTGCCAGGTGCTAGGCTACTACATACTCGCTATTACTATGTTGCAACTTGAAGATTATCATAAGGCAATGAAAGCATTCCGTCAGTGCCTAAGAATTCAAGGAGATCAAGCCGAGCCAGGTATGAAACAAGGGTTTGAAAGAGCCAAGTACGCGCGTAGCAGAGATATTCTCCTGAATGGACCTACTAGGGAGCAAGTGAGTCAAATGAAAATCATAATGCCTTCTGCTGTGTGTCCACTAGCGTCTGTTCCTGACTGCGAGGTTAAACGTCAATGCACCATCGAAGTCGAGCGAGAATTCCAAGGTCATAACATCCCTCGATATGTATTGGAGCAGCTAAAGCGAGAGAAAATTGCCAAGAAGGTAAGAAGGTACTATGGAAACCACTTGCCTGAGGTTAAGAATACGGGAGAATCGCCAATTGCCAACCTGGCCAAGGCGTAGCTCTTAGACGGCAATTGAATTGAGCTGATTTAAGTACATTCGCTTATTATATAAGAAGAATAAATTAGTAGGGTTTTTTGTTGTTGATCTTTCGTTCTTAAGTTGCAGGCTGAGGATATAGCAGATCCTGTGACCGCGTTCTCAAATATACTCCCATCTCTCATAAACTCCGCCAAAACTTTCAACTCAACTTCACCATCTTAACGGACCGAACCAAACCAATTTCAACCGTTTGGGAGACGAAAACACAGTAAAAAGTCCATTTACTACTTGTCGAAATGTCCAAAATCACTGCTGCCGGTGTGCGTCAGAACGTTCAGCAGCTTCTCGAAGCTTCTGAGAAGAAGAAGAGAAACTTTCTCGAGACTGTAGAGCTCCAGATTGGTCTCAAGAACTACGATCCTCAGCGAGACAAGCGATTCTCAGGAACCGTCAAGCTTCCTCAGGTTCCTCGTCCCAACATGACTATTTGCGTGTTTGGTGACGCTGTTGATGTTGATCGTGCCAAGTCTCTTGGAGTCGATGCCATGTCTGTTGATGACTTGAAGAAGCTTAACAAGAACAAGAAGCTTATTAAGAAGTTGGCCAAGAAGTACAACTCTTTCATTGCTTCTGAAGCTTTGATCAAGCAGATTCCTCGTCTTTTGGGACCTCAGCTTTCCAAGGCTGGTAAATTCCCTGTTCCTGTTTCCCACAATGAAGATTTGGGATCCAAGGTCAATGAGGTCAAGTCTACTGTTAAGTTCCAGCTTAAGAAGGTGCTTTGTCTTGCTGTTGCCGTCGGTAATGTCGAGATGACTGAAGACCAGATTGTTCAGCAGGTTATGCTTGCAGCCAACTTTTTGGTTTCTCTGCTCAAGAAGCACTGGCAAAATGTTGGATCTTTGGTCATCAAGAGCACCATGGGTCCACCTTTCCGAATTTACTAAATTTAGTATAGGAGAGTAAAATAAAATAATGATCTCGTAAAGGTGCAGAATGGTTTTACGTATAGAAAGTTGAGATCCAGGTAGTTTGCATACGAAGGTCCAGGCTCATTGCCAAGGCCATCCACATTGATGGACGTAAGGAGCTGCAGGTATGCTTACCGTAGAGCTTATCGTATATTGTAGCCAAACCGCAAGATATGAGTGGATTTTATTGCTTTTATCGGATCGAATATCAACTATTTCATATTATTATTCATAATTCTCGTACATCAACCATCTTCTGCTGATATCTTGGTCTTATCTCATCTCACCAGTATGGCTCCATCTCACTACCACCTGACCTTCCTAAATCTAATACTAACATATAAATACAATCACCCCACTTCAAATCTTATCTTCCTTACCACCACTTTTTTTGCCCATTTTATTTCTCATTCATCGCTTGCCCATCCTTTTGCTCTCCTCGGTAAACCTCCGCACAATTTTCTCTTGAACCAATACGGCTGGCATCATTCATCATACACAGTACCACAAAACCCATTCAAAGTGCACCAGCAAATCTCACCTAAACCCAACATTTATTGCATCGTGTTTCAGACATAGTGGAGTATCTGGCCTTGAGTGCTCAGAGCATGACGTTGAATGACCCGGGGTCTGTCCCGGACATCCAGCTTATGTCCAATGAACAGGCTTTGGATTGCCTCTTGCAGTTCCTGACCATTTTGCTCAACCTCCACTCTAAGGTCACTTTTTCTGATAATAACTCTGTTTCGGAGGGTCCTTCCAAGGGTGCTGACTCTGCTAGTTTGGATGATAATGCTTCTGATAATATATCGCCATTTATGATATCTACTCCTTCATCACCGTTGGCATCTCCCATGTCGGAAGATTTGCCGGCAAAACTCGATAATATACCATCACCAACGATATCTAAACGCCGATTATCAAGTATGCTTTTATCTGAAGCAAGTGCTGTTGCTGCTGTTGTACGTGAAGCGTTTAAAGACCGTGATGATAGGACTGATCAGACCAACAAGACAAGAGTCGTTGATGCAGAAGCTGAGCAAGAATCCGACGAAGCTTTGAATACTCCGCCTAGTTCTGCTGATACGGGTTCTCAGCAGGCTAAACTGACCATAGCAAGGCGGTTCTGGTCGAAATCACCTGCCAATATCTCTCTTAGGGCATATCTCGACCGAATTCACAAGTATTGCCCCATGTCAACAACTGTTTATCTTACTGCTGCCATATACATCTATCGTCTATGCATAACACTCCAGATGATCCCTGTGACTTCTTTGAGTGTTTATAGGCTGGTTTTGACCAGTTTAAGAGTGGCTTGTAAGATTGTCGAAGATAAGGTGCACTCTCAGAAGCGATTTGCTGCTGTTGGAGGAGTTTCCACCCTTGATCTTTATCGATTGGAAATTGCTCTTTTATTTTTATTAGAATTCGACGTCACTACAAGTGCTAATGTTTTACATGAGACGTTAAAAATCGTGGCTGAGTTGCAAGTACAGCAAGACCATGCTGTTTCGTGATATTGTGTGGGGTAATATCTCATCTCTTCCTTCTTCTCACATTCACAGCAACGTTTTGTCATTCATAACCATGACATTGTTAACTGTTTATCTTCTTTTATTATTTATATATCAGGCGTTTGCTGCCGTCATTGGTGAAAATCGTGCATGTGATCCAGGAGGAACTAATTATTTCTTTCCGTATTCTGGGTTCCGAGTTCAGCGCCAATACACCTATGGACTGCCAGTTCTTCACCACGTTCGTCTATCGCATTGTGAACTTGGTAGAGTGGACAAAGAAGCATTTTTAGCCACTGATCGAAATACCGACATATTGTGGGGCAAGAATCTGTGTATGGATACTTCTGGCTGGTGTTTACGACTAGTTCGTAAAAAGAGGTATGCCGGCAGATCAATGAGTATTTTTGTGCCGAAAACTGTGGTAGGTGGTATTTTTCTATGTCCTTCGGATATTCCCTGTACGAATGAGCTTGCACGTCCTGTACTTCCGTTGTTGGCGGATTATGTCTCTAATCAGTGGTTTGAAGTACCCAAACTTCAACGACTCATCAAACGAGTTCCTTATCTTTACACACCGGCATTTTTGGATATTCGGTATCCTCATCGGATTGACCGAGCTTTTGAATGGGCTGGATCCCTTGATGTTAATGAAAACTACACATATACAAAGGGTGAGACGCAGATGATGGCAGACGCCGTGAACACTGTAATCAACAAATATCACAACTTTATGACTTTCGAACCTACTATTCTGCCCTGGGAACATGACAGGATGGATATCGATGCTAATATTTATTATCTCATGTCTCTTGGACCTCCGTTTTCTCAAATGTTACAGCTGACTGAGGCAGTTGATGCTCTGAAAAATATCCATGATCCGACCGTTGAACATAACTATACCATGCCAAACGAGTCAGATGGACTATTTTTGCTCGATAATGTCTTTTACGCTTCTTAATATTATTCACTGGGCCGGTTTCGGCTCTTGACGTGCAAATGTTTTTAACTCATTGCTTATATTTTCGTTATATGCCATAAAATACAATCAAAATAAACCATCCGTTACATGCCTCATTGTTCTTAGTGTTTCCTGCTAAAAGGATTTGCCATCTTTTTCCAAGTGCTATCTTCTCGATTGGTTGAAGAATTCAATGCTGTATGACTATCGTCTCGTGTATGTCGCCCAACAGGAATATCAGTTGATTCTTCAATAGAAGTTCCAGTAAATGATGGTTCATATGATTTTTCTCCAAAAGGATTATGAACGTCTCTAGAACTTTCGTTGGTCATGAAGTTGTCACTCGAGCTATATGGATGCGAGCTGAACAAATGGTCATCGTCATGATCTGCTCGAGCAGCATCTCCTAGAGCCTTCAACTCGTTGTTAAATCCATCAGTATCTGCTTCCAATGGATTCTGAATAAACGATGCTCTATCATCCTTGGCTGGCCTATATCTAGTATCGGGGTTCTTGCTCAATAAAACGATCGCGCAGCTGACCAGACTATAAATGAGCAGAATCAGAGAGAAGATTGCATTCAGAACAAAGAATATAACTCCCATAATTGACGAGACTACCTGAGGCTGTGTCAATAGGTCCGAGAAAAACAAAAAGAACAAAGCATTGATGGTGCAAATTGTTTGAATGATGATGTTGATCACATTGGTACGCTTATCCATAAATGGCTTCAAAACTGATATCAAAATCAAATATCCCAACTCAATCAAAAACAATGCTAATCCTTGAGTCTTTCCCGATGACTGCGCAAAAGCAATAAACAATGATTTGAGTCCAATGTAAACCAGCACAAAAAGCATGAAGTAGTATCGAGATGCATCATACTGAACATACAAAGATCCGTACTTGTTCATAACTTTTGGATCAGAAAATAGCATATAGGCTGCAGTACCATACGTTTCCAATGATTGCTTTCCGATAATGAATACCTTAAACGCTTGCCAGCACATGATACCGGCAGCCAAAATGAGAAAGAAGACTGCAACAATAATGACAGCAGGTGAATCTCGCTCAATGAACTCCCACATTGATAATATCATCAATTGCGGCAATCCAATGAAGAGCATACGAAGTAAAGTACCCTTCAGCATGATTCTCCAGTGTATTCGGTAATAATTGAATCTGTCCAGCCAGGCATATTTTAAGACAAGTCGGCACAAGGCGAAAACAATAGTGATGGCCAAGCAGATAAGCACAAAAAATGTGAACCCAGTTAGAACAATAGCAGTCGGTTCAATACCAGCCTGATAAGCTACCCGTTTAATACCTCGAAGTACCAATAAATTGCTTGATGATTGGGCAACAGTATCGATGGGGTATTCCCGCCTCCTATAAATACCATACCTCTTGAAATGATCGAGAACAAAACTTTGAACTCTCGTGTTGACTTCAGCTGCTCGTTGAACCAAGACTGAAATAGTGGGAATAACTAAGTATGTTGTTGGAGTTCCTCCTGTAGCCTGAACATACCATCGGAAGATCTTTTGCATAAACGTCACTCTGATGAGACCCATAGACCACGCAATATTTTGTCCCCATGATGAAGTGATGGGAGGAACACGATCAACTGCTTCCATAATAATAATTACTTGGCTTTGGAAGTAACTAAACAGGGCGATCGAGTTGGCAGCAATATGAGCAGCAGTATAAGAAGAACCCATTGTAGAGACCACAGCTGAAGTCAACAAACCCAGTCCGGAAATGACAGCAGTGACCCACTTGACAGCCACTTGATCCACAGTCTTTTCATTTGTCAAATCGGCTCGGATACAGGCGACCATATCGGCATTGTCATTGATGAATTGAACGTAGACTTGACAGTCAATGTCCGGAACAGTATAAGCTATACCGGGAATTTTATCGACAATTGATTGACTCAAAGTGGAAGTTGAAGCGATATCGATTTGACCGGTGGAGATCGAGCAAAGCTGCTTGATATTCTCCTTGCACGGATCTATGCTTTCCTCGATGATCTTGATACCATAAGCATAAACCATAATCTTGGCTATGACATGACCTTCAAAATTGACGGTACTACTAACATCATATTGAATAGTTCTGTTAGCAGGAGTGAATACAACGTCGAATTGAGACGCGCTGAAGGAAGAGTTTTTCATGCAGGGGATCAACGAGGTTGCTCGAATGATCTTCATATTACTTGAAGTAACAGCTTCCACACCGCCAAATAATAAACTGCTAAAGAGCAGCCATACCAGAATACCGGTATTTCTCATTTGTAACGGCAATTTCATAGTGATATGTTGGAAATCAACTTAGTGCGGGTTTCCAAGCCACTCTTTTTTCCTTGTTGCTCCAATTTATTTTAGGTTGGGAAATCCGGGCTGCACTAAGCGATAGGAAGACCAACCTTGCCGAACGAGTAAAAAAGAGCAAATAAGTTCAAAAAACACGGGTATAAAAGGCGGGGATATATGCCGCGATGAAGAGAAAATAAAATAAATGACGAGTTCGGCTTAAAATTCGTAGTTTCTTGGCACAGTTGCACTATCTTCAATAGTTATAAAAATAGTAATAGCAAACCAGGACCAGTCAACCAAATAAATCAAATAAGCACGAAACGAGCAAATACACAAGATTCAAAGATATGTTCGACGAATCTTAAAATGCTATCAACGAATGGAAGTTTGTGAAATCCGGGCGGATGTAACGAATTGTGGGTACTTTTGAGTCGACTTGGAACAGACTTATAGGGTGAATAGGGTCGATAATATAGATAAATATCTAATGAATAAGTCACAACTCAAATATGTCTGTTGTCGGAAATCTTTGTAAAATAAAACGTTCCAGTTGGTCGTCAAAAGTCAAGTTTTTAGTGCATGAATAAAACAAAAATGTGTTGTGTTTGAAAAAAATCCACATATATGGGCCCCGGCGGGGCTTGTAGTGCGGCGAACCAACAAGTACTTTAAAGTATGATGGAATGGATTGAGATAAAGGTTGAATTTAAAGGCTTATAGGGTAGATGTTAGGTTTATTGTGAGACTACAGAGTGGTGAGGTATGTAAATAATTTGATATGTGAAAAAATCAGGGGGGATGCGTGACACGTAAGATGTTGTATGGAAAGAGTTGAGGCCGGCCTCGGGCTGGAGAGCTGGACATAGAGAATGACGGATTAGAGTAGAAATATCTTGTTTTTATTTAGTCGGAATGGTTTTGTATTCGTGGATTGAATATGACGACAAAAATAAAGTCATAATAGGGTTATTTATAGTAGTAAGACATTGCCATGAACACGGTGATACAGCAGTATGGTGATTGTTTAAGACAATAGCATCATAGTTTAGGACAGAGGTTTAAAATGTATAATATAGATGACGTTAGATATACAGTATGACTAGTCATTTATGAGCATTCATTGATGATTAGCAAAAATATTACAAATGATTCGTATTATTCTCTTCGGACCAAGCACTAAACTAAACTAAACTGTCAAGTTCTCCAAGAATGTGGTATGCTTCTCTGTTAGTTCGTGACACCAACTTGGCAAATGCCGGCTACGGGTCTCCAACAACTGAGGAGATTCCCTCAGTGAACAATATAAATCCCTAGATAACAAATATATTGAATGATAATAAATAAGTAATTTAATAATAATAAATAAAAAGTAATTAATAACACCTGCAGTACCATTCGCCGAACCGAATGTACATTTTAACGCCGCACGTGACTCCTTTCACATTCCAATCAAACAAATCTTTCCACAATATCTCGTATACTCTTTTAGGAATTGTTTAAATAGATGCTTTATTTTTGACTCTAATCTTACATTATCTTGCATTAAATCCCCCCGGAACTTCACCCATCCAACTCTCCAATGCTCCTGCTACCCCATATCCCCAGCCCATTGTTCAGTCCAACCTTCCCTCCCATGCAACAGCCTTCAGATAGACTTCGATGGGCAATTGTCCATGGTAACTTACCTATAGTTAAACGACTACTTCGAAGGTTTCCGCATCTTTTGCAAGAGCCAGATCCGGTCAATGGTTGGACTCCTTTGCATTATGCAGGGTTTTACGGGCAATATCTTATATGTGTTCATCTCATCCAACTGGGTCACGATGTAGATGAGATCTCCTTAGACCACCGAAGAAATACCCCTTTACATCTAGCAGCTTGGCATAATCATGAGCAGACTGTACATTATCTATCACAGCATATGGGGAGGTGTTTGGATTGGAGAAATGCCGATTATGAGACGGCTCTGATGATGGCTGCCAGAGCTGGAAATGATCCTTGTATAACATTATTACTTGATTTCGGTGCTGATATCAATATTTCTGATAATCATGGAAATCGTCCTATGCATATGGCTGCTGCTTTTGGTCATCTCAAGACTTTACGCACGCTTGTTGACAGAAATGCCGATACCCAATGTTTGAATGATGAGGGCTGTAAACCCATTCAATATTGCTCTTCATATACTGTACAAGACTTTTTACAGAGTTTGATATATGAGAGAAATGAACGTGATAAAAAGGTCCAGGCCTTTTATAAACCTCGTAAGAATAGCGAGCCTTTACAGCCTGCGGGACTCAGTTTACCGTCTATTCATCATACTCAACGACGACGAAGTGGAACTTTGCCTGGCTCTTCTGAAACGTTGACTCCTAGAAAACCTCCATCTTCATCTCCAAGCAAGCTCTCGGATTCGTCTTTGGTAAACACTGGATCATTGGTGAATGCCGGTAGTCCACAATCAACCAGCCAAAACGGAAGTCCTGAAAAACATTCTGCCAGCTCAGCATTACCTGCTCCGCTACTTATTCCTACTCGAAGACTATCTAGTTCTCCTGTTCCCATACAGACTCCTTCTAGGCAAACTTCTAAAGGGCTTCTGTTTGATTCACCGTCATCTGTCGATTCTCCTCTACCACCGCCGTCAATTGGTCAATTTCGCTCTTCAAACTCTCTTAGCAGCATCTCAACGGATTCTCAAACTTCCATCAGTCCTACATTACCAGCTACGGCTAACAATACCTCGTCTCCACAAACTCCTACCAATGGACCAGGCGAGAATGATTCAAATCGGAATTCGCCATACTCGCCAATCGGTCGGTCGAGGCTTCTGGATGTTTCTGTTTCAAACGTCAGATCAAATAGTAGCCAAGCCAGACAAGATTTTTCCTTTTTATAACTTTGGCATTTTTAGATATCTAAGTATTTATTCATCTTGCGATTATAAACAATGCAAGTACATGTCTTTGAACTACAATTAACAATGCAATGGTCCATCTCCCTCAAAGTCTCAACTCCGATAATATCTTCGTCGCCAAATTTTTATACTGCCACGAGTTGCCCGCGAGCTTTTTAAACTGAACACCATGTAACGTCAACAACGGAACCTTGACAATGTATATCTCAAATCGTAAGGGCGTTGGTCGCTTCTTTGTATATCCTCCAGAGTACCCGAGCATATCTGATCCTCCGTTAGCCTGCTGTCCTGTACCAGGAAGAGACTCGTTGGATATATCTGACTCTCCCAGATTCGTATTACTTTCATTCGAGCTGCTGGTGGCATTGCTACCTCCAAATACACCACTTCGACGCCTAGAAGCCGATCCACCAAATGGTAATTTCCGCCAGTGAGATGGTGTTTGCGGCGAAGAAGGTGGTGTCATCGAAGGTCCCATTGCTTCATTCGTACCTCCATAGTCATCCTCAGTACTTGACCGCACAGACGGTCGATGATAGCATAGAAAACCTCCCTTGATCTCACGGTACGCAATCCCGAGATGATTGAGAACTCTGATAATATCGGATCTGATAAATGGCAGGCTCTTCGTGGACGTAGATTGCACACTGAAGAATCCCTTGAGAAACACTTGTTTCGGGAATTGAATAGAAGGCATCTGATCATTATCGACATATCCGTGAAGGCCATTGTTGCTTGGATAATCCAGAACGACATTCTCTAGTGCATCATCAGGAAGATGATCAAGTTTGAGTGCGGGAAGAGGCGGTCTCTCTGTGTTATTCACGTGTCGTGCAGCAGAACTGTCTCGTCGAGCATGTCCAAGAGATTTTGCTCGTGCTGATGGATGGTACTGTCCTTTCCGGCTTTTAGTTGCCGGACTATCAAGATTGATATTCTCCATGCGTGACTCAATCGTATCGTGGTTTGCACTATCGTTGGATCTTCGTGGCAACCGTGCAGGTGGAATTCGCTCTCTTCCAAAAAGTGATCCTTGATCAATTTCATCAGGAATTTCTGGCACAGGAGGTGGTGCATCAAAATTCGAATCCACGTTAGCATCATGAAGCGTGTGCCTCCTGGTGTGACGAGAATGAGCTTCTCCATTACCCTGAGGTGATCCTGGGTAAAAATCACCATTCAGCTTAGTATTAGACTTATGCCTTGACAATGAAAGACGACGAAGAAGAGATCCAGCAAAACTTCCTTTGCTGGTAGTCGGCGACATTTCAACTGTATTCTGCGGCTCTGAATGGCGAATCTGATGCCTTTTAGATCGCTTTCTTCCTAGTGATTGCTTACGTGCGAGAGCCTCGTCAGTATTCGTTAGACCACTGCTATTCGTCGTTTCGCTAACAACTCTTGAAGGGCTTTCATTATAGGTGTTGAACGGATTCCGCAACGGGCTATCAGACCTCCTTGCTCGTTCTTCAGATCCCGGAATAGAAACTTTCAATTCTTTTGGTTGATCATCAAGTAATGACGGCTCCAGTTCGACTAATGCGTGATCAACTGCATGAACAGGATCTGGACGCGTGATAGTCGGCGTTGTATATTTGGGGCCCCTAGAAGAAATCTGAGGAGTCCCCGGAGGAGAAGGTTCTGCAGTATAGTTATCCACATTTGGAGGTCTTGTACGGAGGCCCTGTAGCTGTTGATTGCCATTTCTTGTCCTGATGGTTGGCGACGTAGGAGTCGTTGCCGTGGCGACCGGAGACGATTTTTGACCACTGACGACTCTCGCCTGCGAACTTCTCAAAACATGGCCCTTAGTAGGACTCTGCTGAAATGCAGTATGACGTTCAAGATCTTCAGAAACAAGATAGTAAATCGACAACAAAGGATGGTATGCATCGGTGGGATCAGGTATTGACCCAAGAAGCTCTCTGGTGATACTAAATTGATCGATAGACTGCTTCTCAACGCCGCCGTGTTTGTGATGAAAATCAAAAGCAAAATGCTTCAAAGGTCCTTGATGATTGTTTGCGCTGAAAGTCGTTGAAGAACTGTTGCTTTGAATAGGAGACACAGTTAAGTCTGCCGAATTAGAGGAAGCAGCAGGTGAAGCCGAATTCCAGGATGAGTTGGCAGCTCGATATTGAGCAAAATATTTAGGCTCATTGATGGCATACCAAGCATCAACAGCGTCAAGGTAATCGGGGCTCTCAATAATATGATTCAAAGTCGACTCGATATCATCGGGATTGCCAAACTCAAAGCTCGACATATGCTGAATGACTACCGGATCTAATGGGCCAACTATAGGTCGTCTTCGGGGAACAAGGGATTCAGGAGGGCCATCATAACCTTTGCATATCCAAGGATGGCTCATGACTTGATGCAGAGTATAGCGCTCAGTGATATTAACAACGAGCACATTTTGTAAAAGGTCTTTACATTCAGAACTGATCCAATGAGGATATTCAACGTGACCCTTTTTTATTTTCTCATGCAATGCAGGCATTGATTGGTCGTCAAAGGGCACTTTTCCGCACACCAAGACATATAAAACAATGCCAAAAGACCATACATCGATTTCAGGACCAATATAAGGCTGAGCATTGAGTAATTCCGGAGCTGCAAAGTACAATGAGCCACAAAACGTCTTTAACAAAGAATCATGGCGAAACAAATTCGACAAGCCAAAATCAATAATCTTGATCTCACCTCGATCCGATATCATAATGTTTTCAATCTTGAGATCTCGATGCACTATACTATTATGATGACAATAATCCAGTGCAGATGCAATAGATCTAGCAAACTTTCGAGCATGTTTTTCTTTGAGAGACCCATGAGAAATGATATAGTCGAGCATTTGACCCCCAGATACATATTCAAACAGCAAGTAGAAATGATTCGTCATGGAATAAACCTCGTATAATTGGCAAATATTTCCATGATGCAATAACCGGCCAATCGAAGCCTCACGAACCGAGCGAATATTCTTGGATTCATCCGATTCTTTGGGTGCCTTATCAGACCGCTTGCGATCAACATGACCCTTTGGAATCACCTTGACGGCACATCTTTTTCCAGTATACCGATTTCTAGCCAGTCTCACCTGTCCCATAGACCCCGAGCCAATCGACTCCTCAAAATCCCATTCTCCTATCGATCTTCTTTTATGAACATGTTGGTGATGATTGCTCGGACGTTCCGCCATCCGATTATTACCACCGTCTTCTGGTTCCTGTGCAACAGGCCGTACAGCCTGGCCGACATTTCCTTCATTCATGTGTGAGTCTTCTACTTGTTCTTGCTTAGCCTTAGGCTCATGTTCCGGTGTCTTCTCAGGACTTGTTTGCTCTGGTATGGTTGACTTTTGGCGATTGTCTTGTCCCAACCATGACATTCCGTGGGGATCCACCGATGAACGACGACGAGACGAAGGGTTGAATGGAGAGCCTGACGACAATTTTCGAGACGTTTCGGACTCGGTTGGTGTAGTTGGAGGCATGTTAATATGTTGACGAACAATAACGGAATCTTTGGCTGATATTCGATTGTTTATCGGAGAATCACTCATTGATCTCTTGTACTTGCCCGACAAATGGGCTTGAGTGGGCATTTGTGGAGCATTTGGACTCCATTTGTTAGTAGGAGATGGAGGAAATGATGCCTGGATATTGCTTTCGATTTGCAGTGGTGCTGGAGGTTGGCGAGGCATTTGATAAGGCGAAGCGAAAGCAAGATGCAAGTTTAAAATTAAACGGAAACTCGGTAGCCTTTTAAAGGAGTGAAATTTCAACAGGTATGCTGGCCAGTTTTTTGAGCTATTTGAAAAGTTTAAACTGTATGACAATGTCCCGCTTAATTAGGGTGTCGGGTAGAGAGTTTAGGCTAAGAAAGAGCACAATTAAGAGAGACAAAACGATGTTGCTGGAATTTTTTCCCTGACAATCCTTTTTTGAAACAGGCTATTTTTCATGTATGCATCCTGTTATAGTGCATACCCGATTTTACTTGGCTCTTTTTTTGTCTGACCCTGTTTGGACAACAAACTTCTCATCTTAAGCTTGTTATGCCAAACCATTTTACTCTCAACAGATCTACATATTTTTGGAGGCTACCAGCAATAACAATCGGCAAATTACCATGCGAATCGTCAATCTGAACGCGACATTTTAGTTGTTCTTTCCGTTTTTGATAATCTGCTGGGGGAAGAAATGCCAAGAGCTTATCAAACTTTAAAAGGTTATCCGAACGTCTACGGAATATTCCGGTACCAAAATAAGCCAGTGGTTTGGATGTCAATATAATAATTGATCAGACATCTATTTTACAAATCACCTGAATCAAAACGATGATTTGTTTTACTTGAATCATTTTTGAAGAATGGTTCTGGGGTATCACGTGATCCTCATCAGTGTGTTTACTTTCCTTCAAACTAATACCGATTTCTCCGGAAATTAATCTCCTATTGATCTAAACTCTACAAACCCCCCAATTACTATGAACAAAGCATGCATTTATTCAATCATTATCAATTGTTCGAATTCCCTGCTTGTCTAATTTTCTTGCTGTTGGTTCTGGTCTCGTCAGCCTAGCCCCATGATGATGTGGCCATGTTGGGAAGCTCTTTTTGACATTAGCGTTCAGCCAACAAATTTGTAAATAGTGGCATTTGAGCCTAACCAAGCAGATTGTAATGAACGGGGTAAGTCAAGATGATGGAATACGATGATGTTTAGATTTGTATGGGTTTGATGTGTCTTGAAAAATTGCGCAATACTAATGTTTTTGATAGACTACAGCCAAAATCTCCACGGTTGAAGGAGTGCGAATCCTATGCGTAGCTGAAATTCGCGGTCGGCTCAGTTTATTAAATAAGCTAGCAGAGGAGCACAATGCGTCTTTGATTGTGCATACTGGCAATTTTGGTTTCTTTGATGCCGATAGCATAGGTCGATTACCTGCCAAGTAAGTGTTACGCATGATTTATGTCCTATCGACAAGAGGGATGGTGATATATTATATTTATGAAATCATGACACTAACTTTAGAACTTTACGTCACATCTCGGTGTTCTCTTCTTCTCCAGAAACAAGAAAAATGGCTCTTGAAGATGGCATTGACCTCAAGAAACAATTACCTAAGGATGCTTTGGGTGAACTTTCGTCGTATATTTCCGGTGAAGCTCCTCCTCTAAACGTTCCTGTATATACAGTATATGGAGCTAGTGAAGATATCACTGTGTTGGAGAAGTTTAGAGATGGTACTTATAGTGTGAAGAATCTTCACATTATTGATGAAGCCAATAGTTATGCAATCGACATACCTGGAAAAAGCAATAATATAAGGTTATTCGGGCTGGGAGGTGCTTTAGTATTACATCGATTTTTCGATAATGGCGATGGTTTAACTTCTATTGCTGGTACTCATGGATTAATGTGGATTACTGCTCTTCAGGTTGGCCAACTAATACAAACTGTCAAAAATAGCTTTGAGACGTCAGAAATCCGCATTTTTGTCTCTCATCCGTGTCCTTCAAAAGATGCTCTTTTATTATTGGCTGCACTGACATTACGGGCGGATTTTACCATTTCATCGGGTCTTCACTTTAAATATGGTAGCTCATTCAATGAGTTTTCCACACAATCATCTTTTGATTTGTATATTGAAAAGCTTTTAGAAGCTAAGAAGAAGTTTGATGACTTGTGGGAAATCGTTAAGCCACAAATCACTAAATTGGTGGAAAGTAACCCGTATCAACAGTTGTTGGTGGACAATGTGACTCAAATGTTTGAAAACGTGCCAAAATCACCCTCTGACAAGACACATCACTCTGATTATTTGGAGTCGGCGTTCCGAACTCTGTGGCATTTCAATTTATGTGATGTGGATTATGGCGCATTGGTATTAAGGGCCAATCAAGGGAATATTTCTTACGAGTCACACTTTCAAGGGTTTAATTTTGACCACAGGACTTCAGGAAAGCTCCAACAAGGAAAATCGCAAAAGCAGCGAAGTGGGGACAATAACAAGAGGGAGGAACGAAGAGATGAAAAGGAACCTGGAGTATGGATTCCATCGTGTGGTGACAGTGAACAACAAGTCAGGGAGATATTTGACGAGCAAGACCGGGATTTGATTACCAATATTCAAATCAAAGAAAGTCATGGAGATCGGGCAAGATCAAAAGAAAAGGAATCTTCGGTTGGGGATGAGGAGGATGCGGAATCCAGTGAAGACAAGGAAAGTGTTGTTAGAAAGTTCGCATTGGTCTACTTTAAAGATGAACAGCATGCTCAAGCAGCTCTGGATAGGTTAGATGATAGCAAGGTCGAAGGTCACGCGTCATTAATTGGGAATCGTCCCTCGAAATTTGCCGGAAGAGGTGGGTATTTCCGTGGATCCCGAGGAGGATATCGCCGGGGAAGCGGCCGTGGACGAGGAAGAGCTGGAGATTCCAAGTAAAGTACAGTATAACAAAAAAATAGCAGTGTTTTATGATGTAGTCTTTTTATGATATGGTATCAAGAATGAGAAATAAAGTATAATTTGGTTGTTGCTGTTTACCCTACTTTTTGAGGTGTGCGGAATAAATTGAAAAAAACCAACTGAAAGATTGCCATATAACGCGAAGTTTGATTGATAAATTCAACTGTTTACACCGGGCAAGTCGCGTATTTTCTGTAAATCATTGTTTATTCTAAATCCATCTTTGATAATCATTTTTAGCTATGGTACGGCCAAAAAACCCCGAGATCGTGGTTCCTTTAGATAGACCTGAGTATCAGCAGGACCTGTCATCTATTCGGAACCTTTGGCAACTAGCCAATCTGATGCAATTTACCAACATGTTTAGAGGTATTTTGAAGCTTGGAGTACCGGAAAATGAGGTCAATATGGAGGTTTTAGAGGAAGATTTGCTTGGAATTAACAGTCCTCCCTTATTGCTGGATCGACTCAAGAAGGCATTGATCACCGGGAATTTGGAGCCGAGGTTTCAGACGGGCAACTTTGATGAGGATTTATGCACGATTTTCACAAAAAGAGCGCGTCCTTATGTTGTTATTCCGCCTGTTAAGACTGAAGAGAATGAAGAAACAGGAGAAGTCGTGGAGATCCATCAGGACGCTGATATTTCGCAATTGCAAGGGTTGATTGAATTTGAACCTTTCATGAAACGAGGATTATATGACTTTCAGAAAAATAAGTTTGTTGGTTTTGAACTGGATGATTTACCGTTACCTGAACGGATTATTCTTCTTGATAATCTGAGCAGGTGGATGTCATTTTCTGATAAGTTCCATCAAAAAATCGAAGATCTAGCTAGAGTTAATGATATGGTTATTGACGACTTCCGTGTATTACCGGTCGGTTGGAAAGGTACCTTTGGATCTTACTATTTACTGGATGACAATCGTTTGTACTATAAATTGGACTTTGAGCCATATCTTGGGGATGTGAAGCAAGAGAAGAAGAAACGCAAGTCCTCATCGAAGTCCAGTTCTAAAAAAAGACGAAGAAGTAACAAAAGAGTAATTGCCAATTCCGAAGAGGAAGACGATGATGTGGATCAAAATGCTGATCTCAAACCTCTCTCTGAGGCACTTGCTCGAGAATATGAACCGGAATGGTCTTGTATTTGCTGGAATCTGCAGTCTTGGCATGAATTCATTAAAAAGCTGCAGAAATCCAGAGATTCTTACGATATGAGATTTTGTAAATATCTGAAAAAGGATGTGCTACCTGTTGTCGAGGAGCATGACGAATTAAGCCATAGAGCTGCTGCATTACGGGAAAAACAGCGAGAAAAAATCGCTATGGTCGCTCACCGTAAGCGATCTTCTAGATTGGAGGAAAAAGCGAGTCAAAGACAGTTGGAGGAGGAGCAACGAGCGCGCGAGGAGCTCATTAGATTAGAGAAGGAGAAAAGACTGACGGAGCAGCGAGAAAGGGCACGGCGTAAGGAAGCTCAAGAGAAACGGTTTCTCGACAAGAGAAATAAGGAACATCAACAACGTATGGCCACGTTGCGATTCCAATGGTCACGAGAGTTTGCTCAGGAGCAACAACAACGAGGCAATACTATTAATAATAATAATGGGGGAGATGAAACTAGCAGGCAATCTAGTGCTGAACCTACGTCAATTCGACGAAGTGGCCGTGAACGTAAAAATATAGCTGGCGACATTTATGATGGTGAATTAGAACAAGAGCCTGTTCATCAAGCTAGGACTCGTCAGCAAGCCAAAGAGGAGGAAGAAGACGGGAAATTGTGGTATTTTGATTGCTATGGAGGTTGTGGTATATCAGGAATTAACTATGATGATGGGAACCCTTCTGTTTGTTGCGAAAGATGTGGGTCTTGGATGCATGTGGAATGCCTGCCTGAAGAGCTGAAAGAGCAATCACAACAAGAAGGCAGCAACTTCATATGCATTCGTTGCCGTGAAGAAGAAGCAATTATTCGAAGGAAGGTTGCTGAAAGGTATTTGCGAGGCCATGCTGACGCTGAGACTATTCTGGAAGAGCTATACGGAAGCAATAAGCAAAATAGCACGATAGCAACCGCAAAAGAGGAAAATGGACCAATAGAATTGGAGCCAGAGAGTGTTAAATACGAGGATTCGTTTGCGCCGACCGTGGAACACGCCACTCATACGGCTCCTCAGCCTTTTAATGTTATGACCTTGACCAACATTCTAGGCAATCAATCAGACCAAGATTTGGTAATGATCGGATCATCTACAAATACATCACGCAACGGACAATGAGGAAACCATGGTCCCTTAGCCATTCCTAAACAGGCAACTGTTGTATGTACAGATTTAACTGAATGGCGTGACTGTTTGAGGGGGGTCTAGTTACTGGAGGATAAAGTTGCAGCAGATTAGAGGTAATGGGTTATACATGGTAATACCAAAAAAAAAACCAGGGTCGGTCGGCTTCTCGACAAAGAGGTTAGGAAATTTATTAAACGGCAAGGCAAAATGTGATCGATAAGTGCGTATTCTTTTGCCGAACTTCTGCGCCCGTCCCATTTTGCTTGTCCAAGACTCAATTGGGAAACCGGTCCCTAGCCCTAAGGGAAAGGAGCCCCTCTTGATTGCGCTGCGATTGTAATGTGCAACTATCAGCTGCCGTACCCGAGTATATTTACCACTATAAGCAAGGAATATTTTGCCCCATATCTTTGTTCTCGACTTTTAAGCCCTTAAGAGGAATGTCGCTTTTTGCCGTTTCCATGGCAGCAACAAGAGGTTGCCTTGTCACCAATTAGTTGGTCGATCGCGGTTATACGATCGGAATGAAATATCCTAGTTCGGAAATCATTACGAAACACTGGAGTAAAGAAAGGCCATTTTCTCGATCACTCGATTATAATACCCTCGATAGTTAAGAATCTGAGTAAACGAAATATAATATTGGAAAAAATGCACTAATTGATAGAAGTTTTTTTTTTTTTTCTGGAATTTTATCTATGTACCCAAAAAAATCTAAATTTTAAAAAAAAAAAATGGCCGGCTGGTGTTAACCGTGGAGTGCTATAATTCCCGAACATTTTTGTGACTCGATCGAGACCTACAAATCTACTGGGCACTACCGTTTAGACAAAGAGAACCCAGAACTTGTGTGTTGCTTATCTCTGAACGTCGGGGTTCGGTCTTTTTTTTTCATTGCGTGTTGGAAAAAAAGTGTTATGCAGGTATCCTCAACCAGAATTCACGGCCAGTATCAGGCAACGAATTAGGCAGAGTAGGCGGGGTTGACCATTTGGTTGGACAGGGAAAAAAAAAGCAGATTTCTAAGATATAAAGCAATAAAATCAATAACAGAAAAAAATTTTCTTAAAATCGTATAATACCCCCAACCAGAAAAAAAAAGGCCCTCCTATCGTATAACCTGGCTTATCTTGCTACCTGATGCAATCATCCACTTTTATTGTTGAGGCCCTGCGGTCAGTTGGCACATGTTTGAATTGAGCGCATATTGCCACTATTCTGGGTTGGGGCGGGTTTTTTTTGGCAAAAGCAACTTCGATTCCAAGATAGTTGTCTATTCCGGAACAAACGGCTTGGTGTTATCCCAAAACTTGTCAACGTTTCTTTTTCCCAATGTCCCAATCTGGTCACAGCTCCTATTTGCTTTTTTCGCCTTCCTGATAATAATACCTTCCCCGATCTTGCACACATGCCGAGAACTATATATTGACTTGCTTATCCGGGTTTAGGAAAAAAAAAAAAACTTCTTTTGAAATCTTATATTTCGTTGTTGCTGTTCTGTCCTTTGAATTTATAACAGCCTACTTTATATAGGATTTTGTGATTTTTTTTGACTTCAAATCCCCCGCCCACCTTTTATCTCTCAATTGCTCTATAGGCCCCGTTCAAAAGGTGGTGTTTTTTTTGGTACTCTTCTTTGAACCATTCTTAACCTTAAACCTTTCGTCGTCTTAGGTACTAGAAACCTCTGATATTTTTCTTGGGGTCCTCGGTTGGAAATTCTTGTGCTTTGGTTGGTCTATTCTTTTCAAAAGCCTGGTTTTCTTCTTATCGCGCGACCTTTTTCTACTCTCACCCTTCGACTATTACACACACCCTCAAGAAATTTACAGTCTTCCCCCTTCTTCGGAATTGGATCTGACTTATTTATTATTTTCTTGATTTTTTTAACAGAACATTAGGAAAACTTCTCGGTTGTGTTTAATCTTTGCAATCGCCTTTTTTATTTTGAAGATATTTTTGCCTTCCTGCCAAGCCTCATCTTCAATCTCGATTGATCTTCACAACCCCTAATTTTCTTCTATTTTTGCAACTGACTTTATTTCCTCATGTTTCAAGAAGGTGATTTCTATTCTGCCTACGGTGGGAAATATCAAGCTGACGTTGATCCTGCTGTTCTAAGTGTTAATAACGATCCTTATCCGGAAACGACCGCTGCCTCCTTTGCTACGCCTGAATGGGCTTCTACTGCCACAGGTTTATTTTCTCCTACAACTCCAATGTCTTCGGAAAGTCATTATATATTTTCTCCTCAGAATCCTCGTGAGCTTCGCCATAGTATTTCTTGGGATGAACAAGATGCTTCTCTTAGCCAACGGCATCAGCATACCATGAGTGAGATGAGTGATGCTTCTTTGTCTTCGACTGGCTCTTATTTGAGTCTATTAAACGCCAATAGACCTACTGATGATCAGCTTTATGCTCCTGCTGATCTTGTTGGTAATGTGATGTACAATGACAATTCTGCTGCCTTTACTTCTATTAATCCTCAAGACGAATGGGTTCATCACCCCCAGTCTGCAGATGGTCTTATTCAACCAAATGCGATGTTTGAGAGACCTCGGGACTATATGAGTCCGGAAATTTCTCCTCGAAGTATTATGGCTAATGGTGGTCAGATGGGACCTGGTGCCTCGTTGACTATCAATCCTGAGAGTTATCAGTTTTACAATCAGGGTCTTGGTGCTGTCCCACCTACTCCTTCTTATACTGAAATGCCTAGTATGGAGTCTGAGTTGAAGTTTAATGACAATATTCAAGAAGAAAAGCCAGTGGCTAGTTCTTCTCGGGCCATGATCAATAATGCACGAAGGCG
Source organism: Trichomonascaceae sp. B5901 (assembly GCA_037040845.1). Taxonomy (NCBI): domain Eukaryota; kingdom Fungi; phylum Ascomycota; class Dipodascomycetes; order Dipodascales; family Trichomonascaceae; species Trichomonascaceae sp. B5901. The sequence goes on from JAXQHN010000001.1 coordinate 1,523,563, forward strand.
TCAAATACTTCAGAGTCGCGTTTGCACCAAGTGGGTTAAGCTGACGGGTATGCCCCCTTCGAGATCCGAGAAGATCCGGGCATTGGCTAAGACTAAGGGAATTGACATGGAAACCGTTAACAGTGTGTTGGCTCTCTACACAAATCCTCGATATCGCGTCAATAACAAGTGTCATCGATTTGATGGTGATGATGTTTACATCAAGATTACTATGGGTAGTGGATCTACCGGTATTACCAATGATTCTGATAGTGATGGCGATGCAGCTTCAGATAACAAGAAGAAGAAGCAACGTAAGAATCGACCAGATCATGTCAAACGTCCTTTGAATTCATTTATGCTGTATCGAAAGAGTCAGACTCAGAATGCTATGGCAGCTGCTACGTCAAGCCAATTGAAGCTTAATCACCAGAATATCAGCCAAATCATCGGTCTTCTCTGGCAAACTGAAAGTAAGGAGCTTAAGGATCAGTTTGCACTCTTTGCACGACAGGAGAAGGAAGTCCACAAGGCTTTGCATCCAGATTACAAGTTTTGTCCGCAGAAGAAACATAAGAAAGATGCATGAAGATAATGTTAATGAAATATTGTGATAGCAAGCGTATAAAATTATGAAGTATACGAAATAATAGGTACGTTATAATAAAAGGTATATTTAATATTATGTATGAATCGAATCGTTCCGCCGGTGCTAACGGGTAACTTCTTTGGTGGAAATAGCTGATATTGAATGTTGCTTGTAGTAGTAGTATAATACGGCATCCGGGCATCGGGATAGCGATAAATCCGATTTGGGACCCCGGCGGTGAAACCCGAACTTGGTGTAAATCGTTATAAATGGTATAATTTATTATATTAAAAACAATGTACTTATTTTGACGTGTCAATAATCATGTTGTTTTTGGCCCTTTAATCAACAAGAATATTTTAATGCATCCTCGATCGAGCACTAATTTCTCAGGTCATAAAAATTCCTGAAGTTTCGATCCAGACCTAACCTAGCATTAGTGGTTCCCAATAAGTTAATTGAAATGTCGATCTGTGCAGTAGCGCCAAGTGGAAAAAGTAATTTTATTGCCTCAAGGTGCGTCCCACCTATCAGTGGTGCGTGGTGGTAGGAGGCTAAAGATAGATGTGCAGCCATGTGAATAATTTACATGCGGTTTGAAGTTTAACCCTTGTACGGTAATTTCGGTTGTGATTTATATATTTTCTTTTTGTTTCTATAAGATATAAAATTGTTCGAAGTTACATTACTAACTAGAGACAGATGCGTCAAACTGTGCTTGGGTGCAGCAGTTACCGGTTTAGGCACATTGCTATAATGGGTCCATTTCACGCATCTTTGATTCCTTGTTAGAGATCGAGCATAACCCAACATTAATACAGGTACACCACCAATAATAATTAACCAATGTTTATGCTGCTTTCCTTTTTAGGTGTTTTGAATTCCAAGACCCGGATTGGGAAACGGTCAGGTTTCGGAGGGGAACCTATGGTGTGCGTGTGGATGACTCGTTTCTTGTTTTTTATTTTTTTTGTTGTTGAAGATAAGAAAGTGAAAGCCGTGTGTACATAGCGGGTAGCTGCAACTTTCCTGATGAGGGGGACAACAAGAAAAGGCGTTCAATAAGTGATGTCATGGATCAAATAAATATAAGTTATAAAATAATATTATCTAAAAAAGTAAACAGTTAGTCATTTTTTTTTGATTCTTGGTTTTTTTTCTTGTTTTCTACCCCACTCGGCCACTTTGGTCTTTTGATGCTTGTCGTGGGCTGAGTTGTCGTAGAAAGCGGAGAAGTTGGTGTTACAGCAGTGTGGCGGCTTAGGGCTTATTGCATTAGGCAAAGGGTCCAAAAGTTAAATCAGGTCATGACAAGGGGATCTGTAGGTAGAATAAAGAAAATAAACAAGGTTGGATTTATTTATTTTTCTCGAGAGCGCTTTGTAGTATATTATTTACGCTGCATATCTTGGGAAGTTGTACCTTGTACGTTTACGTCTTAGTTGTCGCTGTTTTTAACCTATCCATGACCAGATTTGTACCACACCAAGCCAACAGGCGGTCCTGGACTTGCCAAGCTCGCTAATTCTTTTGTTAAATGTATTATTATTTTTGGAGAGATCTACTAATTTCTAGGCGAAATTTTTTTTTTTCTTTTCGCTCTGGGCATAACTTATGACATTTTAGAAACAAAAAAAGTAAGAACCTGCTGCTGCGGCATGCCACGTGGTTTTTCACGTGATATCTGATAAAGGATGCTTTTTTTCATTTATTTAACCAAACTAAGCTTCACACAACATCTACTTAGTTTTTTTTTTAAACGAAATTCTACCATGAAATTTCATTGACATCTATTCTATTCTATCATTCATATTATCTATACTACCTTTTATTTTCTGCTTTTCTATTCTATCGTACTAACTAACTCTCACTCGCTTCTATTGGCTTCTCCCACTTTAAACCTTAAAATTTGTTATTTTCGTACAAACCTCATTACAAAGCTCTTTGCCTCATAACCAGACGCCCAATTTCTATCATTGGCTATGGAAATTTCTACAAGGGATCGTCCTGGCCATTATCGCTGGCGTGAGCGTACTTTTCCTTATTTTAGCAGTCTTCCTTATCAAATCGAGACCCAAGCTGATCGAGAGGCGCACCTGGAGCAAATTGTCAAAAAGCTATACATATCTGTCAAAGGTGATGATCTTAAAGGCATTGTAGGAACCACTACTGGTCCCGCTGTGGCATATTGGACTCGGGAACTTCGCTCCTGGTTGGAACTGAAGTTTGATATGCCAATGTCGGTCCGGATCAGATTGTTGCGCTTTTACTATGCTATTTGCACTGGAGGTATCGATGGTATCAATTTGGATCTCATGGTCAATATGTTTTGTTTCTTAGCCCGTGATGAGACTTTACAGCGTGAATCCAAACCTGGAGAACTTGCATTGGATTGGTTAAAGTTGGCTAAAATCATGAAAAAGCTCGCCTTACCTGTCCTATCTAATTATGATGGTCATATTCCCAAATCTTTTGCTGCACTTTCAAGATTAGCATTAGCTGCACGTCAATTCATACCGTATGAGTATTCTAAGGAGATTCTTGAAGAAATTCTTCCATTGGTAAGTGTTTTTGTTACTATGGGACCCTATGACATCATTCACTAACTATTGCCCAGTTCAATCTCTCTAAAGCAAGCGTGCCTCACAATATCATAACTCTAACAATTGCACTGCTTCCCATTGTTCCATTGAACGATTCTGTAATATTATCAGATGTGGCCCGCAAAGATGTGTCTACTTATGGCCCTCGTCAACTTCTTCCAACCCTATTTCAACTGTGGTCGCTCAATTCTCGATCGTCCCTATACGATTTCCAATGTTTGGATGTTGTTTCCAACCTAGTCGGTGATTCTCTTGCTTCCGAATTGGTGGTCATGTCCAAAAATGGTATTCTTGATGAAGATCAAGTCAGTCTGGTGTTTGTTGCTATTTTACGAATGTTGGATATCCCTGTATCCTATGTTGGGTCGCCTTACATATCTCATCATCAAGGAGCATCATTCAAATCCGATAAGGAGAAGAGAGGTAAAATATCAAAAGCTATTGCTACTTTTATTGTGTGTTCGTTTGTTGGAGATCAGTGTTTGGAAGAAAATGGCATCATGGAACGTCTAGAAAGCCTTATGCATTCAATCGAGACTTTCTGTCATCCTTCTAACCAGGGTCCTTGGAATAGAATCATTGCTTATTCTGTCACTTCAATGATCGATATATTTGTCTTGCGATGGAATGCTCAAGAATCAGGTGAATCAAGTGTGCCAAAGCATCATTGGCTCACCGATAACATTAAAGAGCGGTTCGTCCTGGCCATGAGTGAAGTCACTTTTCTCAATATTCACTCGAAGTCAGCGACCGTTTCTAACAGTAGTTTGGAATCATTGCAAGGATTGGCTGTTCTTGCGCCCGATATCATTATTCCTCGGGTTCTCAAGGAAGTTTATCCATCTTTGGAAGGCTTGTTAGAGACTCACAGAACTATTTCGGCACTGCATTGCCTCACTGTACTGGCCAGAACCATGGCAAGGAGTCCAAGATATGCTGTCCACATTCCTACGCTGATGCATATGTGTATACCAGGAATCGATGCTAATGATCTGACGAAGACCCTCAATACCTTAGCACTAATCCAGTCCTTTGCGCTAAATGTTCCGTTTTACGACTTGATGGAATCAAATTCTGAATTTCGGGAGTATGATGCAGTGGACATTATCTCTAACGATTTGGCTGCTTTAGAAAATGACGCTCCTCTGCCGACTTATACGGATGACCAGCTTCAATACGCGATCAAAACGGCAACACGCTCTTTTGAAGAATTTGTTACGACGTTTATGAGTCAAGTGTTCAATTTGTTGGAGAACTTACCGGATATGTCTGGCAACAAGCACGGAGATCTTCCTGAGATCAATGTCGTTAATTCGTTTCCTCCAACAATAACAGCTGTTATAGGAGCTTGCTCTCCTAAGCTCTTTAAACAAGTTCTTAGACAAGTTATCTCTTTTGTTTCCAATAATGTTATTCATTCGGCAACGGACGTTATGGCTCATGTTTGTGGCTGTTTGGTCATGGTTAATGCAGAAGTGGCTTTTAAGGAGATTTTCCAGGTTCTGCGAGGGAATTTGATATACGAAATTGAAGAGAACGGTGCAGGATCCACGAGGTCAGGCTCAGAGACACTTCCAAGAGATTATGCACTTATCTGGAATTTGAGCTGCCTTAACATGTCTCTAGCTAACGCTGGAAAGGAAGTTTTGGCATACAAGAAGGATATCACCGATCTGATTTCATTGTTGCGAAATCATTGCAGGGGTCACATTGTATATCATGTGTCTAACACCCTCCATCATACGTTGATGACTCTTAATTCGACATATATCACTGACTATAAGCTTGTCCCTTCGGAAGAAGAGGATCATATTTCTCACTCCAAACACTGGGGTCAGCGAATAGATTTTAAGGACGTTGAACACTTTAAATGGCATATTCCATCTAGAGAAGAGATTGCACTGGCGATCGAGCTTTTTGAAATTCATTGCAAAAAGTCTTTCGATGATATTTCCAACCTCATTAATGGCGTGAATCAACTTTCATCAATAACAGAATTTTCTGATATTATGCTAAGAGGTCTAACATATATAAGAACGGCAACTTCTGGTATGGCAGTTTTATTTGATTCTAGGAAAAAGATCAGATCAGATGCCGTTGATGCCATTCAAACAGATATAGGAGACGAGGATGACGAGGATGGAGAGGAACAGGGAGACGAGGAAGAGGACAATGAAGAGATTGAATCGGACAGCGATTTTGAAGTGGATGCCGGTGGTGCCGGTGGTGCAGCACTCAGCGATATAGAAGACGATTGGGAAGGCGATGTTATTGAATGCAGTTTGAGCAAATATCCTACAAACTATTTCTTCGGAGACAAGTTTTGCAATAGCAATGAGTCAGTTCCAGATCCGCTTTACAAGGAGCTTCATAACATGCGAAATGAAGTCGGCAACTTTCTTCACTATGTGCATCACTATTTGCATTCGAAGAAAGAGACTGATTTTGCAAGTTTCAAAGCGCTCATGTTTGCATACAAGGTATGGTTTAGTGATGTTGGCTTTGAACGGTCAGCTCGTCCTTTGGATTGCCTAATTGCCAATTATGCCTATCAGACTAAGTATTTTCGAGCTTCGGGTCTCCGAAAAGACTATTCGAGGTCCATTCTAGCTTCTAGAGCAATGTTGTATCATGTGCAACGTCTTTCTCATAATGTAGGACCGAGGATTGCCACTGATCTGGAGAAAAAACTTGTTGACGATATCTTGGAAAGCGTGATGTCAATATACCCTGACGTTCAACGCAATGCCCAGTCAGCCTTGGAGAGTGCAGCTAAGGTACTAATACGAGGTCGTCAGTATATGTATCCTGCGCTACTGAAGGCGACTTCTGATGCATTTGAATCCATTGATAACAAGAAAGGTGAAAGTGGTCTCAAAGCACTCAAAGCTCGGGTACTCCATGCTTCGATCAAAAAGGACTATAAGCATGCAATTGATTTTACCAAAGTCATCATTCAGGCTGTTCAAGCAGATTACCCTGGTGTTATTGATTTAGCAACTGAATTGTATGCTATATTTGCAACCAGCCTGCGATTGCCGCTGGATGAAATTTCTTTAGATATGACTCCTGTTGAATCTTTGATAACAGTGTTTGGCCATGCAAGCAAAGACGATGACGTTAGAATCAATAAGATGAAGCAAAGAAAAGAAGCTAAGCGAGAAGCTGGGAAACAGCAGATGGAGAATCTTGTAAGCTTCCTGTTCAAGTTCGGTGGAACTGGCGAAGGTACTGCAGCGTATTGGAAGTTCCAGGCAGCCAGTGCCGCAGTTTTTACCGCCTTATGCTCGTCACCTCAAATGACGGTAAATCCTGAAGTATTCGCTTCTCTTTGCAATGGAGCCGGCTTGCATCCTCATCCAGATGTGAAAACCATGTATATGCACGCGTTTCATCGTATTCTGAGCAAAATGTTGGTTACAGCCGTAGGAGATCACTCTTATGGGCCCTTTTTGTTGGATTTTGATGAAGACAGTGCCAAGGCATGGAACAAAGATAGAGAATTTGTTTATGATGTCACTAAACAGCTCCCACACTTTGGAAATCAGTTTTTGCAGGAGATGAGGAATGTGAAAAATCCGAGTTACTTTGTGGATGAGAGCCGCGTCGGATGGTTAGTCTGGCCATCTAGTTTTGTTGCTGAGTACGCCGACAGGCCCGCTCTGGAGTTTGAATTTTCAGCTGGTGATAAAGTGGCCATCGAGAAGGTTAAAACTATCATAACTGAAGAATGGCTTATTCAGGTGGTGGCAAGGCATTGTGAAGAGCCGAGACATGAGACAGAGCATTTGAGTATAATGAACATCACCTTCTTCCGACTAATATTCGGATTAATTGAACACGGTTACGCATCTGTAAATATGGACTTTGTTTTGAAGATGATTCCGGAATTATATGCTAATATGGGTTATTTTGATAAAAATGCCCAGAAATGCGTGGGAGAGCTTTGTGAAGCACTGATGGAGACAATAAAGTCAGGCAACGATAATGATGGGAAAAAAGTAAACACTATACGTGAAATATTTTCGCGAGTCGTCAACAATGATCTCTCACAAGAAACTGTTGGATATTGGCAGTCATTTTCGCATATCTTACCTTCTAGTGCATATATTGACTATCGACGTTATTGGCCATTAATTGGATGTGTCCAGGATTTTCATCTGACGGAGGACTCCACAACTACGTTTAAAATTGGGTCGAAACTAGGATTATACCGAAGGTTTATCCAGGCAATTGGGTGGTATTATCAGCCTTCAGGAGCCAATTTAGATTTACTTTGGGCTAACATTGCCCATAGCTTTAAAGGAGTTCGTGATGAAATTGGCAAGACGTTGGCTGCAATATATTGCAGTCAGTATCAGGTCTCATATGATTCGGTGGATGCTTTGCTTATTGCTAATCTAGAAGCAGGATCATTGGGTATTAGCGGTAGCTACAAGATTGATGGAGTATATGAGCACAAGATTCTTGAAGCATTTGCAAAGTTAGAAGAATGGAGACAAGCATGGGAGCCGGGGGATGTCACTGCGAAATACATTTTGGGTGCTAAAACGATCTCTATATGGCTAACGAAGATGCTGCGATCAGCATATGGAAGTTCTGTTATTCCTCTTCTTCCAAAAACGATTATTCCGGCTTTATTGCATTTTCTTAATGTGAGGGATGACTCGGAACTTACTGTTTCGACAGTGGAATTATTTAATATTCTTGGCAATTTAGCATATCCACTCTGGACAATTCAACCCATGGTTGATGTTATTGTGGAAGTTGGTGCTCATGTATCTAAGTGGCATCAACGGCTTAGCGTACTGAGCTTCACACAAGCATTCTTTTTTAGGCAATTATTTCTTATGAGCGATGAACAAAAGCATACGCTGGTTGATGCTGTAACTTTATTATTAGCAGATCCTCAATTGGAGGTCCGAGAGTTGGCAGCAGATACACTGGCAGGTATGGTTCGATGTTCTAGTAAGAAGGAACAAACACGGGTTATTAATGATCTCAAAACACGATTCACATTGCTTCTGAAAAATACTCAGGCATTGCGAATGGTGAAGATTCGTTCATCATTCAATTCGCCTGCTTCTTCAGGAGTGTCTACTCCTACCGGTAGCGCCACTACTAGCATTGCCGTTCAACGACACAGTGCAGTATTGGGCTTAGGCGCACTGGTTAGAGCATTCCCATATTTGTCTCCTCCTCCAAAGTGGGTTCCAGAAGTTCTCGCTACTCTAGCCGTTTTGGGAGCAGCTGATCCTGGCATGGTTGGAAAAAGTGTCAAAACTACATTGAGCGATTTCAAGAAAACGCGACAAGATACATGGCATATTGATAGCAAGACTTTTACAGTGGAACAGCTGGATGATTTGGAGGGCGTATTGTGGAAAAACTATTTTGTATAATACTGGCCATTTCGTTAAAACTCCACCTGTTGGAGTAATTTTGCATGTAAATAGCTATTCTGAGGTACAAACTCAAATTAATTCATACAATTTTCTATCACCAAATATGCACTCGATTTTATGCTCTTAGTGGCCGCGATTGCACTGATCTTGGCTGTTGCTGCTGAGGTGCTCGTCGCGGTGCTCCTGATTTCGATATCTGGCTAGCCGATGCAGGATTAGCAGAGGTTGAAGCAGTAGTCTGATTTCCCGTTTCGGCATCTAACTGGTATCCTCCAGCAGCCAAACGTTCATTCTTCTCAGTGAGCTGTAAGGCACGTTCTGCCAAGGACAATGTCAATGATTGCAGCTTGGTATGCTGGACACCCTGTCGGAAAACAAGAGAATCGTTGGTTTGGTCAAGAGCTGCGACTATCTGTTCATTTGCAATCAACCGTGATACCACCGCACGAGCCCGAGGAACTGGCATATCAAATAAATGAGCTAGTGTCTCTATAGACAGAGATTGGTAACAAGACGAGCCATACATGAATAGATATGTAATGAGTCCCTTCTCTTGAACCTTTGCCGTCAGCATTTTCTTGATCTCGTCAGATTGAGGCATAAATGCCCAGATTTTGATGCTCGTCAGTAGATTTCGAGCTACAGCCCAATCACCATCTAAAAGGACAGTAGCAGCGTGCATAATGTGGTCACGGGTGTTTTCTGGAGGCCCTGTAAACACCTGACGATCATGGTAGTCAAGCATTCGTCGAAATGGTTTGGAAACAATGCGCTTCTTGACCTCAGCTGCCGTTAATGATTGATTAGCATTCAGAGTTGCTCCCATCAGGGGCACCTCAATCAATAATGAAGCTGTCAAATAAACGCATTCCAAAAGTTCCAAGTTTATGTGCATATGGAACGGTAGTAGTCGTTGCTTCTCGGCAATCTGCTGCTGTTGTTGCTGTTGCTGTTGAACTCCCTGGCCATATTTAGCCACACCTTGACCAAGAAGTTCCTTCAGCCTAGGACTAGAACATATCTCAGACAAATACTGCTGAGTCTCGTCGATCAAGCCCAGTCTGAATGCACATAAACCAACTTGTACCAATGCCCGATTGAAGAGTACCTGAACACTAGGTTCGGCTGTATGGATAGAAGACTGCAAATGCGACATGAGGAACATATCTCGAGCCTTGAAATACAAATCATTCAATGCATAGTGATATATGTGGCTCAGCATGGCTCGTGTTCGGAACGCAATGTTTTGTTGCTGATACAAGGCCTGACAGAGTGATGAAACCAAAGAAATAGTAAACTCCTGCTCTTTTCCTGTGACAACATCTTTTTGAGGAGTCAACAAGGAGCCCTGCTTTCTGACAGCCTCTGGTAGTTTCTCCCATGCTTCCTTCTCTCCGATTATAATCACTGAAGTAGGTTTATAATAGACATGTTCCAGTCGTCGAGTGAGCAACCTTGACAATGGTTCAGCTTCAGGTGATTTAAGATCTTCGATGGTTTTCAGCTCTCCTTCCAAATATATCTGAGCTCTAAGAATCAAGTCGTATAAGCTGGGCTCATCACGCATTCTGTCAACGTATTCTGTGGTATGGGGATCAACTGTCTGCAGAGCTTTGGTCAACTCATCGTCCAATCTTTCGACCAGAGAAGATACAGAGCCTGAAATTCTCTTAATTCCATCGGGACCAGCATCAGGACCCAGCTCGATATCCTCAGGTTCAGGGGCTGATGCACTTACACGATATTCCTTAGCATTGGCTTCCAAAGTCTCAAAGAGTCGTTCAATGTCTGCTTGTGCCTTTTTCCACTCTTCGATACTCAGCACCTGGCCAGCTGCTGCACCGTCAAATCGAACAGAAATCAGCATCAAGAGCACACTGATCATATAGTATGGATTACCAACTGCGACTTTTCGTAGTTCTTCCAAAATGCGATGCTGTTCCTGTCGATCGACATTTTTCTTACCACGAGCTTCAGCAACACTAATCAAATTGGCCATCAAATTCTCAGGAGTATAAGTGGCAATCTTACCACCTTTTCCAACAGTTGAGAATCCATCATTATCATCAGCTTGAACAGCAGCCTGTTCCTTGCCTTTGGTTGTGACTGGAGCCGGCGATGCTTCGGGTTCTTCAGTCATGAAAGCCTCTGAATCAGTCTTATAAGCAGATATCTGGCTATCGTATTCACGGAAAACCTTTCTGAGTCGCTGCTTCACGCTGTTGAATGCCTGTGAGTTACTTTTATTCATTCGTTTCTTGGTTTCCTTCTCCTGCTTTGTGGTTTCCGAGGCCAAATCGTCCAATTCCGTCAACCATTTGATATAGCTTTTAGGTATAGTTGAATATTGTTTGTCAGCACGCTCAACAAGCTTGACGGATTTATCGAAATTGTCAGAAATTGCTATCCAATCATTGATTTTCTTTGCATTGTCAACGGCCTTCAAAGTGCCATCAATTTCATCCAACAACTTATCCTTTGCACTTTTAATTACCCGTTTTTCATCTTCTTCCGACTCCGAATCCGAATCGCTACCTGCTCCTTTAAGAAAGGCTGATTTCTTATAAAATCCAGGGCCTTTGGCAGCTCCTTCGTCTTCTTCATCGCTCTCCTCTTCTTCACTTTCCTCCTCCTCGCTTTCTTCCTCACTCTCCTCCTCCTCAGTAGATCCTTCTTCTGAGGAGTTTCCATAGAGTTCTTCTTCGTCTGAAGAGGTCTCACTATCAGATCCACGAGCGAAAAATCTCGACATTGTTGTAGAAATCGATATGGGTTTCTAAGTGAAATTTTGAAATTTTTGTTGTGGGATTCTGGGTAAATATGGGAACGGTTGGTGAGCACTGAGAGAATGACGATGAAGGAAGATATCGAGAAATTTTGTATATATATATTATATTTTGATTATGATATGATTAGATGGCTTGTACAATTGAGATTAGAAACCGAGGTTAATTGTAGTATTAACTGGTTTGCGTGAAGAGATCTTAGTATACAAGACAGATCAGCTGTGAACTTTGGCAAACACTGACACGTCTCTTTTTCAGATAGAATTATTTTACACTGTTCATTACCGTCTTCAATGTCTCTATTATTCTCTTTGGTGCCTTTTCTGTGTCCAAATACCATGAGCAAGGTGCTATTCTAACGGCAGAGAGCCCATCCCAGACAGTTGGCGAAACATAGATCTCATTCAGAGTATTGATCATTTTGTGAAGATGAATGTTTTTCTTTTCATCAATTGCCCGAAAAAGAATTATCATATTGACAGTCTCTAGCGGAATTAACAGTTTATAGTCACTGCTCTCATATATCCACCGAGCTACTGACTGACTGACAAAAACAACGTTTTCTAGAAATTTTTGATATCCATCCGTTCCATATGCTAAAAGTGTGGTCAATACTGGCAGAGCTCGTAGACGACGCGAGTTTTCAATGCCGGTATTCATTGGACTGAATGTCAATCCGCTGCTAAGACAAACGTCTTTATTATCGGAATTCGCGTTCAAATACGGTGCATTTCCGTTTTGAAATGCATTTTTCATCAATGATGCATGTTTGGTAAAAAATAAGCCACAATCATACGGTACATTTAGTGTTTTGTGGCCGTCGCATGTGATGGAATCAGCAAGCTCCAGATTTGCAGTCAAGTCATGTGCCAGCTGCTTGTATTTGGACATTTGATCTTTTCCTCTATCTTCTCTTGCAAGAAGACGCAAATATCCAGCAAATGCTCCATCGATATGAAGCCATGATCCATGAATGTCACATAGGTCTCGAAGAAGTGGAATATTACTGGTAAATCCACCCGTATTCACCTCACCGAAGTTCACAACAACAATGGTTTTAATATTCTGCTTATTATAGCTCTCCAGTAATTTCTTTAGTGTCTCAATGTCGAAATCCCAAGGTTTCTTTGGGTCGCTAACTTGAACAGCTGCATCTCTTCCTAGTCCGACTATCGACAGACATTTTATAAGTGACGAATGACACATGCAGTGTAATACTTTTATATCAGAGACTCCAGAATTCTTCATGGCTCTAAATAATCCAAGCTTAGCGACATCATTCTCGGCTCCAATCACAAACTGTCTAGCTACAGCCATTGCGAGTAAATTGCTAGCTGTTGCACCTGTTGTGAAAATCCTGCCGAACCATTCCTCACTTCTAAGATCAAGCATATCAAGAACAAGTTTTAGAGCCACATCTTCGACGGCAATTGCTACGGATTCATTTGGCAGATTGATGGAAGCGTTGGCATCGGCCTCTATAAGAGCGATTTCCGCCGATTTTGCCGCGGGAGTAACACTGCCTGTTACAAACCCGTAGTAATTATGTTTCTGATTAGGCAAACCTGGAATGATCTTCTCAATGACGTTTTTAGTTGCTAAAGTAGCTCCGATTCCTTGGCTTGGAAGTCCATGATCAATTTCTTCCAGGAACCCGTAAGCTGTATTGAATAAAGCTTTATCAGGCAAAGGAGAATTCATGAAATCAAATGATATTTTAAAAAATTAGAAAAATGCTTTGTTCAATCAGAAAAAGAAAGCTTGAAAAGAAAGTTTCAGTCTCTCCAGTAGCCTTGCACAGCCGCACGTCGGCTCTAATTTTTTTATGGAAATCTCATATCAAAAATTATATCATCAAAGTCAACCGTCAATGAACTGTGAAGTTTGTAAGGAAACTAAAGCGGCTTTGAAACGCCCGAAAACAGGCCAAAGATTATGTAGAGAATGTTTTTATCGTATTTTCGAAACAGAAATTCATAATACCATCACCAGGGCCAACCTGTTTTATCGCGGAGAAACCGTTGCAATAGGAGCATCGGGCGGCAAGGATTCTACGGTATTAGCATATTTAATGAAAATTCTTAATGAAAGATACGATTATGGAGTTCGATTTGTACTGCTAAGTATCGATGAGGGAATCCATGGATATCGAGACGATTCTCTAGAGACGGTCAAACGAAACAAAACTCAGTATGAAATGGATTTGGAAATCCTCTCTTATCGAGAATTATACGGTTGGACTATGGATGAAGTTGTTGCACAGATTGGAACTCATAATAATTGTACGTATTGTGGGGTTTTCCGACGACAAGCTCTAGATAGAGGAGCCGTCAAGCTTGGAATCAAGCATATTGTTACAGGTCATAATGCTGATGATATGGCTGAAACTGTGTTAATGAATCTGTTTCGTGGAGACGTTGTTCGTCTGGATAAATGTACGGAAATCGTGACTGAATCGGCAGAGTCTCCAGTCAAGAGATCAAAGCCTCTAAAGTACACCTACGAGAAAGAAATTGTGTTATATGCACATTTCAAGAAACTCGACTATTTCTCTACAGAATGTACATATTCCCCTGAAGCATTTCGAGGAACTGCTCGTACTCTTGTTAAGAATCTTGAAGCTATACGGCCTTCGTCAATCATAGACATTATTTATTCCGGCGAAAACATCAGCGTTAATCGTCATAGAAGTCCCAAATCCAAAAAACGTCACGTGGTGAAATCAAACGGTGCTAGTCGGTGTCAAAGATGCGGATATTTATCTAGTAATACTCTGTGCAAAGCATGTGTTCTGCTTGAAGGACTGAATGCTGGACGAGCAAAACTGTCTATAGGAGAAGCTGCAAAAGACGCTCCACGCACAGGAGCTTTACTTACCAAACAATTGGAAAGTTTGAGTTTTTGAAAAAAGTGCGTCGTTGTTTCTTTTTATCATTATCTTATCATATGCATTTCATAAATAGAACCATATTTAACATATTCTAATTCTCTACAGTCTGAGAAACACAAAAATTATAGTGCTTAGAAGTCACTAGAAGCCAACGGTGTAGTGGTGCCATTGGTTTCTTTATATCCCTCGATATCTTTGATAACTTTATCAAGACATCCTGAAGCAGCAGCAACCAGGCCCAGAATCGGTTTAGAAGGATCCAAAACTCGCGATAGATACTCAGGATGATACTGGGTACCAACATAGTAAGAATGATCAGGTAGCTCAAATACTTCCATACGTTGGGCTGTCTCATCTTTGGCGTAAAAACGGCATCCAGCTGCCTCGACACTGGCAACCTTCTCAGGATCCACCTCATACCGATGTCGATGACGTTCATGCACCTCAGGGACATCACCATACAACCGTCTGAGCTTGGATTTTTCAGAACCAGGTTGAAACACTGCCACCCGTGATCCAAGTCTCATAGTTCCGCCCATGTGTGTTTTTGAACCTTCTGGCATGAAAATTATAATAGGTTCAGTTACAGTTTCATCGAGTTCAATCGAGTTAGTAGCTAGCCCCATGACATTACGAGCAAATTCAATAATAGCAACTTGGAATCCCAAACAAATACCAAGATAAGGAATGTTGTTCTCACGAGCCCATTTAGCCGCCAGCATCATACCTTCAGTACCTCGGTTTCCAAATCCACCAGGCACAAGAATACCATCTGCAGAACATAAAGCAGCCCAGGCATGATGATACTTGATCTTATCAGAATCCTGTGTATCAATCTCCAAGTCGGTAGACTCTATCCAGAGAATCTCCAGTTTCTTATTACATCTGAGTGCAGAATGCTCCAGAGCTTTAACCACCGAAATATACGAGTCCTTCAAATGAGTGTATTTACCAACCAAAGCAATCGACACTTTTTCGAATGCTCGGTCGTGAGAATTGGTAATTTCAGTCCATCTTCGCCATAGATCAATTCCTTTGGCCAATTTCTCTGCAGAAATATTCTTCTTTTCATACCCAAACTTGTCGGAAATGAATTTCAATAAATTCTGTTCCCGCATCAATATTGGTACATGGTAAGTAGAGTTCACATCGTGCACACCGAGTACCTGATCAGGTTGAACATGGCAGAACATGGCTATCTTTTCCATGGCTTCTATTCCAAGAGGCTCACTGCATCTGCATGCAATAATATCCGGTGTAAGTCCCAAAGAACGCAAATCTCGAATAGCTGCTTGAGTAGGCTTGGTCTTTTTCTCGCCATGAATCACAGGAACAAGAGACACATGAATAAGAGCAAAGTTATCGCGTCCTACGCGGAATTGGAACTGGCGTAAAGCTTCGACAAATGGAGCACTTTCAATATCTCCAACAGTACCTCCAAGCTCTATAATACAGACATCAGGCGTCTCATTGTCCTTATCAACTGGGATATGCGCCACCTTTTCAATCCAATCCTGAATGGCATTGGTTAAGTGAGGAACGACTTGAACGGTCTTTCCCAAGTAATCACCACGGCGTTCACGCTCAATAACCTGTCGATACACCTTTCCAGTGGTAATATTATGATCATGGGTCAAAGTGATATTGAGATAACGCTCATAGTTGCCTAGATCGAGATCGGCTTCACCGCCATCGTCCAAAACAAACACTTCACCATGCTCCAATGGGGACATAGTACCAGCATCTACATTCATATAAGGATCGATTTTGATCGAAGTAACTTTAAGTCCCAGCGTCTTCAATAAAAGACCGGTACTTGAAGCTATAACACCCTTTCCGATACCGGATATCACGCCTAGACAGTCAGAGAGAACGCGTTCAGATACAATTTTAGCTACCGTCTATGCCACATACCTCCTGAAACTACCACATATTTCATGATGAACTGTTTGGTTTAAATACACGTATCTCGGCTACCTGCTTCTGCAAATCCAGCCTGTTGTCGTGGCCCTTTAAATAGTCAGAAAGAGGGAAGGAAAGAAAACTTTTGAAAGGGAAATTTTTTGTATGTAAAAAGGTGTGTGTACGGCTGAGGTTACCCGGTTGAGCCCACATAGGGCATGCCATGCACATCTCTTAACGTATCTAATTGATCATCACAAGGTATTTGGAGGATTTTACTAATAGGCAGAAAAGGTTTATATAAGGAGCAGGAGTAGGTACGTCTATTCAATTTGTGGCACTAAATATTTATTGGAAATTGCATAAAATTCATGTCCTCGTCCGAAACCCAGCCTCTGCTAGATGCTCAGGGTCAATCATCAGTCAAACCGAACGTCGTCAGAAGCAAGAAATCAAATGGGGTTCCTCGGCCGGAATACTCGGCTAATGCTCGTACTGCATCTCGACTTGGTCCTCAAAGAACTACGTTGACTACACAGAAACTCAAGCTGTTGCCTGATGATGATATCCCTGATGGCCTTGAAGGTTCTGAAAAAGACGTATATACTCAACTTGCAAGAATAAAAGAAGCGTCTGCTCGGAAAGATGCCGAACGGCTGGGAAAGTCGCATCGGTCGATGTTACCGAGAGTTACAGCGTATTGTACAGCTGGTTCATACAAGATGCCGGAACTGATGAGATACCTTGCAGGGAGGAAAAGCTATAAATCGGCTCCGAAGTTGTTTGATGAATGCTTGTATACGCCATATTATTTCAAGAGAGAAGGTGTGGATGAAACAGACGGGGATTCGGTGGATAGTCAGGACCTTTTAAGACTGCATGATGAAGGAGGAGAAATCGACCCTTCTTTTAGAGACAGAAGCGAGCTTTTTATATTCGAATATGGTGTCGTGGTCATGTGGGGCTTTTTGGAACCTGAAGAAACTAAATTTCTTAAGGAACTGCCCCGTTTTGAGAATGAAAAGCTAGCTGATGAGGATATTCAGATTGAAGAGTTCAATTATTATATCACAAAGAGTTATCAACCGAGAATATACAATGATTTCATCACGTTACGTGATAACTCTAATTACATGATCAAGTTAAGCATATCGCATGCCATTGCACAATCTGTCAAAATTTCATTATTTGAAGAGTTGGTAGATAACACGATAGAAGACACCCAGGATTTTCCTCATGAGATTGCCGTCACTGGCAAAATTAATATGAATCGACGAGATATCATGAAGAGTATCGGTGAACTCTTCATTCTACGTATCAACATAAATCTTCATGGTAGTATTCTGGATTCTCCGGAACTTATGTGGGCAGAACCACACTTAGAGCCCATTTATCAAGCTACTAGAGGATATCTTGAGATCAACCAACGAGTCAGCCTTCTTAACACTCGACTAGAAGTCATTGGAGATTTGTTACAGATGCTAAAAGAGCAACTTGGTCATGCTCATGAGGAATATTTGGAGTTTATTGTTATTGTATTGGTTGGTGTTGAAGTGCTGGTAGCTTTGATCAACGTCATTGTTGACGTCGTGGCTTCAGAGGGAATATAATCGCCTCAATTTGTAATTATTTACTGTCATATAATGCTAATTAATATGATTGCTATGCAGTTTCATTGACATGTTTCTAAGTGCATCTATATTTCGTTATGCCTTTGTATGCTCTTGCAACCCCACAAAGAATTCAGAACTCCTCAACACTTGTCGCGAAGTGCAAGTAGCCGTTAATCTAGCGATCCAGGCCCATGAATATCCAGTATGGAGCCCGGCACGTTTCAAGACGGCTTCGAGATCTTTCTCGGGTAATACATGAATTGGATCCTGATTAGGAAGTAGTCTAATTCCGTTTGATCTGACAAACTCTTCGAATTCTGCCCCAAGCTTGTCAAAATCTTTGACACGTATGCTCTCTGAATGAGGCAAGGGGCATTTGGGATTCTCAGTTTTGATTTTATGCAATAGAGACTGCAAACAGCAGAGATCTAGTTCGGCTACCCCATACCTCTCAATGGATACCCCATGAGATTCTGCCCAGTTTGATGCATAATTACTAGCAGAAATCCATGTAGAATTCACTTCACGACATACACCGGGCTCACTGGCAGTAATAGAGGACGATCCATCCACAAAGGTGATCATTAATCCTATACGTTTAGGAGATGAAGAATCAATTAAATGGTCGTTTACCAGATCCAGCACGGAATTCATGCGTTCCTCTATAGTATCCACAGCGATATTCTCAGGCAAATATACCTTGAGCGTAATATCATCTTTGCTGGAGTCAACAGGAGTAGTAGGATACGGAGGTATCAACTCTATGATTGGTACATTAATTGGGTCACATTTCTGCCCTTGTGCATCCAATATCTGTCCATCTTCAGTTTCAGATGACATCTTTGATCCGATTTCGCCTCCTTGTCTTTGCGAATTCGCTTGTTTTGAAGGATTCTTCTCCACCAGCCAATGATCTATCACATGATCCAATATAGCAGCTACGCCAGCTCCATCTGGTAATTTATGCAAAAGGGTATTTGAAGAATAAAGAATTTTCATTTCAAATCAACCTTGTAAGGCTCTATACTTTGAACAGTTAAGTGAAGCGAGGGTCTGAAATGTAACTTGATTCGGGATTAGTTTCCATGTTGAGGCGAGTATGATGGTGCTTAGTCATTGGAAACGTTGATTAGCTGATTGATCAATTGAGACAACAGTGGTGATTTTATTGTTGAAATATTGATAAAAGCTTGTTTATTTTCATTGCAGATGTTGAATTGTAAGAAAAATTGTAAATTTCGGGTTTTTTCGGTAGTTTTCTTCAAAAAGTACGTAGAGAATACAGTGGTTTCTAAATGGTCAAGTTGGAGGTTTGATCTGCGACGAGTATTTAGGTAGCATATAACGAGACGAAATAGGTGAAATATATGAAAATTTGCACAAATAAACATAATTTATTGAATTGAAAGCAGTAAGAATGAATTGGAGCTCTTCAACGTTAATTCTAGATATTTAATGTCAAAAAACTAACTCGGTTAATATTTGGGGACAATACAGATCATTATTCAGCATCATATACGATTATCTGATCAAAAGCCGTAAAAGCAACACGAGAGATTTCTTCAGATATAATACCATCTCAGGACTCTTAACACCCTCGAAACTCATACCTCAATAAACCTTCAACCGTCCTCCATTTCACTTTGTCACGCCTCATATATTTACATATACATCATCATTCTACATATCAGCAAAGACAATGGACGCTGAGCATTTTTTCAATCTTTTCACACTAATTATGTATCATAAACGCTCGTCACGATTTCTTTTTTTTCTGTTCAATAGTTTATGCTTTTGATTGATTTCGTGCCTTCAATCAATCGACGTCTTCAAATGTCTGGCCCTCAACCAGCTCAGGAATCTCATCATCTTCAGCTTCCTTAGAGCCAGCACCACCTTCGCCTCCAACCTGCTGGCTAAGTTCTTGTAGTCGTTTGAGTGAGTCAGGGCCAAACGAGTTGAGCATTTCTGGAAGCATCTCAGAGACTTCCTTCTCAACTGACCGACCAGAAACAGCAAATACATTGCTCTGTACAGATGTTTGAACCTGAGGACGCTCGACAGAAATCACCTTACCGTCATCCTTGAATAAGCTCACCTGTTCAATTCCAGGAACCGATTGAGCATTGAGTTTTTGTAAAGTTGCCTGTAATTGTCTGTCATCACCTTCAGTCTTAACAACCCTCTTAACCTTTCTCCTTGGGGTTCCTTTACCGCCAATTCGGACTGCTGATTGCAGCTTCTGCAGTTTAGCGAGTTTCTCGGCGTCCATGGTTGACGATGATGGGGGGTTTGGCTTGTTTGGTGGAGAAATGACAAATTTTGAGTGGGTTGGGGGCTCGTTCCGATGGGCCACTGCGTACATTTGAGAACAGGGTTGCCGACGAACCACAAAGGATATCGGAAGGGCGGTAAGAAGTCGGCTAGAAAAGGGGTATATTTTGTAAATAATAGGTTTATGGCGTTTGAGTGGTAATAGAATTGTTAAGTTGATGAGGTTTATATCGGCTATATGTGTAGGGTTCTTTGGTGGTTGAGTCAAATATACTTTGAGGATTATCGATAAGATTACAGAGCCAGTCGGCAGGTTAACAGGGGAAAACAGGAATAATAAGCGAAAAAATATATTTTTTTATTTCTGGAAATGTGTAACAATGCCTGAGCTGCTACATCTTTTTATACTATTATCCTTCTGTTATATTCTATAACTACATTATTCATTCACTCAAGGTACACACTTACCGTTTAGAGTTATCTGATAAGACTTAGCTCCACGATTTACATTTCCAACATCAACAACGTTGAAATTCAACTTGTATTCTACAGCAACAACCATGAAATGATCAATTGTGTTTAAAATTACCCTATTTTTATTTTTGCATGTTGATATAAGTCTCTCTCTCTCATACGACACCCTCAAGCCTTCTACTTATACTTCGAAAATTCCCTAGCATCAACTCTTCTCTCAAACAAAATATCCAATTCTTCAAATGTCTTGCCTTTAGTCTCGGGAATACGAAAGTAACACCAGATAGTTAGTAGAGTGTTGATTGCGCCAAAGAAGAACCCGGCTTTCCCTCGCCAATTACCCTCATTGGCATTCATCATATATGGCATACTAACACTCATAACAATTCCAAAGACTGCCTTATTAGCAGTAGCAACAGATATTGTTTTACCACGTAGACGAGTTGCCGATACTTCACTGATTAGAACATAGCAAATTGGTCCAATAGTCAGATCATATACAAAAGTAAATAGATCAAGAAGACCTGCTTGTGCCCAAGTTAATGCAGGTCGCGAGGTGTAATTTTTCTGAACGTCTAGAATTCCAATAATGAATAGTGTAATGGTAAGAACGATTTCTCCACTGAAGTAGAGTGTACGTCGTCCAAATCTGCTCATGATAAACCAAGAAGCTACAGTTCCGCAGAATGATAGACCTTTAAGACCGAGAGACATATCAAAAGCATCAGTGGTTTTCATGCCTGCTAGCTCAAAAAAGTATGTGGAATAGCCCATAAGTGAGCCACCTCCTATCACTTGAACTAGAAATACAATCGAACTGATCTCTGTACGACGTAAGTTCGTTCCACGGAAACAGTCCAGATATGTTGCAGACTTGGAAAGTTCCTTCTCAAATTCATTGGTTTCCTTGATCATGGCCACAATAGGTTCAGGGTCAAAATCTGGCACACTAGACAAACGTTTCAAGACCTTTGACGCTTCTTCCAGTCTGCCCTTTCTTACGAGCCAGTATGGACTTTCAGGACAGAAAGGCATCAGTGCCAAGACGAACACGGGCCAGCTCCACTGAATTGCAAACGGAATTCTGTAGGCCCATTGGTCGGTTCTTGTGTCCAGGGCTGTTGTCACACCAGTTCCAATGAACTGACCGGTCACTGCACAGAGATTGACATAGGAAGTGAGAATTCCTCGAAGAGCAAGAGGTGATAATTCTGAGGCATAGGTAGCAGCGATGACTACAAAAGCACCGCTGACAATTCCTGCCAGAAACTCGCCAGCAAATAACATTCCAAGAGATGTTGCAAAGAATTGCAAAAATACTGTGCAAAAAATGCTGAATACTCCAATACTCAATGTCTTACGGGGACCCAATTTATCCATGATGATGGTATTAGCACCTAAGCCACCAAAAATCTGGCCAAGGTATCCCGACATACTTATAGCACTTTGCCAATGAGCAGGTATAACATATTTTCCTTTATAAGGTACACCATATCGTTCCTGGAATGCAGGAAGTGCGTAGAAGGAGCCCATGACGGTCTCATCGTATTGTAAACCAATGACAGGCAAACTCAAAAACATACACCACATAATAATTTTGGGATATTTTCTGACAGCACTAAAGAAGTTCAATTGATGCTCTAAAGCTGTTCCTTCTTTGGAATTGTCAGACACGACAATGACATCTCCTTTGACCATCCAGTCTTCCAGATCATGGTCAGTATTTTGTCTTAGCTCATTGAGCTGATAAGAATGATCTACTTTGCCAGTCATTTAGCAGCAATAAACTTAAAGCCAAGTTTATCTCAAGTCAGACGGCCCGTGGTGGGGTCTTATATGGCAAAAACTTGGATCAAACGCAGTGAAAATGACATTTTGACCACTCGTATAAATGCGAATATTAGACACACGTGCGTACTATTTAGGCAATATTTTCCCCAAAATTTGAAATCAATCTAATCTTTTCCCTAGAATTTTGACGATAACTGAACTCTATTTTGGTGCCGTTCCTTACCCCACAAAAACCCCACCAACGCGTAGATTGGTACAGAGGTTCAGCCAGTTTCTTAGTGTTATTTCCTGAGTAAACCTCCAGATGATTGATAATTAAATGATTATTTGCTCTTCTTAATTTCTCATTCTAGGCGGCCATTAGGTAGGTGTCCTGCTACATTTGATTCTGTATAGAAGAGCACGTGGTGCATAGGCCAAACCACACATCCGGCGAAATGTCCGAGTTGCAAATGAGCCAATGTTTCCGATAAGTAACTGATGAAAGTATACGTGATTTTTAAAAATTTTTCATCCTCATGTCTCAGACAATTCAATTGAGTGGCCATGTCGACCACAAGGGTCAAGGAAACTTGTTCTATGTACCGTTTGATGTACCAGCTTCAACAAGTGAAATCCATGCCATTTATTCATATTCTCATAAAGGTGATGGAAACGCGCTGGATTTCGGAGTTTTTGGGCTTAACACCGATATGAACACTTCGCAGTTCCGAGGGTGGTCGGGTGGGGCTAGGGATCGATTCTCCATATCTTATGAAAGTGCAACTCCTGGCTATATTGCAGGCCCTATTCCACCAGGAAAATGGCACATATGCTTTGGACCTTATAGAGTGCGAGAAGACACAGGATTAGATTGGGTTCTGTCGTTGACTATCAAAAGTTTTGGTGCTGACGTGGAGGATCTCAAGCCCTTTGCACCGACTCCAGCGTCTTCAAAAGCATTGAAGATAATGGAATATGAGCCTATACACTCAGGATGGTATTCAGGTGATCTACATGTTCATTCAGTGTACTCAGATGGTAGTCATTACCCAGATGAGCTCATTCGAGCAGCACGATCCAGAAGGCTCGATTTCTTCTTCTCAACAGAACATAACACTTCTAGTGCAAATTTAGAATATGGAAAATATGTTCCATCCGATTTTCTTGTTGGAAGGGGTGAGGAAGTTACTACAAAATTTGGCCATTGGAATGCACTTGGTCTGGATGTCAACCAATGGATTGATGCTCGAATTCCAGACGATCAGTCACTTATAGAAGCAGTTGAACGCGTTCATGCTAGTGATGGCTACGCGATAATAAATCATCCGTTTGATGTACAATTGGCTTGTGGCTGGGATTATGGATTCATAGAAGAAATGGATGCTATAGAAGTTTGGAACGGGCCATGGAAGGCACATGCTGAAGATTTTCGCAATATAAATGCCGTCAAAAGATGGGATGAGTATCTTAGACAAGGCAAAATCTTTACAGCAGTTGGGGCTAGTGATACTCATTCTATGCCTCGTAATATCTTGGGCCATCCACAAACGAGAATAAAAGCAACTGATTTGTCGGTAGCTTCACTTATAAGAGGACTTCGTCAAAGAGCTGCATACATAATTGGAGAGCCACAATATGTTATTGATTTTGAGGCTGTTGATACGATTACTGGTGAAATTGGAGAAATAGGCACTACTCTTAGGGAATCATCAGGAAATATCAAGATTAATATTAAAAGCAAAGGATTTGGAGATAATTACAAAATATTGCTTCTAAGCAATCATGATATTGTGACTGAAAAAACGTTTCATCAAGATGATCATTTGGAGTATTCTGTAGAGGGAATAGATTGGACGTTTGTAAGAGTAGAGGTGCATGACGCAGGAGACACTATGCTGGCTCTTACCAATCCAATTTGGATGGAACATTCATGAAAAGTAGAAACAAATAGGTATATGTGACATCATTTATGCTTATGATAAGATATGACATCAATTGTTGGTTTATGGAAAATAACGTGGTGAATCTTTTCGGTCTAGCGGTTTGATGCAAGCGAGTTCTAAATATAAAGCAATTATACAGTAACAATTGATGCAGTTCTTGATCAAATATATTAATTGAATATCACGTGAATAATAAATGAAATATTCTTACAGATCAATTGTATCCTATTTCCCCCCTTTCATTCCTCTCCCCCCCTAATCTCTATCTTGAACATGTTTATATCCTGAGACGTTTGACGTGCGTGCGCTTTTACCCCTTTGGGTAACTGATAAGAACATACCACTTTGAATCGGGGTTTCGAGCATAGCATTATCAAATATAGCCCGAGACCATAGTATAATGCTAACAAAGTCAAACGCCCATACAAATGTAGCAATTCCCAATATCAGCCATACCCAAACGTATGAGAAATTAACGCAGTAAAGTCATGATATTGAATGAAAATTTGTAGAGTTGTCAGTTACCTCATAGGGACACCCATCGCTGATCGACCAGCCAACTCACCAAAGAGAACAAGGAAAAATAACAACCAGCCACCGGATCAAAAGGGGAAATGCTCAAAGTAGACAATGGCGGGTTTTTCGGATGTCGGATCGGTTTTGTTTTGCTGGATACATGCAGTTTTTGCGGTATTATAAAAAGTTTAATGCTCAGGGGAACCTATTTTTATCCGTGGCTGACATTCCGGTAACTGACAGTAGAACTGCGGCATTTTTGGTGCCTTAATAACATCGAAGTAAGATGAAGGAAAAGAACGAATGAAAGAAGATAATAATGAGGATTTTAGAATGAAAAAGACCTTTTGAGAATCATGGAAAATCTTTCTTTTATATAGTATTTCTAAGCTTTACAAGTGGCTGTGCTAGAAAAGCCCGAACAACAATAGCTTTTTCTATAAGATCTTATACAAAACATTAAAGTTCAAACCAAAATTTTTAATAAACAAAGTTAATGGAATCTTTACATTTCAATCGATATATTTTTCCTCTTTTCCCCCTTGATATTCCTCTCCTATTATGCACCGCTCATCCATGGCTCATTTTCCTTGTGCCATCCCATCTTGCTACTTTTATCCAACATCCATCCACCCTTTTAGTCTTTCGTTGAAACACTGTATTTTTTCGAACATTCGCTACCAGTAAACCGGAGGGGGGTTTTTTCGTTTCTGCTTCTTCATTTTTGCTTCATTTTCTCTTATTCAAGAGAATCGGCTGCTTCTTTATAGAGCCTTTTATATTATTTTTGCTTAAACAATGGAGGCCGTTTCAAAGGTGTTAGCAAGTATGTATTATCTCCTGAACAACTAATGTCAATGAAATCAAACACAACTAACTTCATGTGATAGTCGGAAGCTCTCCAGCGCTTAATTTCTGCTGTTGGCGTTTACAGGAGTCCAAATCGGCCAAAATATATTCGTCTTCGCAAAGCCCTTCAGGTCCTGCCAATGAGCCGGCGTTTATATTCGATAGCGATCAGTTTGGCTCGGCTCTTCGGTATTGCCCGGACTTTGTATGTGAAGATTTGGCTGCCATAAATACTCAGTTTGAATTTGACTATGTTTTGGTTTCGCTGGACTCCGTTAAACAGCTGTCTTTGATACCCAAGTTACTGGCTCCTTTGGCTGGTCAAAACACCACCATTTTGTTCGATGTTTCCGGTGGAATTCCTCCAATCGATGCTCTGGTCAATTCCACTTTCTCAGGATTCAATGGTTCTCTCGGATATTTCATGTGCGATGAATATATTGTACCAACTTCTGTCTCCAGCTATTTGCATACTGCCAGTTCCACAGCTCAGACTTTTGTGACTAGTACTGCAAAATCTGATCAGGGTGCTAGGAATTTGGTCTTTATGCTACAAAGTGCCGGATCAACTGCTTCTGTACCTCCTGCTTTGCAATTCAAAACCAGACAATGGCAGCATGCAATCTCTAGCATCTCTTTAGAACTTTTGAGCATCATTGTTGATATTCCTGATATATCTGCAGTATCTAACGATGTGCTTGTCAAGCCAATCTATAAAGGATTGATGAACGAGTTATATTTCGTGGCCAAGAAGAATATCGCCGATGATGATGCTGCAGCCAAAATCTTCCCTTTGCCATCCCCGGATCATTCTCTATGGATTCCTGCTTTACCTGGATTTACTCAGCCGCCATCTTATTTGTATTATCTTTTCTATCGACAGTTTCATTTGCCGATCGAGGTGTACTTATTACCGCCAATTCTTCTAGCTGATGACTATAGAGTGCGCACTCCATATCTGGAGAGTGTATTCGCTCAACTTAATTATCAAACTTCTATAAACAAAAATCCTGGAATTTTGTTTGAACGTACAGGTCTTTCTACAAGAGAGGAGGAGTTTAATTATAAGGAGCAAATGCTTGCACGACGTGAAGACGAACTGTCACGCCGAGAACAAGCTTTATTCCGTAAAGAACAGCAGCTGAGAGCAACACCATCGGCTCAATATATGCCACAGATGAATGGAAGGCGTCCGTCAATGCCACGTCCGATGTCGACAATGAGTGTGGTTGGAATGGCTCAGCAGCAGCAACAGCCTTCTCCACAATCACAACTTCCGACACCAATTCCCGAAAACATAGATATGTTGAGCGTTACACAGAAACGCAATCGACGGTCGTTTGCTCGATCTAATAGTACAAGCTCTTTTGCTCAGCATTTCGAGGATCCTTCTATGAAATTTGGAAACAATGGATACCCCAATGGCTATAATAATTCTGGAAGGCGCTCATCACTCACACTTACGCAAACATTCCATTCATTTGATCCTACGGGTATTATACAGAACGATCGATATGGAAATGTGTCATCTATGAAAGGAACCCCTTCACTGTCATCATCACGATGTGGATCTCTAGTTGGTGGGCCCCCTCCACCGACCCAGGCACCAGCCTTGGTACCATCAGCCAACGGCAATGGCATGAATGGTTATAGAAATGGGAATGGGAAACAGATGATAATGGATCCTCGAACTAACAACATGAATGGTAATAATAATCATTCATCGTTATCATCGTCACCATCTACACCACCTTCTCTTGGACCGGAGATCCAATATAGAACAGTGGAGCAGTAATACCGGCAATGTTAATATGTTCCAAGTCTTTGGAATAGAGCTGCTAAGAAGTCATTACAAGTTTCTTAATCTAATTTAATATATTCAACGTATAGTAATTGTTCATGTAGGAAAATAGTTTTAGAGACTATTAAAGGCAATGTATTACATTTATATAGGTAACCGCATCTAGTTTTTTAAATATTTTATTCTTAAAACATGACAATATTTCTGTAAAACGCCTCTACTTATAAATGTGCAACATAAATTTGTTAATAAATAATCCTTGTTGAAAATCGCTTCGTGTTTTGCTCTTGGCTTTGTATGTTTCACAAACTCATTGTTAACCACTCCCATTGACCAGCCTTCATCTGAACACCATCTACATCGTCTTCTTGTTTGATTTCATCAGGGGATGCGTTGTTAGTAGATGCTTCTGCAGAGACCGATTCTCGCTTCTTCTTATTGGCAACAGTCACTCCTGTCAATGATGTTGAGCTATCTGATGCTTTCAGCGATTGACGCTTGGTAGATGACATACTTCCTCTTCTAGAACTGCTTTTACGTCCTTGTCTAGCAACTTCCTCGTTCATACCTCCTCTGTTACGTTTCTTTATAACGTCTGTCTTTAAGGAAAGAGGACGCACAACTCCATGTAGCTTGAGGAATAGTCCACAGGCATTACATAGAGGATCACCTTCAGGATTTCGACGCCAAAGAGGAGTTGTTTGTGTATGACAGTTGGTGCATGCAGTAGGTTCACCATCTACAGTGGTGCCGTTTGGAAGACTGGAGCCAGCAACGGTAGCCTTGAGATCGGGGGCTGATCTCAATCGCGATGCATTTGTTGTCGATGACGTACGTGCAATCTTGCTGCTCTTATTATGCCTAGCAGCCCCATTGGAGCCACTAACTGCATTTTCTGCACTATGCGGGCTCAGGGAGGGGGTATCACCATTGGATGAACCCGGAGTAGCCCCAGGAGTGAAACTTGGAGGTGTAGACATGTCACTTATAGCAGCACTGGCATCCAACATATCAGCATCTTTACTTGATGTCGAACTGTGCTTGAAAGATGGGAAGAAGTCGTTGTTTGGCTCATCATGTCTTGAAACGCTTGAAAGACGGAACGCCTTTTCCTCATCCGATAAAGAACTCCTTGTAGAACCGATATTCAATTGCAAAGGATCGATATGAAATGCAGAGGGAGCAGAAGATCCTGTTTCCGAGTATGTGAAATTATTTTGCCATCTACCCGAATCAGGGGCAGCACTGCCACTTGAATGCTGATGACCCTGCCGCGATCTGTCTCGCGTGGCAATATCGTAGAACATTGAACTTTTTGAGAAATTAAAAGTGGCATCACTAGTAGTAGGGGTAGTTGCTCCAGAACCTGTTGGAGAGTACAAGCCTGAGAATAAATCATTGTTGTTGGTCGTCGAGGAAAGACTGCCAGTTCTAGCATGGTTTTGACGAATGAGCTGCGAGGTGGCAACTATGCTGTTCCTGCGAGGATCACTAGGCAATGATGCAAGTGAACCGTTCCTACTAAGGTGAGGAGGAGCCGAATAATTATTAGTGCTGGTATTATTAGCGTCAGACGACGATGCAGTTGGAGAAGAAGGTTGAAAAAGACCACCATCAAGACCCTCTATAGCTAGAGGATCCAAGGAGAATCGAAAGCCATTTTCATCTGGTTCTTTAGGAGCTTCAGAGAAGAAGAATGGGGTTGAATGCGGATGTACTAACGGACTTTCCGCTACTCGTTTCTTAAGTCCGTTACTGGTAATTCCGCCTTCATTAGACCCATTATGCTGTTGAGAGATCTTCTTGATATGAGCAATATAGTCGAACTCAGATGATCGTTCATCTACAGGGGACTTTGATTTGCTGTGAGACGGCGATTTATGATCTCCCCAGCCCATGCTGTCCATTGATGCAGGCGTCACAGTTGAATTACTCCACGAGGAGGACGCGCTTGAGTTGGAGTTGGCAGAAGATCCGCCACTACCAGAACCGGTTCGACCATTTGCATTAATTTCTTGTACCTGAGGCATGACAGTAGAGGAAAGAAGAGATACAGACATTGGAGTGGCGCCATCCAAGCTGCTAGCGGCGGCTGCAGATATGGCAGTGGAATAAAAGTCATTGACATTAATAGGGTATCTTCCAGCATAAACGTCGAAGTGGTAATGCTTGTTAGCTTGCTGCTGATACTCGACAGAGGACGAGGACTTCGGATGTTGATTCCGAGCAGCAATTGTGCGCTGAGAATCCATGGCCATGATACGCCAGGAGATGTTTGAGATTCGGTCAGCATTTGGAAGTTGATTATGAGCACCCTTATAAAGTTTCCAAATATTCACCGCTTCGTTTAATATGTCTTGTTTCGATTCAGGCTCGGTAGGAGCAAAGGATTTACCAGTCACAGACTCAAAATACTTATCGGAGGCATCCAGAATCTCATCTGCAGAGCTCCAATCGGTGGAATGAAAACCCATTGTTCAGATTGATGGATGATTCGAAACTTTTGAGACCGGGCGCTTGATGATTTTTGCTAATTTATTCAGAAGATTTTCTGGGGTGTTTGGATTTTGTGACTCGTTTTCCGCTAAGTTAAAATGGTGACGAGGTTTGGGAAGGTTGGCGGCCGAGTTTGAACAAAAAAAGCAACCACTGTAATCGCTGCAATATTAGTGGACGATAAAGAAAATCAGTTTTTGAACCCCGTTGCCACAAGTGGCTTGCATATGAAGAATATAATAGACAGGAACCGGGGGATTCAGATGGCAGACGGTAATATTAATAATTTATTATGACTGTATAGCTTTAATAAAATATTTAAAATGGTTTAATCATCATCTTTTTACGCTTAAACCTCCGGTTCTTACTGGTCGTCATGGCTATTTTTAAGGGGTGGTCCAAGTTTGGACTGCCTATCGGAATATAATTGTCATATTGGGAAAGTGGGTCCTAGATGAGGATTTCAGATAAGTTTTACCTAATGAAGATGGATATTAAGGGGGTTTTTTTATTGAAAACAAAGAGTATTTTGGTATTTTTTCTTAGGTGAATACTTCATTATAGTTTAAATTTATTTATAAGGATGAATGGCTGTTTGTTTTTCCCGTAAAGCCAAATCAGGGAGTTCATTCCATTCATAATGTATATGAAATTAAAATTTAAATCCGTACCTAATTCCAACTTATGACCGGGAATCAAAATCTGCAATGTTCAATTGCCTTGTAACTTTTCATTGGTTGAAATTGAGTATTCTACATTGTAGATCATACCTTTTGGTTTCTTCCAAAGCCTAGATCACAACCTAATAGATGCATATATACGACATTTCAAGCAGGACTTTATTTTTTCTGCACTGTTAGACAGTCAATTAGTGCAGAATCGTCCTGCAGCAAAGAATGCAAGATTTATTATGATGTTTGCCTAGGAATTAAAAGCAAATTATGGAGTAACAGCTGATCGGTAATCTTGAAATCGCTCGGAGTTTTTTTTTACGTCTTGAGCCGTGGGAAATGGAATCGAGTCTCGAATCAGTGGAAGGCGGCGATTAACGGTAATTTTGCGATCAAGACGATATGGTAAAAATAATAAATTTTGATTTAATATTATCATATAAATTATCATATAGCTTATTTATAAATGTTGTGGAGTTATTATTCTGTGCATCCTAATTCTCTATAATGCGGAATTCCGCTCCAACAGTGTAGCCGTACTTCGCGAGAACTGCAAGATGAGCCTCAATTCACGACATGTAAGCACAGTCACGAGAACAAGGGATTCGGTTAATTTCATGGGTGATTTTTAAAGTAATTATTTATTATTAGAAAAGCGGGCCGGCAGTATCTCACACCATCAGCATTATTACCTGCCTATTCACCATTCTAGTGTAAATAACTTTAATCTCGACTAATTATGAGCTGAACTACATTAATTTAATGAGAATATCATCAATTGACTACTTAGCCAAATATACCATTTATCAAAAATATTCACATCCTTGCCACTCATAAAATAACTCAAATTTGCTGCAGAATTTCTATGCAAATCAAATTATCTGATGAAGTCATCAATCAGCCCCATCAAAAAGACCCTTGCTGACTGTGAGCCATCACATTTGATCAACAATCATAGAAAGAAATGTAACAATGTTGGTTTCGGCATGAATCAATGCATAATGATGGTTTAAAAGATTATTATTTTACAGCCAACAGATAATAAACGTAGATGAGTAAAATTTCTCTTGATGAGATGCTGGTCTGATGATTGACATTCAGCAAATACCCATGATTCATACGTGAAACCGGGATTTTCTTGGGCTATGATGAATTCTCATTGAATGTGAATATATATTCAAAACGCGTTTCTCCACTTATTTATATCAAATCTACGCACAGATCATCGTTACCAATATGATTGAACGATTCCAATGCCAATTATTTTGATCTCACATCAATAAGAGCTTCAATAAATTATTTATTTGAAAAGGATCTAATAATAATTCTGCCTAATAAATCTGGATGACTGTCAATGCGATAGTTTGAGGGCCGATGCTGACTTTGACCTGATGACGATATCGGATCCAGTAGGATCAACAGCATATAACAATGTGACACCATATCATTCCACTGGATATTTATCCATTGCGCTAGTTGGATTATCTGCTGATTATAGTACATCGTTTGGTATCACATGCCAGTTGCAGAGCCCCTGGATCGGCCCGGATCGGTTATGGAGATGATCGGGATGCTGCAGTTTCTACAGTTTCTAGCCAGAACAGCTGTGTAATGATTCCACAGATCATCTCAAACGATTGCAACCGATTATGCTATCTCATTGATTTCTACCCAGATGCAAGACTAGTTATTGGAAGAATCCGAGTGTGATTTCCGACGTCCATAAGTGACATCAACAGGAATAACCATGCTTATGGATCTTGAACCGCGGCATACGGATACGTGATACATGCGTATTGGAATAAACTTGAATACTTCTTTTACGTTTTTCTTGTAAGCTGGCATTGTTTGTTGTGGTAATAGAGAAGACGGAGAGTTTCGGGTATGAAGACGAGCCTTTTATATCCAATAGATATCACATGAAATGAACTGAATTGTGGTCATAGGAGTCTTATGATCATAAGAAGATGGACCTGTGCCCCTATGATCCTATGATATTCAGCAGATCATACTTGTGGAATTCTGCCCGGAATATCCTGGGCCAAGAGAGTTTACGGCAATCTGGGGGGAATATAGTCCAGAGTGGTCAAGGGTTTTCAAGAATAA
Source organism: Trichomonascaceae sp. B5901 (assembly GCA_037040845.1). NCBI lineage: Eukaryota > Fungi > Ascomycota > Dipodascomycetes > Dipodascales > Trichomonascaceae > Trichomonascaceae sp. B5901. Next base: position 1,556,233 of record JAXQHN010000001.1, read on the forward strand.
TTACATGATAATGCTTAGAGAGTTAAACTGAAGAGTTATCGGTTTTTACTGTCAATCTTTGTTATTCCGATAAGAAGTCGGAAGAGAGTAACAGTGATAATGCGGCCATTTAAAGCCCTTGATTTATCCAAGTTTCTATAATTAACTTGGCATTCAAGAGAAGATATGGGTAAAATTACCGGATATGGATTGGGCTGGTAATGCATGCGGGGTCAAGATGATTTGTTACAAGGAGAATAAGGATTCAAGTTTGGTACAAGAGAGGTATAATATTCACCGTCCGGACTATTATATCATTGGTAAAATATACAATTCTCCTTCATCGAGGCATATTATCTCAATAATATCATTTCAGCCCAGTCTTATAACCTGGGTATTCTCAATCTTTCTCCTGGGCCACATCTGGGGTGATTGTTTGGCTATAATAGCCCTTCCGATGCCGTTTTTAGACTTGCCGTACCAAGTCACTAAACCGACGCTAAAATAACCAAAAGTTAAACACTCATCGTGGATTTATCATGAAACTTTAAATATTATCTCTTATGGAGGCCTTTTATCCATGGGATCAAGCCATTGAAGCTTTCTAAGATTTGGCAAAAGGTACTACTGCGGGCAAGATAGTATTTACGGGGCCATAGGTAGCCTAGGGATTCAAGTAGCGGCAGGAGGATTATGCAGCAGGTCAAAGGTCAAGAAATTCATTGAATTTTATTGGAAGATTTTTATAAAATTCAACAATTCGTTGACGTTCATTTCGTTGACGTTCACGTTCATTTTAGTGGACATTTCTCTTGTTAGATACCACGTGTATTTCGATCATCACACTACCGGAAAAACCCTTCTCAACTCTTTTATCATTCCATCTCATTTATTTTACTTTCACATTAAACATATAAAAGAACTATAGGAATATAATAGTTGAAAAAGATTTACTTTCCTCCCTTGAACTTATCAGCCAGATCAGAAACATATTCTTCTCCCTTTTGGTACAAGTTCTTAGCATCGTCAGACAATTTGTCAACATAAGACTTTTCGCCAGTAGAAGAGCTGGTAGTCTTGGATACTTCGTCCTTGACGTCTTCAGCACCTCGTTGAGCATTCTTCGAGACGTCACCAGCAACATTGCTAGCCTTTTGACCAACAGACTTGTCACTCTTAGCATCCTTGGTCACAGTGTCATAAGCATCACTGGCAGCACCCTTGACCTTTTGGCCAGCAGCCTTGAGATCCTCATTGTTGAGGGCATCATCGACCTTCTTGTTAAACTTTCCAGCAGCAGGTTCACTCATTGTATAATAGTATTTGTTTCAAGTAATTGAATGAAAAATAAACTCAATTGGGGAAATAACCCCTTATATATCTACGAAATTACGTGCCAAGACGTCATTACTACGTTAGTCTATTCTGCTTGCTATGTCAGTTGACCTCAGTGTCTCGAAGAAGCCAAATGATGGAACACTGATGTCGTGTTTCCTAATCGGGAAAGGTTGCTCTTCTACATGTGACAACAACTGACTGAAAACGGCCATGAAACGAAAAGAACAAGAGAAGCGGCTATGAGAAGGAGTTCCTTGTTTGGAAAGAAAAGGCTAGAAAATAATGGAAAGTACCCCCTGAATATTATTTTGCAGCCGAGAATCGGGTTAATTTTAGCAATTGCAATTGGTTCATTTGGGGGGGGGCTCATTTCATATCATTTAGCCATCATTTCAGATCACTTAGGGGGTCATTTTATATCACTTAGGGATCATTTTATATCACTTAGATATCATTTTAGCGACTTCTAAAACGCAATTCAAACATTCAACGCAATCATATACAAAAACTCAATATCTATAATCTTTTCCTTACTCTGCCACCAATGCACAAAGCGCCGCTCCAACTCCTGATCCATCCTTGGCTATGCCAACTCGGATTCTAGATTCATCTGCTCCCACCTTCGTAGCTTTCAGAGCATCACGGAACCGTTGTTCGAAATGTGGATAATGCTCGACCACTGATCCATCAGCTCCAATATCAATATCTCCTTTGAATTTTTGTAATGCATCTGTACGTAAAATCAGAGCTGCTATTGCAACTGCTGATAAACGGGCAGATCGAGTGCCAATTGCCCGGGCAATAATCTGGATAGCCTTGCGTTCATTCAACGTAGTCTTTTGACCATATTTAGATTTGATGACTTTTTCAACCTCTGATAATTCTGGTGTTTCATCGCCGTCTATTGCCGCAGGCACTGAAGTATCGGTAGCCCAAGGGGTAAAAAGTGCACTGTCTGATGAGACTTCTTCGTCTACAAATAATAACCTTTTGGCCTTGAGCTCTACTAACACGAGTCGAAGCAATTCACCCAAAAACATGCCGGAAATACGTTTCTCAAACATATGATACGAAGGATTTGGTGTCAATAAGTTGAGCTCGACATCAAACCGATTGGATGGAATACGCTTGAGATCATTATCAAAAGAACCCCATTCCGTATTGATAATCATAATCTTGGAAGTGATATCCGGATGCTCATTGGCATCAAATTTACCAATTTGCGAAATTTTCTCCGAATATGCCCCGTTTGTTCCTGTGCCAAAAATGGCTCCAATCAAAGTCTGACCAGCCTGAGCTTTGGTGTAAGACCGGGCCATCAAAGTACCAACAGTATCGTTGACAAGAGCTGCAACGTACACAGGAAGCATTCTTTCGTTAAGAGCTTGTTGGAAAAGTTCACAAATGTCCTTTCCTACAGCATCCTTGATATCAAAACCTTTAGTCCATCTGATCAATTTGCCTCTATTGAGCCCAGTTTGATCCACGGGAAATGAAAATGTGAATCCTAGCTTGAGCAAATCAGGGGTATTTGGATTACTTTCCAAAGCCACTCGTCCTGTCTCACGACTGTAAGATTTCTGTTCAGAATGATGCTTCTTGAGAAAAGCACCGACTCTATCGGCCAAAAATCCAAAGAAATCCCTCGAATCTCCAACCATTAGAGCACTAGGAATGGCTTCCTTCTCCTGAACGATATCAAAAGTGCCATCTCCATGTAAACATACTGAACAGACACGGATATTAGTTCCACCGAGATCAACAGCCAAAAAGGTGCCTTTTTCCGTACCATCAGGGACTCCAGTTACGTAAGTCGGGAGCATTGGCATTCCACGATCGGTATTTTGACTGAGACCGGCATCGACTTCGGAAATGAATTCCTTGACAGCTTCATTGAGCTGCAAGTCATCAAAGTCAAATTCCTTGGCAATATCGGAAGCCACCTGTAGGACATTAACGTCGGACTTCGAAGCAGTAGAAGTAGACATTTTGAGAATTTGAAAGGATGAAGAAATATTATAAAATATCAAATATCAATTAAATGTCACAAATGTTCAGTTAATTGATAAATGAGACAGAGTTGATTCCAAAGCTGACAAGACCAACAAAGACTCAACTATAATCAATAAAATACAATGAGAAAAGAATAATATCAAATATCAGCGATATTCTAGGTGCGTTATATAATATTTTTCAATCTAACACAAAAGGCGTGATGTTCAAGATATATGGGCTGATGTTTAAGTAGGTCAGACCTTGTTATATAGGGTAATAAGGATACTAGATGTGACGTTTTATATTGCAAGGGGATTGAAACATCATGTGGAGAAAGAACCAAAGTGGGCAAGAAACTATGTTATAAATATAGATGTATAGTTCACGGGTGGAAATTTAGGGTATTTTGGCCGTTTTTTTTTTTAATAAAATATTTCCCGAAAAGAACTGGAGATACTTAAACTAATAGGATGATCAGCATAGTGTTCACATGATGATAGCCCAACAAAAAGTGGAGTATTCAGATAGAATGAAGGAGTTTTAGCGAATGCTTAATAAAAGATTAGCTATAGATATGAATAACATGACTTTGCGATTTAAAGAATATTCAGTAAACTCGGAACAGATTTCTATAATGGTAATATGACATGGTAGTTTATAATGAAATACATACATTCACATATAATAAGCTGCAGGAATTAGAGACAATGCAGGAGAAGAATTCAATAACATTAAACAATAGAGATGAATAAAACGGAGGAAAATAGGGTTTAATTCTAATAATATACCATATTAAACTAATAAATCTCCACCATATTCGGAATATTCAGAAATACTTCAATAAGTCTGTATTACCTGCTATTGTCCATTTTTGTCTCATCCTTCGAGCCCGGCAGGGTAACCCTTCCCACACGCGTTTGTTTACACTCAAAAGTTTATATCCCCCTTTTGCCGTTTTTTCACCACCAATCCATCTGTAAACTTCACAAACAAATACCAAACCATTCAAACTATGAGAGAGGTCATCAGTATCAACGTTGGCCAAGCTGGATGCCAGATTGGAAATGCCTGCTGGGAACTTTATTGCCTGGAGCATGGCATTGAACCGGATGGATTTCTATCCAGTGACAAGAAAGATGGTCCTCGAGATGAAGGATTCTCTACGTTTTTCTCGGAAACTGGCGCTGGAAAGTACGTTCCTAGAACTATATATGTTGATTTGGAACCCAATGTGGTTGATGAGGTCCGAACTGGAAAGTATCGAAAGTTGTTCCATCCTGAGCAATTGATCACTGGAAAGGAAGACGCTGCAAACAATTATGCTCGAGGCCATTATTCCGTTGGTAAGGAGCTCATTGAACAGGTCATGGAGCGTGTTCGACGAGTCGCTGACAATTGCAATGGTCTGCAAGGCTTTTTGTTTACCCATTCTTTTGGTGGAGGAACCGGTTCTGGATTCGGTGCCCTTCTTTTGGAACGATTATCTGTTGACTATGGCAAGAAATCTAAGCTAGAATTCGCTGTTTATCCTGCTCCTGAGAATAATACCAGTGTTGTTGAGCCGTACAATTCGGTCTTGACTACCCATACCACTTTGGAACACTCCGACTGCACCTTTATGGTTGACAACGAGGCCATTTATGACATGTGCCGACGAAACTTGGATATTCCAAGACCTTCTTATGACTCGTTGAATCGTCTTGTTGCCCAAGTCGTGTCTTCAGTGACTGCTTCTTTGCGATTTGATGGTTCTCTCAATGTGGATCTCAATGAATTCCAAACCAATCTGGTTCCATACCCCCGAATCCACTTTCCTTTGGTAACTTATGCACCGGTGATTTCTGCTGCTCGAGCCAATCATGAGAGAAACTCTGTTGCAGAAATTACCAATGCTTGCTTTGAACCTAGCAACCAGATGGTCAAATGTGATCTACGAACTGGCAAATATATGGCCACATGCCTTCTTTATCGAGGAGATGTTGTAAACAAGGATGTACAACAGGCAGTTGCAACTATCAAGGCCAAGAAGTCGATTCAATTGGTTGATTGGTGTCCTACCGGATTCAAGATTGGAATCTGCTATCAGCCACCTCAGTTTGTTCCAGGAGGAGATTTGGCCAAGGTTGATCGAGCAGTATGCATGCTTTCCAATACCACTGCAATTGCTGACGCATGGACCAGATTAGATCAGAAGTTTGATCTCATGTTCAACAAGCGAGCATTTGTTCACTGGTATGTTGGTGAAGGAATGGAAGAAGGAGAGTTTGCCGAGGCTCGAGAAGATTTGGCAGCTTTGGAGCGAGATTACGAGGAGGTTGGAGCAGATAGTTTTGGAGATGAGGGAGAATATTAGTGGTTGAAATAATGTGTTTAGATGTATTGTTTTATAGCTTGTCAATCTAAGTATGGGGCAATTACAGTGGCAGTCTATTCCAACTGTATGGTGTAAAAACCGATAACCTTCGTATTACAAGTCCAATAGCATTTCTACCATGACCTCATCTATAAACAAATAAAAAACTCTGTTGAAATTCATTCTCTTGTATACCATTTTGCTGGGCTGAAATGGCCTCATATTTGACGGGTCTGGAACCTCGTTACGTGAGCCTCATAGCAATTGGTACGGTTCAACCAAAGAACAAACGTACATGGTCAAAGAAGAAATTATAGTGACGAAAAATAATTTATATGAAATGATAGGCCGAAAAAAAGCTAAAAACATCGGGAAAATCACATCTATTTATTCTTTCATATTTAGCAGTTGATTGCATATATCACATTTTTCCCTTTTTAAATTGGTCATCAGCCGCATTTGTCAAAAAGATCCTAATCTCCTCAATAAACATATATAAACCACCGTAAAAACCCTCACCATCTTACTATTCTGAAGGTCCCAACCATTCCCTCAGGATGGTATCTTTGAAGGTATCTACTGAATGCTCTCAGTATTCAAGTGGTGATGTTGTTACTGGCGTAGTTGACATGCAGTTGGACCAGAGCTGCTCTATCAAGTGCCTGGAGGTGGTTTTAAGATGCTTGGTTTATACGGAAATTCAGGTTCAACAGAGTATGGGTCAAGGGAATGGCATTGCTGATGAGGAGCATTGTCCTTTGAGTTTAAAAACGGTGGTTTTTCCTCCAAACGATGTTCCTAGCAACTCTACTGATAAGTATTATACCATCAAGGCGGGCCAGTACTCGTTTCCTTTTGAATTTCAAATCCCCAATGAACTTGGAGAAGCGTCTCAGGATGAAGATGGAAACCCCCCGAGTTATGAGCGTCACGAAAGTCAGCAGAGTGCTCGCATGTTTCGTAGGGGAACTTATGGAAGTTTGGGCGGTGGCGGAAGTCGTACAAACCCCCCTTATTGTGTGCTTCCACCAACTTTTTCTGTCAATGTAGGAACTGGATTCAAGCTGCATATGGGTCCATTTCGAAACGCTTTTGTGGATTATAAGATTGAAGCTCGATTGATTAGAAAAGGCATATTCAAGCTTCGTAAGACGTCAACCAAGTCGTTTCTCTTCAGACCGCGTCTACTTACCGATCTCGGACATTATGGGGAGATTGTACATTTGCAGGAGCATAAGAAATCTAAGCAGAATAAGTCACAATTATCATGTGATGGCTATTTGACTGGAGATGCTGTTGCTGGTCAGCCTTTATCTCTTGACCTATATGTTTTAGCCCCCAATGATTATACCACTGCTCAACTTGAAGCGATCAAAGTACAGTCTTTGGAAATCGTTTTGAAGAATGATATTCATATCACTTCGGGAATCTACGGATGCTCTACTACAAATTATCATAAATTGGCTAAACTTACTGGCCCATTGCAGCTTGGTGATGCCATTTTACCCGGCCAGGGCTCTGAGTCACCAATCCAGCTGCCAATCATCATCTCAGTCGATAAAGTACCCTGCACTCTTGCTCCTACATTTTCTACTTATACCATTGTCAACAGCTATCGATTATCAGTGACTATTACCTTGAGTGGTGGTGTTGTTTCAAAGTTATCATCGATTGTCAGAGTTGTTCCATCTTCACTTCCTCCCTACCCCACTGGAGAAACATTGGCTCCAGCATTTGAAGAACATCATCAGCATGCCCGGCTCGAATCCGGCCCCTCTATACAAGGCATGCTTGTTTGATATGGATGGTTTGTTGATTAATACTGAAGACATTTATACTGAGGTGACCAATGAGTTGTTGGCTCAACATGGAAAAGGACCCCTTCCTTGGTCCGTCAAGGTTGATCTACAAGGGTTACCATCACGTGAAGCATCTAGAAAACTACTAGAATGGAGTGGTTTGCCATACACGGCCGAAGAACTGCCTGGAGTGGTTGGGCAATTGCAGAAGCAGAAGTTTCCAAATGCTAAGTTCATGCCGGGAGCCATTGATCTGCTTGAAAAACTATCAGAAAATGACATTCCAATTGCATTGGCATCTTCAAGTACATTGGAGAATTTCAAACTGAAAACATCGCATTTGAGTCATGGATTCGACTTGTTTGGTCCTCATAAAGTCCTTGGTGATGATTCTCGAATTGCCCCAGGACGTGGTAAACCGTGTCCAGATATTTGGTTACTGGCTTTAGAAGGTTTAAACGTAGAACGACGTGCCAAAGGACTCGATGATATATTACCTCATGAATGTATTGTATTTGAAGATGGAATGCCTGGAGTTATTGCTGGGAAAGCTGCAGGCTGTTTAGTATGTTGGATACCCGACAAGAGAGCTTTGGAAGTACTTGGAAAAAGAGCAGATGAATTGATTGAGAATCATTTGTTGCTGGAGTCGCTCAATGATTTTGATTATACACGTTTGGGGATATGAAACAGAGATTTAACATAGTTATACCTTTTAATGATACGAATTTAAAGTTGAAATGTAAATTTTCGTTATATGCTGCAAAAATGGGTATCAAAAAGGCCATTGTAGATATCTGCGTTTAAATGCCGATGATAAATCGGTGTGAAATGCCGGCGTTGGTGAACACAGCAGTGATAGACAGCCATAATTGAAAAAGAGCCGTAAAAAACAGCCATTGAAAAGATAGCCGTAATAAACAGCCAAACAGAAGAGATAATCATAAAAGAAACAAGCAATACAGCCGACTCGACTATATTGGCGCATGTCTAAACAAATACGACACACTTTCACCATTGTGCAGTCGACGTATTGATTCTGCCAATACACCACCAATATCTACAGTTGCCAGCCGATCGCAGAGCTTTTCTTTCCCTTCTAAAGGCACTGTGTTTGTACAGATAACCTTATGCAAGCGAGAATTGTTGATAACCTGGGTGGCTTTTCCTGAAAGAATACCATGAGTAACAATGGCAACAACCTCTTTAGCTCCATTGTCCAATAATGTCTCAGCTGCTTTGGCCAAAGTACCACAAGTATCAGCCATATCGTCTACCAAAACACACACTTTATCAGTGACATCACCGACCAGAACCATCCGTGATACCTCATTTGCACGTGCTCTTTCCTTATGAATCAAGGCGAAATTCAAGTCAAACCGATCAGCCAAAGATGCAGCACGTTTAGCACCACCTGCATCAGGAGATACAATGACTGAGTTCTTATAATCGATATTTTCTCGAATATAATTGACCACTGAAGGCTCAGCATAGAGGTTATCGACAGGAACATCGAAAAAGCCCTGAATCTGCGACGCATGCAAGTCCATGGTGATCACATGATCGCAGCCAGCAGTTTCAAGCATATTAGCCATCAGCTTGGCAGTAATAGGAGCTCGCGACTTGTCTTTTCTATCCTGACGTGCATATGGGAAGTTCGGTAGTACCGCGGTGATCCGTCGAGCAGAAGCAGTTTTACAAGCATTTATCATAATCAACAGCTCCATGATCCGATCATTGACATCTCCTGAGCCGATTTGCATCAAAATATACACATCTTCGTCTCGAACGCTTTCCCCAATGGCTATTTGGGTCTCCTGGTTGGAATCTTCATGGACTATAACCTTACATAGCGGAATCCCGAGACTTGACGGTTAAAAGGGCGAAAATCACATGATATCAATATTTAATTACTTACTGTTTACTGACCAATCCCGCAAGGTCTCGATGGACTACGCCTGTCAGCAGTTTAATGGAGTTGGACGGCATGGTGAAAAAGCTGTGGAAAAGGAAGAAATTTTTGTGCTTGAACAATGGGAACATGTACGACATTGTGTGGAGAGAGCAGCATGGGGGAAGAGAGGAAAAATGAGGCGGAAACTAGTTGATTATAAAATGCTTATTTCATTAAAATATCCGTTAAAATGCTATATTAATAAATAAATATGTTGGCAGGGCGATGCCTGAGGGATATTCCGACAGATCATATCTTCACCATGCCTGTAGAATGCCAGTCGTATCTTCATTTATGCTTATGCTCTTAATGCACTCCTCCTAGTTCCTTCCCTTCTTTTTTTTACTTTTAGCAGGTGCAACTGTCACCGAACCCTGCGTCACATCCTCACTTTGATTCTCCAGTTTTCCTCGAGCATCCAGGAAAAACATCACATCTCGCAGTTGCTCCTGAAGATCTGCTATCTCCTGATCTTTTTGTTTATCCTTTTGTTCAAATAATTCCAGTTTATCCAGAATCTTCTTCCCCATAGCCTTCTCTTCCCGGTTGTTCTTCTCCAATGCTCGACAAAGCTCTGCCAAATGGTCACTTTTCATCTTTTGCGACGACACTTCCTGTTTTAATCGATTTGCTTCTGCTGCTTGCTCTTTATACTGATTAACCGAACTTTCAATCGATGCAAGCTTAGTCTCAGCCAATTGAGCTCTGTCATTGGCTGCCCTAGCATTATCAGCAGCAACAGACAACATATCTTCATAGTAAACTCGTTGAGACTCCAATTGAGATGATAAAAGCCGTGTGTATTGCATCGCAAGCTCTTCTTCATCCTCAGGTATATTGGATTTGTATTTCTTGGTTGTACCTGCTGTGGACGTTGAAGGACCTGCATTACCACCAGTTTCTACCAATTTACCATCTGTTTCATTCTGAAGCAATCGATGCACATAATTATCACCGGAATAATCCCAAACACGTTGAGTAGCAATATCCATAGCATAACAATGTGATGTATCTTCATAATGGTCAACTGCATGAGCTTGTTCGTATCTACCACAACCAAGATGACCACATATCAAACAAATCCACAGATTACGCTCAGTACGACATTCTTCACAATGACTGCTATCAGAAGATACTTTCGGCAGCTGTGAATAACGACAGACTGGACAACTACCATCAGCCCATTTCGATAAGCATTGACAGTGAAAGGTATGCTGACATAAAATGGTCAATAAACCCGTGATATTATTGTCCATTCGTTCCAAACAAACAGGACAAGTAGGAAGTTCCTTTAATCTTTGAGGTGGTGGAGGTAAAGGACGGCCTCCAGATATGCTACTTCCTCTTCGTCTTCTGACGGTGAAATCATCCTCCATCAAATAGGGAAAGTCATCGCTTTTAGTAACCTCTTTACCAAACAAGATTTTACTAACAAATATCACATGGCAACTCTCTGGTTCCATGCTATTAAACAATTTGCCATTGTATTCTTGTTGAAAGGTATCGGCTGACTGACGATCTACAAATTTGATGAGAACCATATACCGATTTGTGGTTTGTGAGGACACCATTCGGATGTGAGAGATACGGCTGGCATGAGAGGGCCCGATAAATCCGAGTAGATCCGTCGGCGAAAGGTAAGCGGGAACGGCGACGATGGAAAGAACGGTAGTCTGGGTATCATTCTTGGCATCTGCCTTGTTCTCGAAGATGTCCTCCGGATTGCTGTTACTCAAGTGAGCATTGCTATTACCGGATTGAGTATTGCTACGGGGAATAGTAGCAGGAGAATTACTGGTCTGAGCATAAACTATTCCGCCATTGCTACTACTTGCTTCCGCCTTATCGCTAATCTTGCTGCTAAGAAGAGTAGTTTCTTCCAAAGAACCAGCCCTATAGAGCTTGATAATGCCGTTTCCCAAAGAACGACTTTTTAGAGGGGTGGAAGGATAATCCGCCATATCAATTGGAGTGATTGAAATGTGGCCAAATCTCCAGTCGTTAGTGGCTGTTGTTGTTGTAATATCACTATCTAATAAACTATCGACGTCTAAAGAGCTACCACCTTGCAATGGATTAACTTGTAAGCTAGCTTTTCCGTAATTACCGTGATGGGCTTTTGCGGGGTTATCATACGCCAAGAGTTGATCCGAACTACTTTTAGAATCAATAGGGTTAAAAATATCGCCACAAGACAATGCACGTTTGACCCAGTCATCAGCAGTGGTGGCGACGATCTTGTTTGGAGTTTTGGAATTGCCGTTCGACTTGAAAACAAAATCATCCAATTCCACTGCAATATAGTACTGCATGCTCAGTGATATAAAACACACCTGCCTTCTCCCGTATACTGGATGGACCTGAAACTGGCTTTATGGGGTGCCACAGAAAAAAAAATAACAACAATGAACCCTTTGTGGATTACCCAATAACCATTCATCAACTTCTGTTAATTATGAGTCAAGTAATGTTACTAATCGGGTGTGAGTGAGTGAGTGTGTGTGTGCCAGCACTAATTCATCAAATAGATGTAGTATCACGTATAGAGAAAAAAATTTTTATTTGTTTTTTTTTTTGTTTTTCCGTCAGCAGAAAAAACCTTTCACGTTGTTTCGCCCGCTTGTTTCATCCACTACCTTTTTGGTGCATCATGCTGTTTTATTTGTCCCCTTCAGGTTTTTAGGGCCAACCCATTTGGGTCTTCTGTAACGACGTCACCCGACAAGTTGGATCAACCCAAATGTCGTACGTTCCTGGACACTAAATTTAAGTTAGTTGGAATATGCTATATTTATCTTCAAAGTCCCTGGAAACCTTAATGAATCAAATCCAATTTATGTTTTTTCAAAGTCTCAAATCTTCCTTTTGTTCCTGGTTAATGTTCGTATTCCCCTTTTCTCCCCCCTTATCTTCCCCCGTTTGCTGCACGTTGATTGTTCTCTTGCTTGCCGTGCTGCTTTGTTTCGAGCCTTACACAAGGGTTGCTTTTGCCCAAATAGCCACCAAACTTATAAAACCCCAGCCATTTTACCAACTACAACCTCTCTTTTCTCCCCACAAAGAAGCAACCCGACCAGAAGAGTTAATTTTTTTTTTTCAACCACACCTGAACTATATTTTTTTGCATTTTCTTCATCTTTGAGCACTACAAAACTCTTTTAAAGCACACATGGTCCAATGCGTAATTTGCCAGTGGAGTGAATCCAACTCGTCAGTTACTAGTCCGACCTTTTCGGTCAACGAGCTCTGCCAGCATTTCAAGTCTGCTCGTCACGTCCGCAACTGGAGACAGTGGTGCCACTATTGCCGAGAACAAAAGATCACTCAAGACTACGTGGAAGATTGGCTCAGCCAGAATAAACTTCTTACTATCCATCGGTCCGCCGTGAGGGATTTTCGAGGTTAAGCATAATCAATGTTATGATGTTATGAACTTGGATCTTGGAAGCAAAGCTGTTCAACTTTCATTGATATAAACCGCTAGACGGCCGCTGCTATTTGCCATGTATTCTCTGTGAGATATATGTCTCTTAACCGGAAAACTTTTATTTATATTTATACGCTGGTTTGATGTTTGTTTTGGAAATAACTCAGTGTTGTACTTTTTTTTTTATTAGTGGGAAAATATACCGGACTCGCTCGAAAATTATTTCAATGTATGGTTGTAATAAAAAAAATAGTAGCTGTAATTCTATAGGCTAAAAAGGCTCTTTATTATACGGTTGGTTGGACTTTGAGGGCCTCAATTTCTTCCTCCAGTCGCTTAAGGGATACCCATCCACGACCAGGGAGAAAAACCCGTCTATATTGCTTCTGCATTGCATCATCCAATCGCTCCTGCAGCTCACGTCGACTCAAAGGTGGTGACTGCTCCTGGGAATTTGCGGTGGTTGCTGCTGCTGTTGCTGGTTCTGCAACGTTACGCGTTGTTTCAGACTTGGACGGCTCATGGGTATTAGCGGCATTTTCCCGCTTGGCCACAACTGGAGACGGCCCGGATTCGTGGACACTTTCTTCATCTGATACAGATGGCGAAGTGGTAATGACTAATTGAGGAACCGGCATGCTCTTTTTGTAAGCCTGAGTCTGTCGTGGCTGCACAGATAGGTGATGCATAGTTGTTTCATGCTTTGCACCACCCCCTTGACCCGCAACCTTTGGACCGGGCTTTTCAAACAACATATTTCGCGCGTCACCCTGTTTCCTGACAAGCTGATACCATTGGTCTCGACCCTTTTTGGTGGCCAAGTTGAATTCCCCTAGTTCGGTTTTCAGAATATGGCTAGGCTGGTTGCCAGTGGCTACAATAGTAGTTAGTAAAGGTTATATATCCAAATAAAATATCAACATGGGAATCGTACTGTTACAATCATTATGACCATTATCGAAGATTTCAGGTCGTCGACTTCTAGGTCTCATTGGCGGCTTCATTGGTTGCTTCATTGGTGATCTCATTGGTTCTCTAATTGGTGATCTCATTGGTGGTCTCATTGGCGGTCTCATTGGAGGTCTCCATGGTTGCGGCGGATCTCTCTTGTTGGCCATCTCGAAAGGTCTCGAATTTCTCAACGGAGTTCCATTTGATCTGCTGCCTTCAAATGCCCTTGGAGGCATCACAAACGGAGGAAGTGACGGCAATGGAGGCTTTATGTTAGTAGTCCAGTCAGCAATTGTCTGGATGGTCCTAGCACTAGACTGATGCATTTGGGTCATATTTGATTGAAGAGATTCCAGCTTAATTCTCATAGCACTGAAAGACGTTGTAATATTTACCATACTACTTTTGTCTTTAACATTTTGGGCCTTGTTATGCTGGATAATCTCATTTAAATAATGAATCACATCATCACTGAACCCATTAAGCTCTTGCCATAGTGTTGCTTGGTTAGTGCCCAATGTATGAAGACATGTATAGAACATCCGATCCAATTCCTGGAGCCTCAGTAAAATAGTTCTTCCGCAGTACAGTAGAACAGCAATCAATAAAGTGTGGATAGTGCTAACCACAGCGAGCAAAAGATTGGTTGAGGAGGAAGGAGGAGCTTCAATAGGGCCAAACGCCGGCATGGCAGGAGCATCAACAGACAACTTACTGCATGGAGCAGCAAAAAAAGACTTATAAACTATTCTAATACAAAGAATTACAATTAACACTGATGAACAGTAGCGTAGTACGAACGATCTCTCTTCAATCATGGTTGGAGTGGAAAAAATTGAGTTGTTAAGTTTGAAAAAGTGGAAATTCGGTACGTTATAGGTACGGGGGCATGTGACAGAATGCATTTATGAGGGGAAATCCGGGGAAAAGGAGAAAATTTAGGGTAAGCATAAAAATACAGGAAGAAAAATGTATTTATTCAATTTACAGTGTTTTACGCCAAAATTGGCCTGTAATTCTTGGAGATCTGTTGATATCTCAGTGGACATGCCGCTCAGCCGTGCGAAGTCTCAAGCTGCTTGTCTTTGAAAGACTCAGTGAATATATAATAATAATACAGTGTAATGAATTATTAGAGTAGAATAAAATCATTTAGGAATCAATAATTAGAGAGAAGTGAATCTCATCTGGCAAAAGAAAGAATGTAATGGCGCCAGATTTGGCTATCATACGTCATCAGATCCAAAGAAATACCATATAAATAACAAGATCTCACACTCTCCGAACACTAATAATTTACAATAACATATAAAAATTTATGAGAGGGGTTTATTATTGATTATTTCTAATTATCCTTTCTTAAATTCCCAGGTTGTACGACTCCGTACAACATTCTACTATACACAAAAATAAATAAAGTGAAAAAAGCATGCGGTTATTAGATGCAAGTAGATGCATAAATCATGTTATTCCCGAGTAAAACCAGCTCAAACCGCTCAAATTGATGAAATAGACTCAAACAAGTCCTTTAGATGAAATAGGTCGGTCCTCCAATCATCTGTCTAGATTTACCAGACCACAACGAACGCCGATTCAAACCACTTGCCTTCAAAACAGCCTGATGATAGTATGACATTAATGACGCAGCCTGCTGATCATTGCGCAAACGAAACCCACTGATTGGAATCTTGTCATACTTTTCAATCCATGAAGTACTTGAGCTGCTTTCTGCTTGTGGAGACTCGATGTCAGTCTCAGGCTCATCTGCTTCATAGTCCAAGAAATCATCAATGCTCACTTCTTCTGTTGATTCAGCAGTTGGTTCTTCAGGGACAGTGGTATCATGTGCAACATCTGCTACTACAGGACCGAAATGATCTTTGAGAAGTAATGAAAACAATGAGGAGTCATCGTTTTCCATGGGCCATCGTTGAGTATTGTTCTCGATTTTGAGATCATCAAAGGATTTGAATCGTAGCTGGTTGTCAGAAACTGTAGACACACCTAAAGGTTCATTCATCAATGATGGCAAAAGACCCGAGTCAGCGCCAAAAATATCCTCAGCATAAGAAGTATTTTCGGAAGTCTCAGCTTGAATATTCACGTTTTCTTTGGGGTTTGGTTTGTTTTGAGTATCTTCCGATTGAAGCTCGGTCTGGAGATCCACAGCATCAAAAAACTCATATTCATCATCACTAGGCGATGATACCGCGTATTCAAAATCATCATTTTTACTATCAGTGATATTTTCACCGAAGGTCTCGTCAATAAAGTCTCCAGGACTAGTAGCAGTATCGTAACCACTGAGATCATTCTCATCACTTGAGAAAAAGCTATCAGCAGGAGATAAACTCTCAGAAGACGACAAAACGAGCTTACTAACATTTGCTTCGGCATTGGTATCAATCTCTTCAACCTTCTGTCTGCTTATCAAGGGCTTATTACCGGTTCCGCTACTCTTGGCTCGAATAAGCTTCTTAGGAACACTAGCAGCATTAACATTTGGCTCCTCAGTAACCTCAGGAGTCTCATAAACCGAACGATTTCCTCGTTTGATGACATTCAAAGAGTCCGAGTCATGTTTGAACCGTTTTGTATCGGAGCCCCTGGAAGACTCATCGGCTAACTGGCTTCGGAGCCTACTTCTGGTAACCATCATGGTACGAGGCAAGTCCGTGGTGGCGGGACGCTTACGCTGGTTTTCGACACTGGAATGCCTTGTAAGCACCATGGCAACTAGTTTAGAAACAAAAGGACAAGATGTTTGGTGGATTAAAATGATTTATTGCGGAAAAGTAGGTATGGGTGTGAAAAAAAATATCAAATAGGAAATGATCGGCCGGTAGTATTTTCAGCCACATTTGAAAAATTTTCAAGACATGCGGTAAAATTAAGAGAAGGGCGGGGAAAAAAGCAATTGGGGGACTAAGATATATAAAATCAAGTGTAATTTGGTGTTATAAGTTATAATATGGCAAAAAATTCAAGTTGTTGTATTATTTTCTATCGTTTTGTTGTGTAGTAGTTGAGTCATGATGAGTACATTGGCTGCCCTTTGATTGGTTAAAACTATTTTCAGTACGACATGGGATGAAATGCGACAATAAAATAACCGGTGAGGAAAAAAAATAGTGTGATGAATTTAAGTTTTTGAAAGTTCAATGCAGTAGGCTGAATAAATATTGCAAGCACTGAATCATCGTTTAACTGCGTATATTTAATGATTGTATTCACTTTGATCAATATCAATGTTCGTATTTCTCCAATTTATTCACAGTACGCTGGGCCTAGACTCCTTTGCCATGGCAGCCAAGGACTCTAAAGTTTAGCAAGCCGAATCTCAGTTCTACGATGCAACATTTGATTGGCTCAACCATCAAAACTCTATTGCAAGTCCTGCATGTCGAATAACCTTAGTACGTACATATGCAGCATTATTAGACATATTACGCCCATTAACCCATTTAAACCCAACCTTCGTATCTTTTTATCGTTTAATTTCATCGTTTAATTGAACTTTTCTCGTTAGTGCACCCACCTAGAGTCTAGGCCCTTGCTGTGCATATACCATGTGCTAGCTTCTTTGTGGCTGCACAGAAACACGTTTTTACACGCATACAATGGGCATCTGGACCCATTTTTGACGGCCCATTTCATTCATGTGGTGGACCATGCGTCGTAAATGTCGCAATTTTCAGGTCTAGCCTCTGAAATCTGCATACGAACACCTGCTACTGCACGTTGATATGCAGGCAAAGCATCTAGACCGCAACTCAAGCATCTAGACCAAACAAATCAAGCCTAGGCCTGAATTCATGGTATATCAACTTGGCTCTCTGACAGCCATATCCATGAATAAGTCGTATCTTAACTTTCTCATCCATAGTTTCAATCAAAAGATATGCAGTATTATGACTAGCATTTCTTACTACTATGAGGATCCAAGAACACTCTGATACCCCCCCATTCATAACAATAGCAACCAATTCGCATCGCATGCATTATCTCTCTCCTAAAACGGATTATCACAGATTAGAAGACTCGGCTCCGGTTCGTATTTTAGCCACCATCATCTAGCGTTATCCTCATATAGCCCCAAAGTATCCACAAAATACCCACAAAATCCACACAACCATACATGAACCACCAAAACCCCACGCACCCACATAATTTTCGTTGCTTTTTCAAATCATTTGCTTTTTTGATGCGTCCTTTGTTTAGCAATCGTCACATGTGAAACAAAGTCCTCATTTCATGAGGATCGATACGGGTTTCACCGTATTGTTGCTATGCAAGCAATTGCCTCATATATGCACAAGCCTCATTTCTGAAGTTACGGCACCAAAAGACAGCCAAACGGTTTAATCTCGTCAGCCGATTTCGACAAGAAACTTAATAGCCAATCAATGAGTTTCCATATCGTATAGCTACAAGTTAATACAAAAACTCCGTCTTTTGAGACATCATCCGCATCTGGGTGAACTTTGAAGATATCCGAGGTTGAGTATAAAAAAATTCCTAATTCAGAAGTCCAAAAAAGTAATCCTAATGATCTACATGCTCTTAGCAAACACTGCATATCAGCATGTGGAGCCATACTGCTTCCTACCCGAAATATCAACGTGTTTACTCAAAAGAAACACTCTAATGCATCTTGAGACGCCAAAAACAATCAAAATGCACTTGTTACACCGGAACTCCGCAGCAATTAGGCGTTATGGGTCCGTAAATGGCAATCCACCACAGATCGGCATGCAGATATGCGCTAAAGCACGAGCGATAAGCACATAAATTACTGTATTAGGATTTCATGCATGGTGTCACGAGTTGAGATGCAGAAATGCAATAGCGGCAAGGGTTAGCAAAAGTACAATTATCTCTAGAAGCGTGAGGAATATGACGATGAAACAAATTGTATCTTGTGTGAAATCGTGCGAGGCTTCTTTGAAATGTTTGTTACTTATCTAGGTCCAAGGAACTACCCTGAAATTTGCGATAATGTCGATTTCTAGGTCCAGCCGGGGACGGGTACTTGCAGGTTGAGAGGCGGTTAGCTGCATGTCAGGCAGGCGATTCTGGTAGATCATAACCATTTATGCCCATTGACATCCTTATTGGGACTGCATATCTACGCTATCAACCACGGACTCATACCAAAATTGGATAACGCACGCCTGAGTCTTTAAAAGGAAAAAATACCGTCGGATGTGCGTATCTGTTAGATAGCAACTAAAGCACCAAAACAACAAGGGTGGGTGATTATGACACTGTGTTAAAAAAGATCCTTGTTAAGAGGCCGTCTCCGTGCATTTAATGGGCTATATTTTTCATAGAATGGACATAATCTCACGTCGATCGAGCATACAGTATAGACACCATTTCTCTCTTTGCAACCCTTATTATCATCCACCCCGACGGTGGTTTTGCTAATCATTGCAGATCCTTGCTATTTCCTGCAGACCCCCACCAGTCTCACCCTCAGAGAACCACACTTTGATCCTCAAACCCACATCTTGACCCTCAAAAACCACACTTTGACCCACAAGAGCCCCATTTTTCCACTTTGGCCCCCACCGAAAATCCCGTCAAAAATTCATCACTGAGGGAAATCGAATGGTTGCTGACCCCCGCTAGTTTCGGAGATCGACATTAGCTCCTATTTTAGTACTGATACCCTCAAACCCCCCTCAATGATCCTCATTTGACCCTCATTTACCCTCAAAATCCTCATTTTACCCCCACTAGCCTCAAAATCCACACGAAACCACACCAATGTCGCTGAATCCACTGGGTCGTTCAGGGTTTTCAAGATCCCCCGCTAAAATTCAATAATTTTGACTGGTCATAGAATTGAACCCAACTTCAACGTCAACTATGGGGATGGGAAAAGGCTTAGCATTTCTGCAAGTTTAATAGGATTTTTTTATTTATAAATGAGTTGGTTATTTATTTTATGATGATGAAATGCTGTTAATGGAGTATTCAGGTTATATTTATGATTGTACGGTGATATTGATGAAGAATTGTCTGATGTCCAGCCAGTAAGTTTGTATGCACTCAGAGAGCACAGTACTAGAACTCAAATTGCTCGACAATTATCTTCTAAAATATACCAATATACTGTTCATTAGCACGGTTTATGCTAAATTAGTACGAAAAATACCCGAGAATTCATCTGATGTTAGAACAATCTTTCTAAATGATATGTATGATATCCATATGCCTTGAATCAGAGTCATTAAATCAGTTATTTTTTTTGAGTAGTCACAGAGTTTCCCCTCGTACAGTGTGAATATAAAAATCATCATAAAGGCAATGGTTTTAAGAAGTACTTACAGTGTATATGATTTGTGGATATTAGTGATATTGATGCATCGTGGTACCTGACTGTACTTCGGCTGATCATGCTGTCTTCCTCGTTAGATCAATCAACTAAATATCTCCCATCAGCCCTCAGTTCGACCATTCAGCATACCAAATCTCGGATCTCGATTGTACGGTCGAGTCCAGTTACTGAGAATTGGTTCTGTCCGCCCGGTCAAGATCATCAGAGGAAAGAATGATGGTGATGATTCTGGAACGTACCATTACCTTTGATTTGGCCGGAGTCAGTCATTCAAAGCCAATTTTTCCTGAAATTAGTATGTCTTTTCAATCAATTAAAGCGTTTAACCTCCTCTTGGAATCTCAGATCGCTCATATGGGATTGAAACGTATATATGAAAATGTATCTTCATTGGACCAATCAGTAGGAACAATTAGATTTGAATAATCATAGCAGATCAGATTCCGATATTCTTTGATCTACTTACACAAAGATGTTCATCTGACGGAAATCAACATGTCATATCATGGTTTACATGGATATTGTTGAAATAGGAAGTTTTTATATGCAAGGTTGAAGAAGAAAAAATTATTTTGACAGAGAAGAAACGAAGATGAGAAAGAACGACAGGATCAACGAAGAAGCCATTGGATAGATGTTATTTCAAAAGGATGAAAATACCGTCATATTGATTAGAAGATAAAGCGTCGCAAAGTGAAATCAAGAGCTTTAAGTGTTATTTCTGCCTGAAAAATGACATGCAGAGCACTTTGTTGAAACCACGTGACTTTCAATTTATAGGGAAACGGTCAAGCCTTCAACTGTATTGATTTTTCCTTATATCCAGCTTAATTCACCTTATAATACTATTTATCTCATATGCATACTATTTTCTTTCTACCTAATGCTGTTTTCTTTCTATACCTCATTCATTCATCTTACATATGCAACTCAGCATCTTTTCCTACAACTTAGCCAACTTCGCAATAGGTGATTCTTTGGTAGGATCAGCGGCCGGCACGTTCTGTCCGTAGAATCGTAGTATTTGATCAGAAATCTCTAGATTTTTGACGAAATCCATTCTCGGCAAAACGAAATCTCGATTCTCTTCTCGGTTGAGTTCCTCCATGTAGTCGTCCATATACTCACTTACAAGCTGGCGGTCTGGAATGGACTCCACGGGAGAAAACACATGCGTGTACCTCTCCTTCATCAGCTCATAGCTTGCGCCGTATTTTGATCTGAATTCAATATATGCTTGTTCGGCTAGTCGAAGTCCTAGCTGCATATAACCACTGATGTTACTAGAACCTTCCGACTTTATACCTCTTCTAAAGGCATGCATAGACAGGAAAGGCTCACCATCATTATACAGAGCCATGCCCAGTCTAATATAAGCAGTTGTATGCGCGGCATCTAGTCTGATGGCCATGAGAGCATCTTCCCTGCCCCTGGAGAAATCCCTGGTGGCAGTAAAGGCAGCAGAACGACCAGAAAACAGCTCTGCATCGGTGGGATTCTTTTCAATGGCCTTGGAATATATTCCCAAAGCCTTGTCAGGTTCTTTTTCCCGGAGCAAACGATCTGCAACAAGTTTGAGCTCTTGTGCTTCCTTCTTTGCTTCCGGACTCACATATTTCAAGCTCAGGGGATCAGGAGCACACTTGTCAATGGCTTCTTTGACGTTTTCAATCCCCTTGTCAAAGTAAATGACGGCTCTATTCGTAACAAACGAATCTCTTATATCCTTCATGAAATCAAGGACGACAGATCTTGCAAACAGATCCTCCTTGGAATTCCTCACGTACGTATACGTGACGGGCACAATTGGTACCTTGCAAATATGAGCAATAAAGCCCATAGCATCATTAAGGATATATTCTTCTTCCTCATCGAGCTGGGGTTGAACTGCAAGTTGTAGGAGATACTCAATGATAGCTTCAGCCTTCATTCTCAAGATGCCTTGTGTAGGAGGCTCAATTTGTGGACTGGATTTGCCCTTGGCTTTATCTCGAGCCTCTCTTTCTAGGTTACTTCCAATGTAGCATTTTGTCATTTTTTCAAAGATGGAGAAGAAATTAGGGGATGTGGTCAAATAAGTGGCTGCCATTTGAGGCTCTTATGAGGGGCAGCCATTGACAGGTCATTTGAAGCTTTTAGAGCCGGTTTGGGGGAAAAAATGATGAAAAATAGCTATTTGCTAAATTGGGCATGAACTTTTATAAATATGATCTTTATTATTATTATTTTAAGTATCAATTGTGCTTATATTGTGTTCCTAGTAGGATAGGCAGTCTATCGATAAATCGAAGAAAAGATATCGGAATATGTTATATTTGTACAATAAGAGAATAATTAATTATCGAGCTTGTGTAAAAGTCAAGGGTAGAAGAAAAGAAATTACTTAATTGATTATACGTATATCTAGCCATCATTAGCTATACACAGTTAGCTAGACTATGGAGTCTGATGCATCTTCCAGTGATTCGACACACAAGACAGGTTTTTGTAAACAGAACTCATATCAATAATAACAGAAGCGTTTCCAAGTAAATCACATATCAATATAATCACATTTATCGTTATTTACATTAAGTTACACAAGTTACTGGCTGACTTGCCTCATCTCGCTTAGTAAGTATTGTTCTAATCTTACTAATCTAAATCGCCGTTTCTCCCTTATATCTCCTTATGTTAACCAATATCTCTTAATAAACATATATTTTACTTATGTCTCTCTCTATTTCATCCGGATACTCATTACATTCATTATTTTGCATTTCATTCCCACCCAAACCCGTCTATACTCTTCCCGTCATCCAATCGCCGACCTGAGCCACGGAGTTACTTCTTTCCCCATCAAACACGTTGATCTCCAGCTCATCTCTCCAATCAAATACATCCGATTGAATAGCCACAAGATTGATGATTTTTTCACATAAATCAACTTGATTAATAATGAATTGATCTTCTAGCAACTCCAACTCCCTATACATATTTTTTCCTCCCCCCATCTCTCCTTTCACCTTGCCCACTCATCCCGCTGCTTAACCCCATCAATCCACCAATTTACGGCTTTTTGCCAACTTTCCCATCTTACCCGCTTAATCCAACCGAAAACTCACCCAACTTACCAAAAATTGGACTGTTTCAAACCAATAAAAAGACGTGTCAATAGTCGCAAATATCAGCCTGTAGTACTTTGCTACTGATAGGGTTATTTCGGTTGCCCGCCGTTACCTTGTGCATATTCAATACTAAGAATCGGTTCCTTGCATACCATGCTTTCTGCATTGGTCTATTTTTTATTTATTTATCTCCTTGGAGGCATCACTTTGATTCCTTTGGTATTGGCTGGGCTGTTTTACTTTGCTAAAATGCGCTCCGATGACGATCCTCTTGAAGATGACCTAGGAAAGTCTGAGCCAATTGACGATGAATTGGAGAAAGAAGATGCTACCGGTGTCGATACTTTCATGACAGCTTGGATCACTGTTTCTCGGGAATATTTTGTCTATCCCGCTGGTGATTCTTCTAGCTCGATGAGCCCTCCTCTTCAAGCCGCCAATGATGCTTCAATGCAACAGAATGAAGGTGTATACTCAAAACTATATACCCTGATGAGCAACAGTAGCTCGAAAGAGACGCTGGCTTCTCAACAGAGTACAAGTCCGCCGGAATCGGAAGCTACAAGCAATAGCAATACTCGCAAAAAGTCACCATCAAATCTTCAAAAGTACTTTGCAGTTCTAAAACATGGCAATATTTTGCTTTATCTTGACTCAGATCAAGCTAAGTTGAAGCATGTTATCGTTATCGCGAACCACGTGGTGACTATATGGCCTCCTGATATCCCTGACGGTGAACTCTTCATCAAACGCCATGCCATATGTCTTGCCAAAAAGGACTCGGCTGATGGATTTGACGCCGTAGTCAATTACAGTCATACTGGCGAGGCACCCAAAGATGCATTTTATATTTACAGTGACAGTTGTACCGAGAAGGAGGATTTCTATTTTGCAATCATACGAGCAGCCAAGCAATCCGCACAAAACATGGCTCCTCCATTCGACCCCACAATTGCTGCAGTTCCCTATCATTACAGGACAAATGAAATCATGGACTTGATTGTCAAATTGCATTCTAGCAATGCTAATCTACAAACACGTTGGCTGAATGCTATTACAGGAAGGTTATTCCTTGCAATAAAGGGGACAGGGTTTTGTGAGCGCTTTGTGGAGCAGAAACTCATCAAAAAACTTGGTCGTATCAAAAGACCGGCATTTCTCGGGGAATTAGAAGTCAAAAAAGTCGTTGTTGGTAGTTCTGCTCCAATGTTCACCAGTCCTAAGCTTCGAGATTTGACTCCGGAGGGCCTTCTGGTAGTAGACGCTGACATGTCGTATGCTGGAGGAATATCCATTGAGATTGCTACTAAAATGATTTTAAATCTTGGTTCACGTTTCAAAGCTAGGGATGTCTCACTAGTGTTGGCTATTCGTCTCCTGAGCCTGGAGGGTAAAATTCAGATCAAAGTCAAGCCACCACCATCCAACCGACTTTGGTATGGTTTTGAGTCTATGCCTAAAATAGGCTTACAAATTGAACCGGTCGTGTCATCGAAACAAATCACATATTCCATGGTTACAAAAATCATCGAGAATAGAATTCGGGAGATTTTCAAGGAGACAATAGTGCTTCCCAATATGGATGATTGGTCTTTCTCATCTACTAACGACGATTTCTATCGTGGTGGAATCTGGGATAAGCGGTCTATGGAGGAAGCTGCTACTGCTTCTGACCGAGAACTTGGTGAATTTGAACTAAATGATGCTGTTTCATCGTATGAGCCATCTCTTGCTGACGATGCAGCTTCCGTGACTTCCAAGCCTAAATTAGGGAAAAAGATTTCTGCTAAAGGTTCAGCTTTTATCAAGAAAACAAAGACTTCATTGAAATCTGGCAATGGACCCCCGTCTCATGACACTGCAGAAACCAACAGGAGATCCGGTGAAGACACGGTACAAACTTCACTTATTGATGATACTGAAATTCCAGACTCAGCCAAGTCTAACAGAGTTCCTGCATCGGATTCTGAATTGTTTTCTCATATTGGAGAACTCAAAACAGCTTCACCCGGTGGTGGCAGTCACAAGACGGAGAAGGGTGTCAACGGACCTGGGCCACAAGGAAAAGATATTGTTCAAACGATGAAAAAATGGGGTTCTTGGTATTTTAAAGACAAGAACAAAAATGCGGATGCTCTCGCTGCGCAACAATGGATTGAACAGCATTCTCTTGATGCCGAGGAAGAGAACGGGGACACTAAACCTTCTCCAGTTCATGCGGCACCGCTTCCGCATAACTTTCCTCCTGAGATGATTCAATTTTTGAGAGAGGAGGAACTTCAGGAATCGAGCCGTAATCCGGCTAAGAGTCCATACAGTCGAATGGATATGCAGCTTCCTTCCAATTTCAGTCACCGTCAGAGCACGAGCAACGCGTCAAACGAAGTAACTTCTGAAGACGAGCCCTATTCAGTCACTGAATCTACGAATGGGGTTGAAGATCCTGAAAGAAGTGGTACGCCTAGACCTGTTAATATACCGTCTTCTGATGGTCTTCTGAGATCGAGCACACCGAGTAGTATGGATTATAAGACCGTCAAGAGAGTCAACACGGTGGCAAGAAAGCCAGTTGGATCTGCAGGACAAGTAACGAAGTCTGAATCTTCAACTGCTTTGCCTATTTCTGCCGAGACGCTTGCTGCAGAGACACAGCTGCAGCCTGAATATGCTCCCCAAAGCTCAGTCTCTTCGTCAGGCAGTGAAAGTATGCAGTCGGTGCATTCTACAGACATGCAGTCTACCCATTCCACAAGCTCGGCGACTCGAACCACACCGGTATCTTTGCCAACTGGAGAAGAAGGAGCCCCTGGTATCGTTGTTGGAGCGACTACGGCAGCCCCCGTTATTAGTTCCTCTCAAGCAAGCAGCGTAGCATCTCAGAAGGCTAATCCGTTCTCAAAGTATCATCAGAGTGTTACTAGAAAGAAGGTTGGAGCATCGAATGAATCTGATAGAAGAGTCGTTTCTGACGACGATGCTTCGGAGATAACAGCAGCTGACGATGAGCGTTTCAGTGTCGCATCACCGGTTTTCGACTCCATAGACGTGGACGATAAGATCGATACGGACGGGTTTGAATGGAATGATACGGACAAAGCTTAAAAAATTCCTATTTATTTCCATACGAGCCACTCTACAAAATGGCCCTAACATCCTTGTAGGCTATAAAATAAACAAATAAAGTATATCGAAACGGTATTAGAAAAAACCCGTTAATTGCAGCTTAAAAGCCGTGGACTTGAATAGTTCGCTTATCGATTTCAAGTGCTGAGA
Organism: Trichomonascaceae sp. B5901; assembly: GCA_037040845.1. NCBI lineage: Eukaryota > Fungi > Ascomycota > Dipodascomycetes > Dipodascales > Trichomonascaceae > Trichomonascaceae sp. B5901. Next base: position 1,582,755 of record JAXQHN010000001.1, read on the forward strand.
CCAAAAAATCAAGCACCTTTTGTCGCTGGTCGCCTTGGAATTGCAAAACGTCGCCCAGCTCTTCGTCTTTATTGATGTGACCGTTGCAGCCAAAATCTTTCTTCAAAGTTTTGAGAATTCGCTTGAGATCATACTCTACAGGGAGACCTTGGACTGTAGTGATTGTCTTTCGACCATTACGTTGCTGACAACGGATATGAATGTAATTAGTTGCCTTAGTCTTATCGTCCCCGGTATCGGCAAAGGGATCTGAAGAGATGTTAGATAGTTGTTGATATGAAGATGGTTTAACAAGGCAAATATGACAAAAGCAGGTGATTATGGCGATTTCGAGTCCTAGTGGCGCCTTGAGGACAACGTAGAAATATCCATACAAATATCACCTGTCGTCTGTATTTGACCTCCTTACAATGAAATATTTCCTCTTTTTTCTTACTTACCAAAAGCCTTGAGATTCTCAATAGATGTGGACATAAACTGTTTACTGACTCCTTGTTGTTGCCGTTTGAGTAGACAAATAAAACTGGTTATAAATAGAGCTTACAGCCTAAACAAGTTAGTGGATTTCTGTGATATTTGGCTACGAGGAATATTTCCAGCTCCTTATAATATCCCTGGAGCCTCTGTCTACCCCCTATCCCCCCATGTTCATCTATTACTTACTATTAGCTTGATTTGTCTTGAGAAAGTTTAAGATAAAGAGAGAAAAAGTTATTGGACCCAAATGGAGTATATTAATGCAGGGTTACCCGGCCCAGTTGTCTGAAACACTATGAAGCCGTTAAGAACAACCATATACGACTGATCCCATTGGTCAACTAAGAATATTTTGTAATATTATATTTAAAATCATTTTCTTTCTTCAATATTTCATGTCAAACATTTTCAACTGAAAAAATCCGCTATTTCCCTCCACTTTCATTCCCCTTTCCCTTCGCCCATTTGATCTCCCGACAATTGATAGTGCAAGGCTGTGTTCGCCAACTTCGCTTCTATCGATCAAACCATACGGTGAACAGCCGACTGGAATTCTGCTTTAGAGAACCCGCCAGATCTTCCAGTGGAATAAACGAGTGGTATGTTGGAGGTTTTGGATTCAGGATATAGAAATATATACATTTATAGTGATTATTGACAATACTAACCCCCCTTTTAGTCATGTCTTCAAGCGCTCTTTCCCGCTCCGAGGCCAACCTCAATGTCCACGTCAAAAAAGCGACTAATTCCGATGAAACTGCTCCGAAAAGAAAACATGTAAGAGGCTGCATTGTTTATACATGGGATAATCGCTCGGCAAAGGCGTTCTGGAACTCGATGAAGCTTCAGCCGTTGCACGACGATGAAGTCCAGGTGTTCAAAGCTTTGATTACCATTCATAAGGTACTTCAGGAAGGCCATCCGTCTGTTTTGCGAGAGGCTCAATCACATACAACATGGATTTTATCTCTCAGCCGTCAGCCTGCTGGGCTCAATGGTACCCATGGTTATGCCCGGCTTATCCATGAATATGTGGAATTATTGCTGAAAAAGCTCGAATTTCATCGTCTTCATCAGGATTTTAACGGCGTGTTTGATTATGAAGAATACATTTCTCTGAGATTAAGCAATGACCCCAATGAAGCTTATGAAGTCATTGTTGACCTGCTTAATCTTCAAGATACAATTGATGACTTCCAGCGTCTTGTATTTTCGTCTCTAAAACATGGGCGGGCTAACGAATGCAAAATCTCATCTTTGACTGCCATGGTCACCGAGTCGTATGGAATCTATTTGTTTCTGACCTCTATGCTCAAGGCTCTTCATCAAACCACCAACGATGATGGTGCTCTCGAGCCTTTGCGTTCTCGATATTACTCGCAGCACGAACGTTTGCTCAACTTTTATTATGACTGCTCAACTCTCAAATATCTGGCCAAGTTGATCAATATTCCAAAATTGTCCGAACAACCACCCAATCTGTTTGGTGATGCCGATGATGCTGGCCCCGAATTGCCTAAACGGCCAACAAGCGTAACAAGGGGACCGCCATCTATCGCCTCAGCATCAACTAGCAACTTGCAAGAACCGGAACCAACTGGTGATTGGTGGGCCAACAATGACGTTAATGCGGCCTATGAAGAACAGCAACGCCAGCTCGAGGCTGAACGACAAGCTGAACTTCTTCGACAACAGCAACAAGCTATTCAACAACAGCAGCAGTTTGAGGAACAGCAGCGATTACAGTTAGAACAGCAACGACAAGCGCAAGATGCTTTGATGAGAGATCAATTGCAAAGACAGGCTCAGGGTCGTGTTGCTGAACTGGAAAGGGATGTATTGACTTTGCGAGGCCAATATGATCAAAATCAACTCATGTTAGAACAATACGACCGACGAGTAAAGGCATTGGAAAATGAATTGCAACAAACAAACAGCAATTCTCAGATGCAGATTCAGTCCAAGAGCGATCTTATCCAAACTTTACAGGAGCAAGTTAACATGTGGAAGTCAAAATACGAATCATTGGCTAAATTGTATTCTCAACTAAGACAGGAACATTTGGATCTCCTGAGCAAGTTCAAAGAAGTTAAAGCTAAGGCTGCCTCTGCGCAGGAAGCAATTGACAAGCGAGAGAAGTTTGAGCGTGATTTAAAGGCTAAGAACCTGGAACTTGCTGACCTCATCAAGGAGCGTGACCGAGCTCGATATGATTTGGATCGAGCTCGTGGCTCTCAGAGAGAAGATTCGGAGAAGATTGCTCGAGAATTACGATTGACACAAAACAAGCTAGCGGATGCTGAACGAGCTAAAGGAGCCGATTTGTCACTTCTTATATCTAAGCATAATAGAGAATTGGCCGACCTGGAAGAGGCTCTTAAATCGAAACAACGAGCTTTGGAGAATTACGAATCTCGAGGGATTGGCGCTGACAGCGAATTATTGCGACAAAAGGAAGAAGAGAATGAGATTCTCCAGGAAACTATCAATTCGATGGAAGCTGCGCTCAAGGATTTTTCCATCAACGGAGCACCAGGCAACTTCACCAACTTCATTGATTCTGTTCTCAAGTCTGGAGCTGAACAAGTCCAATCGGCTCTGTTTGACTTTGGGTCTTCCATGCAGGCTGGCAACCAGAACAGTACTGCAAGCTACCTCCTTTCAATCATTGAAAAGGCATCTACAGCAGCAACCGATTTTGCAACATCTTTCAACAATTACATTGCTGATTCCGGCGCGGACAATTCAGGGCTGATCGAGAATGTGATGATATTTTCTACTGCTATTCATGACGTTTTAATCAATTCCAAAGGACTCACACGCTTGGCATTAGATGATGCGGTTGTCGATGAGATTTTAGATGATGCAAGAGACTCTGCCATTTCTGCGTCAACTTTCTTCATTAGTTTGACATCTGATATGATAGGTGATTTAAACGAAGAGGATACTACGGAACTTGTTATATCATTGAATGTTGAGGTCCAACAAAATTTACAGAAGCTGTCATCAATCGCGGAAACTCTGGAGCCAAGAGCTGGGCATTTGGTCAATGGAGCTCGAGATCTTGGAGATTTGGTTGACAATGAGATGGCTAAAGTTGCTAGTGCTATTTCACAGGCTACTCAACGGCTGACAGACTTACTGTCACGGCCTCGTGACCCCAAATTTTCGACATTCGACGTACAGGTGAACGAGGCAATTCTTGCTGCTGCGATTGCTGTAACATCTGCTATCGCAGCTTTGATACGGGCAGCGACGGAATGCCAGCAGGAGATTGTCGCTCAGGGCCGGGGATCACAATCACGTACAGCTTATTATAAAAAGCATAACCGATGGACAGAGGGCCTCATTAGTGCAGCAAGGTCTGTTGGAGGATCAACTACTGTTCTTATTGAAACAGCTGACGGTGTTTTGAGTGGAAAGCATACTCCAGAAGAGCTTATTGTAGCCTCAAATGAAGTAGCAGCGTCCACGGCACAATTGGTAGCTGCTTCACGCGTCAAAGCTTCATTCATGTCTAAAACACAGGAGAAGCTGGAACGAGCAAGCAAGTCGGTTACCGGGGCTTGCCGTGCTTTGGTAAACAAGGTTCAAGATATTTTATCCTCAAGAAATACCGCTAAAGTGGAGGATATCGATTATTCGAAATTGTCACACAATGAATTCCGTACAAAAGCTATGGAACAGCAGGTGGAAGTCTTGAGATTGGAGCAGGCTCTTACTGCTGCGAGAAGCACCTTGTTTGAAATTAGAAAATATGACTATGCTAACAACGAGGACGACGAAAATGGAGCTGCATAAGCATAAGCCGAAACTCATATAGCTCGAATGATATACATGTAGACCTTCATTTGACGTCTCACTTAACTCTCATCAAACCTGCAGAGCTTCGTAGTGGTACCCAATTAACGAAGGATCGATTTGAATCATATTTGTTGTATATGCCGCCATTCTGTCCATCGGCGTCGGATCAACAGCTGGGATGTCAGCCAAAGAAAAACTGTTTTCATACATATAGTCTTCAGAAAGACTCGGAACCAGTTCATTAAAACTTTTAAGCATATTATCAGGCCCAGTTTCAAAAACATTTGGGGCAGGCGGGACAGGTGGTCGTGTGTCTAGAGAGAAATTGTGCTCATATATGTGAAATTGCGGCCGACTCTTCGAAGCTTTACTAGAGTGAATATTTGAATTATCAAAATGAGGATTCTTTCCACGGTTTTCTAGATTCAAATCTGACAGCGGCGGCAAATATTGTAGTGTATTGTCCAACCATTCCAGAAACGGCACTGTTCTGTTGCAGGCTCCATATTGCAACACATAATCAGCCCACACATGTTTACATGGATAATCCGTCCAGACTCTTCCAAGTATAGCAGACACAAGAGACTGCGGAGCTGGGCCGACAAACCTCGAGTAAAAACATTTGAAGGCAAGGAATGCAGTAAACTTTTGCTGGCCACGGCGATCCACACTCCTACGTGGCTTGCTGTATTTCGCTCTTTTGCACGTTCCAGTATGTCGCCGCAGTGCATCTAGAGCACGGTGTAGATCGGAAGTTAACTTTGGTAGCGCCTGGACCGTTTCGAGCAGAGGCGGCTCTGGAAGAAGAACATTTTGATGGTCCGAAAAAGAAGAGTTTATAAATCTCACAGGAAACTTCGGCGTCTTCTGCTTCGTAGAATATTTGTCTTGGATGGTGTGAGAAATAAACTTCATTCCTATGATTGTTTATCTTGGAAGACACATGGATGCCTTGTTCCACCTTTTGAAGGTGGCTCTCGATTGTGAGGATTTTGTGGGGCACACGCAGATGAGCCTCAAAAAAGCTTTTTCGTAGCCACACGATTCTTATCTCTGCATATCTCTAACATATTGACAAACAGAAAAGCTTGGCCTCAAAAATTTATTTAAAACAAACTATCGGATATATCTAGATCTACGGGGCTACTTGCTGTACTATTCAATAATTCAACAAGACCCTGATTTGGCGGGCATTCGTAAGTTTCCGAGTTGATAATATTACGTTCCTTTCTCCGACGATTTGCAAACCTCGACATCAGCAACAGTTCAAAGATAATATAATATTTTTTTGACTTACCATGTAGCAACACTTTCCTCGGACATGCCAACGGCTTGCCCCAAAATACTTGCCTCGCCTTTAAGTAAATGCTTATCATATTTAAACCTACAGCCGTTAGTAAATGTTATACAGATAAAAATACAAATTTCAAATAATATTTACCAATATTTCAGCATGCTTTTATTTTTCTTTTTTTTCTCAATTGTATGAGTCTCTGGTTTAAGCTCGATAGTGCATGACGGAACAGAGGGGTCATCAACGCTGGTGCGTGCTATGTTTGCTCTCCCTTCCCCTGGCCGTCGATATCGAGACGGTTCCGGGCTAAGCGAATATCGTCTCACAATATTGCCAGCATTGGTTCTATCCGTTGGGCTACTGCACTCCTCGTCCAAAGAACAACCAATTTCACGCCCAAAATTAATCAATTCATTAAATTTTGAGCGAAATATTCCAATATGTGCCTCGCTTGACTTCTTTCGGGTTACCTCAAGATAGAACTTTAAATTAGATAGACTCAGCTAAATATTTGAAAAAAAAAACTTACACTAGTGACCATTCGGATTACTTTACTTAGTTCGATAACACTATCATCTCTGATCCATTTTTCCAGTTGGAAATAAGATAAGAAATCTACCATTTCCTTGATTCTAAGATTAGCAGGATTAGCGGAGTTGATTATTTCTAACGATATCACTCGTCACAACCTACCGAGAACTGTTATCACAGCTTCCTTTTCTTTTTTTCTTCTTATTACCTATTCCACTTTGGCCGTTGCTGCCGTATAATACCTCTTCACTAGAATAAATATTCTCATACATATCTAAAGTAGACATGCTGATGATGATGATGATGATGAGTAGTTGTGAATGTAAGCAGGTGCCCATGAGGCTCGATAGCTGAGGAACACCAAAAAAATACCTTAGGCCCACTTGAAAAAATTGCACCTGAACATTTTCGTATCGCCGTTATGCTCATCGGAGCCAGTCGGTCTAGAGCAAGTCCAAAAATGACGGCCCTTATTAGGCCCGGGTTTCTTGGTAACTTTAAGTACACAGGGTTCCGAATGACCGGAACATAGCGGAGGAACCTTTGGAGAAAATATAGAGCTCCATTTAGCTGAGGCTTCAATTAGTTCCGAATAGTCGGGCTCTTTTCCAGGTGTTTCATGCGTAGAATCATCAAGGTTCTTAGTTTGAGCAGGCTGTGGCTGTTGTTTTGTGAAAAATGATGTCAGAGTCTGTTGTTTAACCGGCTGTTCCTTTTTGTCAATTTTCCTTCTTTTTGAAGTTGGAGAAATCGAATGCGGATTTTCCGACGAAGCAGTGGAATCAGAAGAGTCTTGTTTTTCTGTAGGTGAAGATTCTTTAGAAGATAATGTAGCAGTAGCAGCACTAGGAGAATTAGATGCAGCCACAGCAGCGAACATTGTCATTATATTTGAATTGCGGAATTGACTCAGATTCGCAGTACTAAGTTTCAATAGACCAACAGGTTTCGTGTCCACTTGCGAAATTTGTAATAAAGCCATGATAGGACAATGATCTGAGCCCATCAAATGAGGTAAAATGTCAGACTCAACACATGTCAAATCTTTTGAAATAAATATATAATCGACTCTAGAGCCGAAATTAGCCGGACGAGCATTCATTCGCATATTCCAGCATGTATACATGGCCATTCGAGTCGGATGATGGTACCTCAAAGTATCACATAGTAAATTGGAATCGACCCAAGAATTTACCAGCTTTCGACTAACATTAGAAACTTTCCAGCTTTCTAGAGCTTCCTTATTGATTTCCATAAACCGTTCGGGATCCGGATTTTTCGTTAAAAGACCTGATTTGAACCATTCTTGCTTGGCTTCACCTGAGTCAATGAGTTCTCTTGCAACATTAATGTCTCCAACAACAACCACCTGACGATTCTCTTGCTCGATCAGTTTCCGTATACGAGTGTCTAGTGCCTCCATAAAAGCTTCTTTATATTCATGACGATCACCCTGAGAATTTGCAGGACAATAAAGCCCAATGATTACACAGGCTCCTATATCCAGCAATAATGCTCTTCCTTCACTATCCAATTCATGTCCCGATTTCTCATCAATATAATCTGGATATCCTCCAATAGGATCCGAGGAAAACTTGCAAGGAGTTCCTCCATGAGGATTATTAATATCACAGCTTAACCAGCCAGTGATCCCCTGTTCAGCTTTGAATACTGGAATATCCTTACTGATATAAATAGCAACGCCAGAATAGCCTCGTTTTTGAGAAGGAAATGTGAAAAAAGACTGGAAATTCTCCACAAAAGCCATGGACTTATTGACGTCCTTTCGCTGGACTTTGGTCTCTTGCAAGCAGATCACCTGAGCATCCAGGACTTGAAACATATGTTCAAAGGATTTATTCTCATTCCAAGGAGTATAATTAAGGACGTTTTTTAGACCGGCCACGTTGAATGAGGCGATTCTCACGTGACGAGTTGACGGCATTCATGAAAGGAAGAGGTTTGAAGAAGGAATGTGTTTGGAGGAGGAAAGCTATGGCTATAGAGAGTAATGAGGCAGTATAGAGAAGGATGATTTAACAAAATAACTTTATGAAATTCAATAATTATTGATTAATAGATTTACACGGGTTTCCTAATATATAATATATGCTTTTTATACTATTATATTATATAGAAACCCCGTGACTGATGGCTCACTGGACTGTCACAGTGGAAGATCAATGAGATGCTGGATTATCAACAGCAATGAATAAATGAAGGAATATTTTTCATGGTAGAGTTTGAAGGTTCCATAATATAAAGAAATTCAATATGAAATCCATACATTCATCCTTAAATCCATTGATTCTGTATATTAGTAATGCCATTCTGAAGAACACAAACAGCCATATTGAGAAGCAGAGTAGAAATATTTCAAAGAAAATCTTTTCAGAGCATCACTCTCACTCATCATATCACCTTACACATCAACCACTCACCTTATCCCATTGTGGGTCTTGAATAAATGCACATAACACCTTGGATCCCGTCTGTAACAACGGATGTCCCGCAACAATCTGCAAAAACCTCTCCAATCCTTCTCTACGATGCTCAATAACATCATCTGCAAACCTATTGGTAAATACTTTGCCAGGTAGTGGAGGTATCGTGACCCTAGTTGCTTCTCTATCCAGTATGTCCCTAAAGTATTCAAAGTCGCTATATCGACGTCTCACACTGCTCTGCTTCAGCTTGAAAGCAGGAATATTAGTTCTACATATAATTTCATAATCCGTATACATTTTCCGAGCCACGCCATGTGTTTGTGGATTCCGAACCTCTATCTCCAGAAAGTTCTCTGGGACTCCGTATATCTCATCAAACGACTGTTGCTTCATATGAGGGCGGGCTTCAAATCGTCTTGATTCATTGTTACCCGACCTCGACGACGTTTCATAGGTCGGCATTGATACGAACTTTCGTTCCTTTTTAGGATCGGCCATGATCAAACGGGCCTTTAAACACAGCGGATTCTTGGGGGTATCGTCAATAGAGCTGTATATAGGATAAGTATACCATTCATATACTCGATTAGCAACTGTCACTGCTACTTTGCTGACAAACAAACCGAAGTAGTTGTGACAAAAGATGGGGGTCAAAGGGATGGACTGGGATGAATGTCTAAGTTTAAATCAATCTTGAAAACCTTGATAAAAGTGGAGAAAAAGACAGACATTGGGGGTGTCGGAGTAATTGCTTTGAGGATTCGAAGATATTTTTAGAAGATTTCAAAGAACATGGCGGTTTCTAAGCCCATAATGGGCCAAATACGGTGTCGAATGGCCTCTACTGTAGCCGGACCGCTTCTGAATCGACCAATTGGAAGCAAAATACCTCCTCATGACCTCGATAATGCCAATATTGATACTCGTAGCATGAAAGAGAAGTTGAGTGATTTGACGAATTATGAAAAGAATCTCAAAAGGAGAGATCAAATCAAGGCTGAATTGGCCAATTCTTACTATACACCAATATCTTCATTTACAAGTACAAATGGCAAGTTTTTTACTTCTCCAAAGGCATATTTTAAGCCTCAGATTGCTCATTATATGCCGAATTTATACGGATATACTTTGGCTTCGTCGACTAAATCTGGTACTACTAGTGTTCTTAAAGACAACATCTCTATAGTAGCATTATACACGGCAATGTCGGGTGAAAAACAAATACGGTCTTATTTTCCGGAAAATGATATCCATTCTGTCAACGAAGAGGGGTTTCAGATTGTTGAGATCAATGCTCCTGAGAACAAGCTAAAGGAGATGCTAGTCAAGCTTCATTTGTCAGGATTACGCAAATCAGTTCCAGCTCCTCGGCATTCTCGCTACTTCATATGTCGTGAAAGTGTTACCCCTGAGCTCAGAACCCTTATAAATGCTTCGAATGTATATGGAGGATATATATATTTGGTGGATAGGGAGTGTAAAATACGATGGATGGCGTGTGGAGAAGGGAGTCCAGAAGAAGTGCAGAATTTATGGAAATTTGTCAAGGCGTTACAAAAGGAAGGAGAGAAGAGTGAGGAGTGATGAGGGTTGGCAGAATATGCTCGTAGAAATATGCTTCTGGTAGTCATATGAGTCTATCTCTATTACTTCCTCAATTGTACATAACAATTTAAAATGAAAACTCTACACCACAATAACAACTACAAAAGCACCGGTTTACGCTTAACAAAAATATAATTCCGGTCAGTCAAATCACCAAAAAATTGCTCCAGGTGGGGTTTGAACCCACGACCATCGCGTTCCTCACACGATCGTGACATTGTCATAAACGTCGTCAAACGGCTATAAGCACAAAGCGCTAACCACTGCGCCACTGGAGCTATTATGCGGAGAAATGGTGTGAACGCCCCATTTGAGAGGAAAAACCCAAAATTCCTCGATATGGGCTCAAACGACCAATTAATGCATATTATAGACCATTCTGAATATATTTATGTATTTTTCAGCTCAATTAAATGTGTTGTGGGCTGATAATATATGACACAAAATTGCCCTGAGTCTAATTGAACTAAGGACATTTCGCACAAAAACCAAAATTTATAGGGAAAATACTGTCAATAATTTATTTTATGTAATGTAATGTAATTATTTTAATGAAAAGTCACTCGACAATCAAATATACTGTATAAACGAATTTTTATCATGCTTAGAAACGGTTTCTTTCATCGACTAAGAAGCCCCAATACCAAGTTCCATATAAAATTAACCACAGAACAAAAAGGCAATATGTATCCAGAAGGAAGTATGCAAAATGCTATGGTGGATGCAATTGGCCACATGAAAAAGCTAGCTTTAAGAGCTCTCATATAATTCTAAAGTTAGTACAAAAACAATTGACAGAAAATCGAGCTACACCTACTTTATCAAGCTCATGATCTACATCACGGCCTTCCCAGTATGCATTAAATGAGACAAAAAGTAAAACACTGCAAGGATTTCCAATTAATTGGTCAAAAAAGACGCGAAAAATGCTTTTGGAAATACATAATTGGAGTTGAGAAGTCCAGAATTTCTGCAGTTAGTATCATTCATGTAGCTATTCCACCTCTAAGCCTTCGTTATAGCCCTCCATAGTATGTCGATCCCACCTAATAACAACCTCCTACTTACCGTCCAAATGCCATTATAAATCCCCCATGTATAAAACTTCATCATACGAGAAATATTCAAATTTCCATGTACTACTGTTTGCAGTAATGCCTGAGAAAATCCAGAATAAGCTGCGCAAACCACTGCTGAAGCCCCGTAGCTGCTGATTTTCTGCATATCCTCGAAAAAAACAATCACAAGAACACAAGAAACAAGCTGTAGAATGTCCAGGGCCACAAGAATCAATAGCATGCCGGCCATACTATGCAAAGGAGGACTTAAGCTCTCCAAATCGCTCATCTTGATCTCCTCATCGTCTTCACTGGCCATTGTTTTCTACGTCAAAAACCCTCAAATTTCTCAATATATAATACCACCCAAATCCCATTCAATAATATGGCTTAACCGAGTAATAAATTGGTGATTTCCATGAATTTTCCCCCTCTCCAATGGTGCCAGATGCCAACATGGAAAACCATCAAATTATTCATTTTTATCTCTGATTTTCCCCCCACCAAAAACCAACCTGCTGCACAACATGGCTCCTAAAGCTTCGAAAAAGGCCAATTCCGACTTGGTTTCGCTCAATGAAGAGAAAATCCAAGCGGTGGTATTGGCTGATTCATACCAGTCGAGGTTTATGCCTTTGACTCTGGAGACTCCTCGATGCTTGATTCCTCTGGCAAACACTCCGCTCATTGAATATACGTTGGAATGTCTTGCTACTGCTGGTGTTGGGGAGGTTTACGTCTATTGTTGTGCTCATGCTGAAGCTGTAGATGAGTATATTAAACAATCTAGATGGACTAAGAAGGAGAGTCCTTTCTCCATAGAAACTATCAAGATCCCTGACAGTCTTTCAGTTGGGGATGCTTTAAGGGATTTGGATACAAAGGGAATCATCAAAAATGACTTTTTGCTTGTTTCTGGCGATGTTGTGGGCAATGTGGATCTGAAAAACGCTGTCAAAGTCCATAAAGATCTCAAATCAAAAGACAAAAACATCATTATGACAATGGTATTAAGAGAAGCTTCTGCTTTGCATAGAACAAGACCACGTACCAAACCTGGTTTATTTGTTCTTGATGAGACTTCTGGAAGATGTCTACGTTATGAACAAGCTCATAGTCGTAGAGCTCGAGGTAAACTCAGTATAGACGCTGATTTGCTCAAAGAATGCGATAATATCAGTTTCCGCAACGATCTGATTGATTGTCATGTAGATGTTTGCAGCATAGATGTTCCTGCATTGTTTCAGGAGAACTTTGACTACGACAAGCTGAGAGCCGATTTCGTTCGGGGAATCTTGACGTCTGATCTTCTAGGAAAAAGCATTTATACACATATTCTGGACTCGAATAATTATGCTGCTCGTGTCGAAAGCTTTCATACTTATGATGCAGTTAGCAAAGATGTGGTATCTCGATATACCTATCCTATATCACCCGATCATAATCTCATTGAAGATCATCATTACACATACCAACGAGGGCACATTTATAAAGAAAATGGAGTGGTTTTATCACAGAGTGCTCAATTAGGCCCCCAATCTGTTATCGGATCTGACTCGTTTGTGGGGTCTGGAACTAAGATCCAACGGTCTATTATTGGTCGAAGATGTAAAATAGGCGACAATGTAGTGCTTGACGGGGCATATATCTGGGATGATGTCGTAATTGAAGATGGTGCAGTGGTGCATAGGGCCATTGTAGCCAATGGTGCAGTGATAAAACAAGAAGCTCTTATTGAGCCAAATGCCGTTATCAGCTATAAAGTCATTGTTGGTAAGGGTGTTACTATTCCATCTGGATGTAAACTGACAAGATTTACTGGTGAATTGGAAAAAGGCTCAAGCAGTGAGAGTGATGAAGATAATAGCGATGAAGATATCGCGCGCATTGTTGGACAAGATGGAGCAGGTAATAAGTTTCATGAATCGGACGCTGAAGATGACGACAGTGTTGATGGCGGTTGTCAAGATGAGTTGTTGTATAGTATGCAAGATTTGGATTTGTCTGATAGCTCCTTTGATTCTGATGTGGAATTTAGTGGAGGAACAAGTGGACGAAGACATAATCGAACACTCAGTACAGCTAGTGGAACATCCGCTACAAGTCGATTTTCTGATGAAAACGATACGGAAGAGTTTTACCGCGAGGCCATCGCTTCAACGGAGCGTTCTATTATGGAGAATCATACCCAAGATATAGCACTGTTGGAACTGAATACTTTAAGAATGACAATGAATGCACCACATGAGGAATTAAGATCAGCAGTTACTCATGCTCTGATCAGTCATATTGGAAGAATGGTTTCTACTGGTACATTGGAAGCCAAAAGTGCCGTTGAGCAGGTTCTTGGAAAATGGTCAGTCGTTCTTAAACGAATTACCTTTGACGATGATGATGAAGCGGATTTATTGCAGGATATACAACAGAATTGTGTTGCAAAGCCTCAAGGAAATAAGATGCTTTTTTATGCAGCATCTGCATTGTATGATAATGATGTGGTGAAGGAAGAAAATATCTACCAATGGTGGAACAGTGAAGCAAGTACCAAGACGGAGGAATTGAAGAGTGTTCGAGATCTGACAGGACGATGGGTAGAATGGCTACAAAATGCAGAGGAGGAAAGTGAAGAAGAGAGTGATTGATTGATATCTCGGGATTGTGCCTTTATCGTGCGTTATCTTGGCATTGATAACATAGAGTTTAAAGGTTATTCTCTGTGATAATACCGAATTTGGCAATCAATGTCTTAAACTATAAGTTATCGGTGCAAAAATAATAATAGAAAATCCATAAAATCTTCGAAATATTAGAAATATTTGAAAGACCCCAAAATCATTAAAAATAAAATCTCCACCCATCTCCACCATCGGCCCATCCCATGCCGTTGCGATGACGTTACATTGCCCACCAATGCTTGCTATAATTAACCAGCTGAACAATCAGACAAGAAAAGATATAAAAATGGTTGGTTTGTTATGACTGATTGACTTGTCCTTTGGGACATTTACATAAACGTCATATAATGCCAATTGATATTTATTTGTTTGTATTTATCTTTGTTATCAAATTCTTAATGTCACTTAGCACATGTTCGTTTGAACTAATTGGGCATAGACAGGTTAGTGAGTAATAGGTAGGGTGATTAGAAGAACCATGACGAATATAAAAATCTAATAATTTACCACAAATATATCATTTTATTCCATCATCCTGCACTAAATTTCCTGGATTTTCGCCATCTTCTGCCATCAACTTGTCCCCTCCATCTACGTTCCATCTGCCTCCTTTTTCCCCTATCGTTCAATGCCGCATCCCAACCGCAAAAAAATACCAGTTTTTTTTATCACCAGCTTCATACATTTCTCTAAACAACCACTGTTGACAAGCCGCCAAACTGCATATCGCTAGACTGTATTTATAATGGGGGCTGAAACAGAACCAGAAGACAAACCTGCTATTGAAACGCCTTTGAATGGAGTATCCAATTCTAGATCCGACTCTCTTCGATCACGGTCACTGTTTAAAGAGCGTGCTGCCGCTGCTTTTGCTACAACCGCCGATCCTGTCGATTTCAATCTCAATTCTGTGTCTGTTTCTTCGCCTCATGCTGTTCCTCAGATCCCCGGCTATACTCATGTCATTCCTACTTGTAATCCTCAGGATAACACCGTCGTCATGTGCAGAGCTCTAGAAGTAACAACAAGAAGACCTGTTCTAATAAAGTATTCGAGAACCGGAAGTTTGGAGGATCTTACTCGAATTAGGCATGAATGGTCTCTTCTACATGCTCATGAACAGAGTTACTTCAATCAACCGTCGTTCCCTCAGGTAGTTCCTTCTACAACCCCAAAGGTCCCAGACTCTCCTTCAAAACCTTTATCGCCTTTTTCTAAATCCCTTTCTGAGCGGGAGAGTCATGTGCCTGGACTGGTTGGCCAGGAAAGCTTTCTGGATAGCACTGCAGGCATTTTAAAGCCCGAGAGATGCTTGCGTATCGACGGAGATCCTGCAAGAGTTTCATTGGTTTATCCCAACCATGGCAAATTAGAAAAACTCTATGAAAGATTTGTGGCTGGTGGATTTTATAACGACGGTAAAGCTACAGGCCGTTCAGTTCGCCATTCTTCAGCAATCAAGTACAACAGCCTGCCCCATGAAGCCACTCCAGACTGCCATGTAGGAACTGAAAAAAGTAAACAGCAGATGGTGGAAATTATCAGCATTATTATCAGCGTCTTGAACACTTTGACTGAAGTGCATTGTCGGTCTGTTACTCATAATGGCTTGACTTCCAGCACTATATTTATCGATGAAAATGGCCACACGTTTATTTCTGGCTGGGATTTCTCTTTTTCATTACAAGCTGAAGATACTTCTCGTGGATTCCGCAAGACTCATCTTAAACAAATTGCAGATTCAATGGGTTATGTTTCTCCTGAAACGACATGTCTTGTCAATCGTCTGGTGGATTATCGATCGGATTTTTATAGCATCGGCTGCATTTTATACGAACTTCTGGTCGGCGTTTTACCTTTTCGCTCTAGTGATCCAGCTGAGCTGGCTCATTTGCATGTTCTTAGAAACCCAGTGGCTCCCTGTTTGCTAGCGGCTTGGATCCCTGAAGCTCTCAGTCAAATAATCATGAAACTGCTTGAAAAAAGCGCGGATGATCGCTACTCAACTACAACGGATATTATATTTGATCTCAAGCTTGTTACGTCTAGTCTGGAAACTGGTAGACCAATTGAAGATGACTTCGTCCCGGGTCGGTTTGCCGGAGCCTGCCATACTTTTGCTGCATCACAACTTATTCACGGCCGCAATTTGGAATTATCAAAATTAGAGTCAATTTATACTGATTTTGAAAGCAAAATCTTTCAGTTCATGCTCGTTGTTGGCGAACAAGGATCTGGCAAGTCACGTCTTATTGGTGAAATGGAACGTTCATCAATCGTTAGTCACAGCTTTTTCTCTGTTATAAAGTATGATGAACATCTCCGAGGCTCTCCGTTCTACAGTATCATTACCATTCTCAAAGATGTTGTTCATCAAATCCTCTCTGGCTCGTTAGCATATATTGGCGACTGGCGAAATAATCTTCTTTTCAATCTCAATGTGGACTTGACTATCCTTTATGAACATATTCCGGAATTGGAGGAATTGGTTGGAAAGGACTGTGTGAATTTAATAGATAGGCCCACTCAGCAATCAGGCCCTGTCCCTGAGGAGATGCGTCTTAAATTCGCCATAAAAAATCTGTTTTGTTTGTTTGGATCCAGAGGTCTCACTGCAGTTCTAGACGATGTACATTGGTGTTCGTTACAGGAGATTGCTTTTTTCCGAGAATTGGCCTTTTTCGCCAGGGAACAATTCGATAGAGATCTTCACGTCACATTTCTATGCGCTTCTGCAGACGAGACTTGCAAGCAATATCATAGTTTGATTAAGCTCGCCAATGAACTGAATGCAGATCATCAGGAGATCCGTTTACAACCGCTGAGCCCAAAAGACATTATTAGAATGGTACAGGACATTTTGGTCTCGCCAGTCCGGAACTCTGCTGGGCGTACCAGAGTATCCCAATATGGAAATCGTCGTGGATCTGGCGATGTTAAGAGTGATAAAACTGTAGATGATTCTGCTTATGCTCTGCAAGTCGACTCCCTGGCAAAAACTATTTATAGTGTGAGCAAAGGAAATCCACTGTTTGCATCTATGTTGTTACGATATCTTTATTCTGAGCAGTTTATTTATCATGATGCTTTTGTGGATAAACGGTTTACAAGTGGGCAATGGAAAGTCGATTTTGAAGCATTAAATGCTCTAAAGCCTCCTACTACGTTGCGTGAGACAGTTCTGAGAATGGTAAGGAAACTTCCTAAAGAGACAATCTCTATATTAAAGTATGCTGCGGGGATTTGCAGTAATTCTTTCACCTTGGCTGATCTAGCCGTCGGAGCCAACGTATCTTTTGCTGAAGCTGTCTCTGCACTGCACTATGCTCTTCATTCTCAATTGGTTTTACCGACATCTATTCACTACAAGTTTCCTTTTGTCGATCCTGTTGGAAGTACCAATATCACTCTTGATGACGAAGAAATTCGAAGCGTCGCAGCATCTTCTACGTACCGATTTTATCATGATGCTGTTCAACAGGCTGTTTATTCATTAATGGACGAAGAAGAAGCTTGGAAGATTCATCGACTCATCAGCTTGCGACTAATAAAAGATGGAGACGATTCTGTGCATCGTATTGTGGAAATCGCCAGTCAGTTGAACAATGCCGTTCCAGTGATTCTACCGAATGAAAAAGAAATGTTTCTCAATTATGTGCTTCGTGCTTCTAAAACCGTTTATGCTAGATCCGACTTTGATCTCGCCTATAGATTTTATCGCACCGCTCTCAAGCTCATTCCCGAAAATTACGAAATGGTCGCGGATAAGAAGATTGTGAAGGAGATTTATCTGAATTTGGCGGAGTTACAGCTAAATCGCAAGAAGTACGAGGCCTGTTTACGTATGATTGATGACTATTATCCGATGTGTGATACGGTAATGGAAAAAGCTTCATTGCTGAGAATTAAAGCAAAAGCATTGCATTGTCTTAACAAGAACCCGGAGGCTATTTCTGCAGGTATCGAAGCGATGAATATGCTTGGAGTAGTCATGGAGGAAGGTGAAAATTGGAATCGTCTCAAGGCCCAAGAATTGAAAGATAGTATTCCAATGACAGTGCAGGGTATTAGGGTTCTGGCCAAAGATAAGCAGAGCAACAACAGAATGCATCATATTATTCAGGAGGTTATTTCGGTTGTCACGATTCCCTGCATATCTATGGAGCGTTTTGAACTATTCAAAAATTTAGCCTATCTTTCAGTATCCATGATCGTCAAATATGGATCGACGGCTTCTTGTTCTATTTCGTTATTGGCGACAGCAACATTGTTTCAGAAAGAAGGAGGTAGCAATAATCTTACGCTGGCTTATGAATATTCGAAATTGGCTATCGTGAGTCTCGAATCAGATACTGAGATAAACTTTGATTTTGGCATTTATGTTTATGAATTTTACGCTCTCACATTAGCCATATACTTCGAGCCTTTGTCGGAAGTTAACCGTTATTACACGGTCGTTTTATCATCTGGCCAAACGTTCGATCAGCATAGGGGCATGCTAGGTCTATCATACGATCTGAGACCAATTGGTCAATTCTTGGCTGGGCATCCACTTCCGGAGGTTCTCAATATGTTCAGTAGATTAAGGCCCGTGGCAATAGAAGATGACTCTGAGTTGGGTGGACTGTGGTTATCGATACACAGACAGGGCATTGCGAATCTAATGGGACGTGGAAACCAGGAACCGTCAAATATGGAGGGTGAATATTTTGGCGATATGACGTCGACCGAAAAGGTGTTAAAAAGTACTTCAGCTGAGCTCAAGCATGGATACTGGGTGATTAAAATGATGAATGCCGTTATATACGGGGAGAAGGCGGTTGCTGCTGATATCATGTGTAAACATCTCCCTGATCTCATCGATAGAGTTATGATCACAGTTGAACATGTTCTGGTTACGTTTTATGGATGCCTGGCTATTATCGACAAGGAGAATCGCACTGCAGAGGATGAAAAGTTATTGAAAAATATGAGCGGAGATCTTTATGATTGGTCTTCGACATCTCCACGAATGTTTCTGCATAAGCATTTGTTTGTTCAAGCCGAATTGACGAAAAACGACACCAATTGCATAGCTGTACTGGACTTATATGAGGAAGCTATTTCACGCGCTACTGCAGAAGGACAACCTCAGGATGCGGCGCTGATTTGTGAGCGTTGTGGAGAATATATGTATCAATTTTCGGAGAGACGTGCCCTTAGCTTTCTGAAGGAGGCATTGAGATTGTATGCAGAATGGGGAGCTCATCTCAAGGTTTCTATGTTGACCAAGAAATTTCCGGCTCTGATGATGCAACAGATGAAATTGCCGCGACTTCATCTATCCCAGGATGTGCCCACGACAAGTCCCCCGAATTCGTTGATGCATAGAAGCAGATCATGGATAGGTTCTGGCACAGAGAGCCAGCTTGCTGCTACGCAATCATCACCTTTGCGATGGATTCTATCAAATCTTTTTCGAGATGAAGCTGTTGATGATGTGCAGGGAGAATTAGAAAGCAGTTCTCGCAGAAAGAGTACGCCGACAGGAGGAAAGGAATATTCACCAGTGGAGGCGGCGACGCTCTCTTCTCACTTCAACGTCAAAGATGAAGGAAATGATCTTGATTTCAAACTAGCTCTGCAGTCTTGTGTTGAAATCTCTGAGGCCATTGATCTCAAGTCTGTTTCTGTTAAATTGGTACAAGGGTTGATTCAAATGACCAGCAGTGACTACTGTGTAATAGTTTCATTGGACGAAGACAAAGAGACTCATATCGAGGCGATTGGGAAAATTAATAGTGTCAAAGTGATTCCTCATGAGCCATTGCTATTCAGGCCGGACATCGTTCCTGGAAATGTGCTTCATCAAGTTATTTCGACAGGATCGACAATCAGAAGATCGCCAGATCCCCAGCGATTTGATTCTTTATTTGGCAGAGATTCATATTATCAGGATAAGACGCTAAATGCGGTTCTTTGCATTCCGATACGAAATCAGACAGAAGTGGTTGGAGCAGTTTATATGGAGAAATCTGATGCGGGGGCGGAATTTTCGAGGGCTAATGTGGAGATGAGTGGTCTTTTAGCAACGCAAGCGGCAGTTTCAATAGAGAAAGCCCGACTCTATGAAAAGATGGATCTAGCTAAAAGAGCGGCTGAAGAAGCAACTGCAGAACGAGCGAGTTTTCTGGCGAATATGTCACACGAGATTAGAACGCCTTTCAATGCACTGCTTTCATGCTCCATATTCCTTCTGGACACCGAACTTAATGATATGCAAAGAGAGTATGTTGAAACTATTCGAAGTTCAGCTATGATGACTTTGAACATTATTGATGCAATTCTGGCTTTCAGCAAAATCGAGCATGGATCAATAACTCTTGATAAAACACCTTTTTCGCTGCGAGAATGTGTGGAAAGTTCTATTCAGCTAGTTGCGGAGCCTGCCGCTACCAAAGATTTGGAATTAGTGCATTTGAATCGTTGTGGGGAAGTCGATACAATATATGGCGACGTCACCAGAGTACGACAGATTATCATCAATTTAGTCGGAAATGCCGTCAAATTTACATCACACGGCCATATTGTTGTTGAAACTAGTGTCGAACAAGTTTCTCATGATAATCGGTATGAATTTGTCATTTCGGTAACAGACACTGGTATTGGAATCCCCAAACAGGCTAGAGATAAGGTGTTCAGAGCGTTCAGCCAGGTTGATGGATCGTCGCGCAGAGTTTATGGAGGATCAGGATTGGGATTGGCGATCTCGAAGAAATTGGCCGAGCTGATGGGTGGTAGTCTTACTTTCGATAGTACGGAGGGAGTTGGAACGACATTTTGGTTCAATTTGGTTGTTACAGCTCAGAGACAATCAGATCCCGATTTACGTATCTATCAAGGAAGAAGATGCTTAATTGCAGATTTGCATCAGACTACCAAGGAGTCACTGATTACCGAGGTTAAACGGCTGGGATTCGAAGTTGACGATTGCAGCACGGCCCCGGAAGCATTGGAGGTTGTTCGAAAACATGAGCCTAACTATTACTCGCTGGTATTTGTTGACTTTAGACTGTTCCCACGAGAGAGCTTCACAGAATGCGAGCAAATGAAGCAACATTCTCCACAGGTGCAACTTGTATACATGACAATGTTTGGAGTGCCAATTCCAGCCGATACTAAGGAAGCAGGCATTTCAGCGATTCTTATGCGGCCGGTTCAGAGATCACGGTTATTGCATATCATTAGAAAGATTCTCAACATGTCATGGAACATTGATAGTCAGCTGAAGGTTGCTAAGGCCAATTATGATAGAGGAGTGATGCGGTCATTAGCTGATAGACACCCATTGAAAATATTGTTGGCGGAAGATAATCTTATTAATACTCGAGTGGCACTTCAGCATTTGAAACGATTGGGTTATGAAGCGGATCATGCCAAGGACGGGATGGAAGTTTTGGAAATGTTGCAGAAGGAGATTCAGCAAGACCGGCCAATGTACGACGTGATATTGATGGATATTCAAATGCCAAATAAAGACGGTATAGCAGCGGCTCAGGATATAGGGGCCATATATCTACCATCGCAGCAGCCGTCTATAGTAGCGCTGACAGCCAATGTTGCAGGAGAGGACCGACAAAAATGCCTTGCAAGTGGAATGACGAATTTTGTAGCCAAGCCTATTTTGCCTAATGATTTGGCAGCCGTGTTAATGGGGATCAAGCCGCTCAAAAAGAAAAATGACTATTAGATAGGGTGATTTGGACTGGTTTGATTATGAAGATCACCTGTTATTATGACATTATTTGTATTATAATATAGTATTAAATTTTACCTTGGACAGTTGAAAAACATCAAAAAACCCCCTGATATCCTAAAAAATGGTGCCAAATTTTATCTACAGTGATCGCTACCTTTTTGCCCTGGTTTGGTGCGTTTGCATATCAATGGGGAAAGGAAGCCGTTTATTAGACTTCAAAGGGGGTTGGGAAGAAAAAACATTATCTTTCCTTTCGGACATAGGTTAGACAGCACACGCATAACACAAGAGGGAACATTTCATTATTATTATTATTATATTCTTTTATTTGCATCAAAACCTTCTGATAGAATGCAGTCCTTAAAATGCGTCGTTGTCGGAGACGGTGCAGTCGGTAAGGTGAGTGTTAAATGTCTCTGATGCTGTTTGACTCAGAAAGGTGGTTTTTGGTTCGGAAATTATGATAATCAGGCATGAAGCAAAAGGAGTCAAAACAGCAACAACAAGAAGAAGAAGGGATTACTAACATTATAGACGTGCCTTTTAATCTCATATACTACCAACAAATTTCCTTCGGAATATGTTCCAACGGTATTTGATAATTATGCAGTCACGGTTATGATAGGCGATGAACCATATACCCTTGGATTGTTTGATACGGCAGGACAAGAAGATTACGACCGTCTACGACCTCTAAGTTACCCACAAACAGACGTGTTTTTGGTGTGTTTTAGTGTTACGAGTCCTGCTAGCTTTGAAAATGTGCGTGAAAAATGGCTGCCCGAAGTTCATCATCACTGTCCCGACGTTCCATGTTTAATAGTTGGAACTCAGGTGGATTTACGAGATGACCCGGTGGTGATTCAGAAGTTGGCCCGACAGATGCAAAAGCCTGTTTCTATTGAATCAGGAGAGCGGTTGGCCCGTGAAGTTGGTGCTGTCAAGTATGTCGAATGCTCTGCCTTGACCCAGAAGGGTCTTAAAAATGTCTTTGATGAAGCCATTGTGGCTGCACTAGAGCCCCCGGTAGTTAAGAAGAGTAAGAAGTGCATTGTTTTATAGTCTTTTTTATTATACTATCTTCTATGTCATAGTTATAAAAATCTATGAATATACGCGGGTTTTGTTTTAAAATTGCGACTATGGGGTGGGGCAGGCTATTTTTTCAACAACAGGGACATTTTTTGTAACCAATAAATCGTTAGAATAATAAATTATTATTGATTTGTGATTAAGGCATTGTATTCGATTGATAATTTCTATTTTTATTTCTATTTTTTCACTTGTTTCCTATGTTTTCCTCGTCTCACTACTCTTTCCCCCTTCTCAAGTAAATATCAGTCTGCCATTTTCTTCCATCTTCCAACTGCTTTTTACAGACCATTTCAACTCTTGAATACCATGTCCCAGGTATACGCAACTCCCCGATCCGATACATTATGTAAGTACATTATCTATTACTTGTACGCGATTCTCTAGTTTTTTCAAATTCTAACGTTAGTTTTGAGCGGTCAGAAGATCAGTGGTGATGATATACGGAATCAGAATGGTAAGTTCACACCTCATCAGCTGTAGCAATTTCACTTTCTAACCATCAGTTCTTGCATGTCAAGCAATTGCCAATGTCGTCAAATCTTCCTTTGGCCCCGTAGGTCTTGATAAAATGCTCGTTGATGATATTGGTGATGTCACTGTCACAAACGACGGTGCTACCATTCTTTCTCTTTTGGACGTTCAACATCCTGCAGGTAAAATCCTCGTTGAATTGGCTCAGCAGCAGGATCGTGAAGTAGGCGATGGTACAACTTCCGTCGTGATTATTGCTGCAGAATTGCTCAAGCATGCCAATGAGCTTGTTCGAAACAAGATTCATCCAACTACAATCATCACTGGTTATAGATTGGCACTCAAGGAAGCCATACGATACATTGAATATAGCCTGTCAACTTCAGTGGAGTCGCTTGGAAAAGACACGCTGATAAATATCGCTAAAACTTCAATGTCTTCTAAGATTATTGGTGCTAACAGTGACTTTTTCTCCAAACTGGTGGTCGATGCCATTTTAGCCGTCAAAACGACTAATCCAAAAGGAGAAACAAAGTATCCTGTTAAGGCTGTCAATATCTTAAAATCTCATGGAAAAAGCTCCACCGAATCAATTCTAGTCCACGGTTATGCACTCAATTGCACTGTGGCTAGTCAAGCTATGAAAAAGCAGATTACAAACGCAAAAATCGCCATCTTAGATATGAACTTGCAGAAAGCAAAAATGGCTCTGGGTGTCAATGTCACAATCGATGATCCCGATCAGCTTGAAGCAATCAGGGAACGAGAGTATGGCATCATTTCTGAACAGATCAAGAAGATAATCAGTGCTGGTGCCAATGTCGTATTAACTACTAAAGGCATTGATGATGTTTGCATGAAGCAATTTATTGAAAATGGCGTAATAGGTGTGCGACGATGCAAGAAGGAAGATCTGCGAAGAATCGCTAGAGCTACTGGAGCTACAATGGTATCAACCTTATCAAACCTAGAAGGTGAGGAGAGTTTTGAACCATCATATCTGGGCCAGGCTGAAGAGGTTGTTCAGGAACAAATATCAGAAGATGAATGCATTCTCGTCAAAGGCACAAAGGTCCATTCTTCATCATCTATCATTTTGCGGGGATCAAATGAGTATCAACTAGATGAAATGGAACGATCTGTGCACGATGCTTTGTCGGTTGTCAAACGTACGCTTGAATCTGGTAAGGTAGTACCTGGCGGAGGAGCTGTTGAGACTGCATTAAACATATATCTTGAAAATTTTGCAACTTCGCTAGGCTCTCGAGAACAGCTGGCAATTGCCGAATTTGCTAGCAGTCTTTTGGTCATTCCCAAGACTTTAGGTGTTAATGCAGCTAAGGATTCCAGTGAATTGGTGGCTAAATTGCGATCTTATCATGCTGCAGCTCAGGGAGCTCCTCAAACTGATGAGAAGCGTCGCAGGTACAAAAACAACGGATTGGATCTCATCAACGGGAAGATTGTCGACGAGATTCATGCTGGTGTCCTAGAGCCTACTATAAGTAAGGTCAAGTCTTTGAAAAGTGCAGTTGAAGCCTGTATAGCGATTCTACGAATTGATACTCTCATTAAGCTTGATCCTGAACAGAAGCCGGAGCATGATGGCCATGATCATTAAGATAGGTTTTGTAATTAGCTATATTTGTAGATAATGGAGTACTATAGATAATGGACGTAAATGCTTGACGATATGTAATTCTGCAGCTGTTCGTTTTATTTTTTGTTGAGTTTCCTATTCTTCTCGATGCTCACGTGATCATCTATCTTTTCATCTGATTAATCTAAGCTGCGCCTTTAACCTTCAATCCCCTAAAAATCTACATGAAAACCCCAGTAAAACTGGACCCAAGCAATTTAACTTCAACTCAGGATCTGGAAGCCAATTCTCAATTTCATACTACGGCTGTAATGTCGGAGCTAGACGCGGGGGCTTCCGGAAGCTCGGCTGGCAAATCAGCCCCGGAAACATCCAAAGCGACGAAAAGAAAACCACACAGTAAAAGCAGGCGAGGCTGTGCGACCTGTAAGAAGCGGAGAGTAAAGGTAAGTGAGGTTTGACTTGTTTTGATGGCTCAAACAGGCAATTGATGGCAATTATCAGTGATCTAACGGTGCCTTACAGTGCGATGAGACACATCCAATCTGCAAGAATTGTGACCATTTGGGCATTGAATGTTCGTACCAATCAGGGGCTGGAAACATGATAAGAAATGGCAATTTGAATCTTGTTGATATTCAGCTATTTCATCATTATACGACTGTTGTATGGAAAACCATCACCGATGCAGGCATTTCTAATGCAGATATCTGGGGAGATCAGGTGGTTCAGCTTTCCTTTGAGTTCCCATATCTGATGCATAGTATACTCACATTGTCAGCTTCTCATTTGTGTCGAACTGATAGGACTACCTATGAAAATGCTGTGGTTGTTCATCGAGGGAATGCTCTCAAAATGATCCGAGACGAAATGCATCATGTTACGCCAAAAAACGTGGATGCTTTGGCAGCTGCATCTATTCTTATTATTCTAGACTCTTTGGCAAATGCTTCTCCGGATAATAACAATTCTTCTGTCAGTAGTTTGCCGGCAAGCAGTTGGCTGCATCATGTCCGAGGATGTGCTACTATTCTTATTTCAGTGGGGCCTCTTTCACCAGAATCCCGTTTTTATCAGCTGGTTAATGTGGATTTGAGTGACTTGGCCGACTCGAATCCCAAAGCTAGTAAAATGGAAGAAATGCTTGGAATCTCCAATGTGATGCATACAACCGGCTTGACTCCACTGGAATGCTTCGACGAAGAGCTCCAGGATCTATACCCTGTACATACATCATCGCCATACTTTCACACATTGGTTTATATTGACAAGCTGTTTCATCAGCGTTACAAGAGCGACTTTATTCTGAGGGTGTTCTCGTTTCCTGCTCTACTGGACAGCAAGATATTGGAACTGCTTATTAGCGGAGATTCAGCAGCACAGCGAATTATTCGTGTCTATTATAAGCTTGTACGATCATATATTGCTGAAAAGCGAGATTCTGTGTGGTTCTTGGAAGGTGTTGCCAAAGTTCTACCCATTGATCTCGACGATCAGTATGGAGGACTGGGTTTCATCACCAGCGCACTTCCTGTCAGTGTTACACTGGAAAATATATTTGCATCGTTTGATTCCAGTATTCTGGCAGCCGATTCCTTGGAAGCTGCTCAGTCTTTTGGAGACTATCCTCTAATGGATGGATTGAGTCCATTCCAAGGATAATGATATTTAACTATCTACTGAGACAATTCAAAAACAAAACAAGATATCAGTATTTCAATAAATTAAGAGATGTTTTAACTGAATTTCTTCCCTAGTTGTTCCATATTGTTTCCTTCCATGATTTCTCTCCACACTTCCCTCGCACGGCTGTGCATTTATCTCGAAGATTCTTTCATTATAAACCTTACCAACAACCTTAGTTGAACACCTATTGTAGCTGAAAAACCAGCATATAAAACACAAATGGTTCTTCACAACCCAAATAACTGGCACTGGGTAGATAAAAACTGCATCGCTTGGTCACGTGAATACTTCACCGACAAGCTGGTCGGACTTAATGTCTCTGATGAGGTTTCTTCTGCGGAGATATCTGCCATGAAATCACTTGAAGGCGATGTAGATGTTTGTCAACGTAAAGGAAAAGTGATCTCTTTGTTTGATTTGCAATTGGAGCTCGGATATAAAGGAGCTACAAAGTCAGGCGATGAGTCCATTCCAGTGACAGGGCGAATCTCTGTGCCTGATATTTCTTATGATTCGCAACCGGAAGATTATGAGTTCTCCATTAGCATTGACAACGCCGAGTCCAAAAAGGATGCCGTCAAAGCTCTTATCAGGAAGAAGCTGGTACCGATTTTACGTGAAAAGTTGTTTCAATTTGATAAGGATCTCATCTCTACTCACGGTAAAGATATCCAGCATCCTGAAGCAAAGGCTGTTCTCAAGGATTCAGTCGATGCTCATGACATCGACAAAAAGAAAAAGGAAAAAGAGGAGGTTTCAAGCAATGCTGCTTACAATACAACCACTCTTCGTCTTTCACCAGTGTTTTCGGCTGATAGTACTCTTTTGTACAATGCCTTTACTCAGCCTGATATGGTGGCCGCATGGACTCGATCCAAACCTGATATTAAGCCTGTGGAGAAATCCAAATATTCTCTGTTTGGCGGCAATATCTCGGGTGAATTGCTGAAGTTGGAGCCTGGTAAGCAAATCGTCATGACCTGGAGACTTAGAGACTGGAAGCCAGGCTATCATGCAAACCTTACATTAGATTTTGTGCAAGGCTCAGGTGATACCACCATCCACGTAAATTGGACTGGTATTCCAGTTGGACAAGAAGAGGTTGTTGAGAACAACTTTGAGGAATATTATGTCAAGAGTATCAAGGTCACATTTGGGGTCGGTGCAGTTTTGTAGATTTGATATTCTCAGGTCTACAATTATACAATCTAGATAATGTAGACAATGTACAGCGAAAATTCGGTAACATATCATGTTATACAATCGGTAATAAATAAATAAATCACTCATAAAACTCGTCAGGTACTCCTGTAGCATGCCGTTGGTCTCGATCCATTAATCCTGTGTATACCCCGCCAAGTGAAGTATTCCATGACATGGCACCATCTTTGACCATTTTGATCACCCTGTATGCCTGCAAAGATGAGTAGGGGATCTTGGTGTCAGGGTCTATATATACAGCCCGTTGACCAGAAACAACACACTGGAGTCTTTTTTCCGGAGGATCTTCATCACCATGTGAAAAGGGTCTAAACAGGATCTGCCTGGCGCGGTTCGACGGCAGTTCATATCCATCAGTAAACCCAAGTAGAGTAACCACTGTTCTGGCTCGACATGCATCAGGGCCGTGTACAACAGTAACTGGTCGCGCTTCAGGCTCTGCTGAAGGATGCGATTCTTCAGATAGTGCAGTTTCATCTGGTTCTACTGCTTCCTTGATCTCAGCTTCTCCAGCTGGTGTAGCAGATCCTGCAGGCTCAGCAGATTTCTCCTTGTCAACAGTTTCCGCAGCAACACCTTCTTCGACAGATTCTGCTGCAACACTTTCTTCGACCGTATCGTCAACTATCTCTTCGACAGTATTTTCAGCAACACTCTCCACTTCTGGCCCATCCACTTCCTCAGGTTCTTCAGAGCATGCTGCAGGATTCTCAGATTCTTTTGTCAGATCGTAAGATTCGTTTTCCTGCTCAACAGTACTTTCTTTACCGTCGAGCACTTCGTCAGCATTATTGCTCTCCTCTAATTCCTCAACTTCATCCCCATCATCTTTGGCACCTGCCTTGTCAAAATCCTCATTCGTCTTGTCTTCGTCAACAACTACACTGGTATCTCTAGAGACAACCTCTGATGCCTGCTCTGAAGCATTCCCTGAACCAAACTGAGCCATTATTACTTCAATAGGCTGCCTGTTGAATATACGACGAGGAGGCACTAAAGTAGTCTTACTTGACCATCGGATGAATTTGGTCATTGGTGCTCGTTTGGCTAGCATAGCAGCACGTTGCCGCTGTTTTCTCAATTCCTCCTGCTCAACATAGTATTTTAAAGATGCTAAATTTTTCTTTTCAGTGATTTCGGCTTCAGCAAGCAGTTCTTCCTGTGACATTTTATGCACTTCTTTTACCACAGGAGCAACATATTGAGCACGACGCGCTTCACTCTCCTGTAATCGCTCAATGACCTCTCGCTTATTCCGTATAGCTGATTCTCGTTTAGAAGAACGTCGACTACTGCTCATGAGCTGCTTTGAAGCATTAATATGTCGTGCAGCATCTCTTTCTCTCTTTCTCTTCTTAGCCTCTTCATCATCATGTACAATGTTCACCTTTTTAATAGGAGGAACGACCGATTTCTGCTTATTCTTCTTCCTTTGAGCCTGTCTTTGCTGACTTTGTAATTCCTTTTCTCCAGCTTCTTCGTCTACTTCTTCGTCACTCGATTCCTCATCTGACTCACTGAAGTTCTCATCATCCGGTTCTGCCTCTTCGGTGCGCTTTCTTTTAGCCGGTTTCTTAGAAGCTACAGCTTCATCTCCTTCACCTTCCTCGTCATTTTCTTCTTCTTCTTCTTCCGATCCTTCATCAGAACTGGCGGAGCTTTTCATTTCGAAATCAACATCGTCCTCGAATTCCATGAAAATGCCATTTGCATCCTCTTCCAGCTGCTCCTCATTATCAAGCAGAGCTCTCAGTTTATTTCCAGCATTCTCACGTCGCGATCGAGTCGCTATGATGCTTTCTTGAACTTCGAGTTCTTCATCTGACATGATGGCTTGATGGGAAGATGGAGAAACTCACACAGAGAAACTTAGCTTCTTACTGCACTTCTAACAGCACTGTGGTAAACGTTACAATGCATCTAAACCGTCAAATTCGATGCTTTTCTACATCTCTTCGTAGACTTGCAGAATCGCAAAAGCCTCCATCTGCCAATTCCACTGAATTGCATCACTTTGCCAATCTAGCTGGTTCCTGGTGGGATTCTTCGGGGCCACAACGAATTCTACACAAGATGAATCTTCTTCGAATCGATTATATTCGTGATACATTATCTAAATATCCCTATAATAGTACAAAATCAGGTTCAAAAACGAAAACCGTGCCGGGATATTCTCTGGATTTACTCCCTGAACATGTTCGATCTCACTATCAACCCGATGCAAATAAACAAGATCGACATCGATATACCGTGCTGGATATTGGATGCGGAGGAGGACTATTGGCTGAATCGTTGGCCCGATGCAATTTCGTCAAAAAGGTCACTGCTATTGATGCTGAACCTCAGGTAATACAAGTAGCCAAAGCCCACCGACGCAATGATCCGACTTTAAGTGCTGGAGATGGCGCCAAGAAGCTGGAATATAGTAATATTGGAGTCGAACAGATGATTCAAGACTCATCTCGTTATGACATCGTGACATTGTTTGAGATTCTTGAACATGTCAATGATCCAAGCGAGTTTTTGCATAATGTCTCGAAAAAGGTCAAAAAAGGCGGCTTTTTATTCATATCCACAATCAACCGCACTGTTGCATCCTATATTACCACCATTCTGTTTGGTGAACGCATTCTGGGCATTGTTCCTGAAGGAACTCATACCTGGTCCAAGTACATCAACCAAACAGAACTCAGACAATGGTTCGACGAGAATAACTGGCAGTTTCTCAGAAGTGACGGATGCATGTTCGTGCCAGGAGTAGGTTGGAAACTCGTCGCAGATGCCGATCTGGGCAATTATTTCATGGTTGTAAAGAAGTTGTAGAAGATACATTTAACTGGCCGCCACTTCCTGTTTATCAGCTTCCACAGGTTCATCAACAAACTGAGGCATAGTATCTTCAGAAAGATAACTAGGAACGTCAGTAGATTCTCCTTGAGCGGCTTCAAACTCCATTTCTTCTCCAAGAGCCTCTAACTCGGCGTCTAGGTCTGCTTCATCAATATCATCAGCTACTGCGTAGTTTCGAGACATTGTGTCCTGAAGCTCTTGATTCATATCGAGTAAATCAGCCATTTCATCCTGCATGCTTTCGATCTTGTCAATATCCACTTTACCATATTGTTTTCGTAGGTCTTTATTAGCAGCTTTCATAGCGTCTATTGTAACCATTGTATTTCGTAAGTTGTCAGTGGTCATTGAAGCCTGTTCCATGTTCCAACTTTGGCTTTGCAAAGCATCTTTCTGAGCCTCGATTTGTTTTCTTTGCTTGAGAATCTTCATAGCTCGCTGTTTCAAAGCGTTTTTACCGGGGCCTTCTCTCATTCTGCTCATTTTTTGCTGATAAGTGGCGAGTTCGGCGTTGAGTTTGGAGAGTTTGACGTCCAATGAGCCTACACGATTGTCGATCTGGAGACAGTTAGTATTGGTTATATGATATGGTTGGATGATTAATATTGTTATATACTTACATTCGTAATAGCATCATTAAGAGATGGTTTTGGTGCAGCTGATTTGGATCCAAATAGTCTGTTCATGGTGTTTGGTTGTATGGAGAAGTGGGATTTTACAGTGAACTGGGATCAGGAAGGATACAGCGAAGGATCAGACGATAAGCCGGAATAAGAAATATCCCTGAAATATAGAGTTTACCCAGTTATTTTATTCCCATTTAAATTATTCCATTTTGTTTATTGTGTATTAAACGTGAAAAAAGATCCGCAACTATAATAGTTTATCCGTATTGATCCATGGTATAGGGTACAAACACCAATCAACAACGACAAGCCCGAATAAAACGCATATTTTTCTACAGAAATTTGTATACAATTCTATCAATTCATAAATAATTGTCTATATTCTTACTCTCCTTCAAAATAATCACTTACTTTCTCCAGTTTTCTCCACGTTTTCCCTTTCAATCACCTTTACTTTTTCTCGTTGAACATCGCTGACAGATCATTTAATAATGAATTAACAATTTGGCCGAAAATTCCCTTCTGCTCAGCCAAATCCATTTAAATACCACATTTTCCAGCATCTTTTGTTTCACTTGTTGTATTTATTTGCATTCATACCTTTTCTGATATTCTCATCCATACTTTTTAAGCTAGATATTCAAAACAGGGGAGGCCCAGACTCGCCTAGACCCTTCATTTAACTTTGTATATATATAACTGGTCATTCATCCACCTGGACGATAATCCTCTCAACATGGCATTCAGTAGTATATCTGAGGCCTTAAAAGCGTTTAGTAAGTTAGAGAAATATTCTTTTTTGTATGTTTTTCTAACAGTATAGAAAATGGCGAATTTCTCGTTGTTCTGGACGATGAATCTCGGGAAAACGAAGGCGACCTTATTATAGCTGCCGAAGCCATTACGACGGAAAAAATGGCCTTTTTAGTTCGTCATTCCTCGGGCTTTGTTTGTGCTCCTCTTGATACTTCAATAGCCGATCGTCTCAATTTGCCTTTAATGTCAAAAGATAGAACTGATCGTCATGGTACTGCCTATACGGTAACTGTTGATTACGAACATGGCACCACAACAGGAATATCTGCTCATGATAGAGCTTTAACTGCTCGAAAATTGGCTGATCCCAGCACTAAAGCTGAAGACTTTTTACGACCAGGTCATTTGGTGCCTCTTAGAGCCGTTCCTGGCGGTGTAAGTAAACGTCGGGGACATACTGAAGCAGCAGTTGATCTGGCCAAATTGGCGGGGTTTCAACCTGCTGCTGTTATCTGTGAAATTGTACGAGATGAGGACGGCTTAATGGCTAGACGAGACGACTGTCTTTTGTTTGGTGATAAGCATAAGATCTTGTCTATAACAATCGATGATCTAGCTGAGTATGTTAGCAGAAATAACTTGGACAGTACAATTAACGGCAAGGAATAGCCCGAGACAATATTTTACAATGTTTAAATGTTTAAATGTCTACAATATCGTTCTAATTTCGGATCTACTTCATCTTACTTAATATTTATGCCTATTTTGGTAATATATGTGTGGTTGACGGCCGTTCTGCATTGAAACGGCTTATTTCAATATCAGTTGTTAGTTTATTATAAATACAGTTGAAATTTTATACCATTAAATTCAATTATCGTCTGATGCTTATAACTTGACATTTACGATCTTGTCATTCCTGTCTTCTCGTACAGTGCTCTTCTTGGCCCATCTGTTGATCTTCTCTGTGATCTCCTCTGTTGATTATCCCGTTGACGATCTTCCCATCTTCTCCACACCATGTCCTTATCAGCGTCCATACAAGAATCCCCGGTTGCAGGTGGAAGTATTCCACGCTTTGAATTACAATTCGAACCTCTTAAAAAACAACTTTTGAAATTTCAGAATGACTTCGATTCCGTTTTACAGCAAGGTCGTTCTTCGCTCATAGAAGATAAGAAAGAGTTCTCTAAACGATTAGCAGAATCTGCAGAAACAGAAAAAATGCTCAAATCTCAAATAGAATCCTATCAGGCACGTGAATCAGAATTATCTAGGGAACATAGTGCCGAGTTGAAGGAATTACAGGAGACTCAAGCAGCTATTGATGAATTCACTGCTAAGAGAGATCAACTGCTTCAAACCCAGAACGACTACCAGAGTCAAGTAGACGCGCTCAGAATTCAGATTACAGAGCAAAGAAACAAGAATCAACAGGCTACGCAGGAATTGACTCGACAGTCGGATTATGACGCGATCGAGTTGCAATACTGGCAGGATCTACTGAGCTTACGTATCGAAGGAGTCAAAGACGATTTTCTCAAATTTGTTTTTTCTCATCTGGATGCTTCTTCTACTGACTGTTATTTTATTCTGGATATGACCTCGGTGGATTATAAGATAGCCGAAACAAAGCCAATCCTTGATCAAGCTGCTATTGACTCAGCATTGAACAAATTCAACAATTCAAGACAGGTTAATACATTTCTACAAGATATGAGACGAGCATTTCGCCGCAGTCTGAGCGGTTGAATGCGCAAAAGACAGCCTATTTATTCTCTTCTACAACTCATCATGGATCAATGGAGCTTGTACATGATCATTAATCAATTTGATGTTGGCTGCTACTCGAATGAGCTCTTTCCCTGTATGACTTCTGGCCGTGGCAATGAATGAGTAAATTCCTGAAGGCACGTCTGGTGGTGTAGCCAGAATTTGCTTCATTTTTGTGAATCCATCACTTACGCCCAGTGGACAGTAGATATTGGCGAACGATAATTTCTCACACAGGTCCATTTCACCATTGTACGTCTCATTATTCATGTTGCTATAACTCTGAATATGCAGCGTACTGCCTTTTTCGATTTTTTGCATTAATTTGTATACCATGCTGAAGCTGGTATGTCCTGGTTTCAATGGATATGGATCAATGGTAATTGATGATACCCTCAATAGTGGTGAAGTACCATTATTACATCGATACACTGCATTATTGCCTGAAATGAGGGTGCAGTCTTTAGGGGCTGCTTTACTTTCGGGATAAGCCAATTGAAGCAGATTATCAATTGTCACAGATTCCGACTCTTTAGCTTTTGATACGAGAAATTCACCAATTGTTGCAATTATTGCACAAATTATAGACAATTTCATCCTCCTTGGAGCTATATCATGGCTAAAGAAAACATGTCTTAGGCATACTTTGGCGTGTAACTACAGTTTGATTACACCTATAGACATGCTTTTCAGTCTAAGTAGAGTCAAACGATCGAGATATTCTATTTTATATAGCAATAAACAGCAATATGTCTATATTTACTTAGTGGTATACAAAGCACACAATATTTTAGATGACCTGCAGTGAAGAATTTTCACTGGAGAAAAAGGGGCATATCTGCCACAAACCTTAAATTCCAACAACAATAGCACTGAATAAAGCACATGCAGCAAGCGAAAACATAACAGGAGCCTTTTTAGTTGTTACTCCATCATTCTTTTTGGCGGTAGCAGAGGCTTCACTAGAAGATGCTGCAGTAGCTGAAGCCCCAGTGCCAGTGGCTCCTGCGCCGCTCTGAGTATCAAATGGAAGCGAACCAGTAGCAGAAGCAAGAGACGAATAGCTTCCAAAGAGAACAGAAGACAGAATTTCACTGCTGGCACCTCCATTGCCACTGCCTCCTCCACCGTTACCTGCATCAGCAAGAGTGAGGCGCTGACCAGGCTTAACGCCAAAATTGAAGTTTGCTCCAGTATTAACAGATATCTGAGAATAATCAGTAATCAACGAAGTTGAAGAGTACTGCGAAGCCTTTGTAGCAGAAGGAACAGAGGATCCAATGGAATCAATATCAGTTCCTGTCTGGTTGACATCAGAATTGGCTATTGAGATTTCGTAGTTGGCCAAGTCGAAAACGACATAGGCGCCTCGCAAGAAACTGTCTCCAAGAATAAAGCTGCCTTCGGTTGGCATAAAGGCTAGCAGACATGCCTCGGAACCATCTGTGAAGGTAGCAGTAGACCCATCATTGTAAGTGAGAGGAAGCAAAGCCTGGGTCAAATTAACGTTTATCTTGGCACCGCTGAAATCATAGACAACAGCTGCACTACCTGAGCCAACTGAACATTTTCCAACATATCCAATTTCTGCAAGCTCAGAAAAGTCCAGGTAGTAAAGGAGAGAAGCAATGAACGGCTGGGGAAGATAGACATAGGAAGTACCCGAATCAAGAAGTACGGGGATATTACCACTTGCTATAGTCTGACTGTTACCATGTGGATCGATAAGTCCTAGTGAATCCAGCACGATGTTAAATTCAATAGGGGTGTTGGATATCTCGCCATCAATATTGACCAAAGGCACAGTGGTCAAAGAACCACTGTACTTCTTATGATCAACACCACCTAACAAAAGAGTGCCACTTGTTGCATCAATGTCATTCAAATACAAGGAGTATGCATAGGCAGAAATCTGGCCTTCCTGGTAAAGCTGATCTGGTACGTTGGCGTAAGTGTAAGGATTAGTATGCTGTTCCTGATCAAGCCCGGCGGTACTTGTGGCCAAGCTCGGAATACCGGTAGTAGCCGAAGGTTCGATAATAATCTCCTCAGTAGATTCAAGGCCTGGGAAACCGATGCCAAGAATAGCCTGAGTCGAGTTGGACTCTAAGGCAATAGCCAAAGAAGCGCCGTCCAGAGTGAAGCCACCAATCTTGACGGTATCATGGGCCCATCTTCCAGCAGCAAAAGAAGAATCACCATAACTCGTATAGAAGTTAGGCTGGGATCCATTGAACTGAAATGTTGAACTTTTCTGGTAATTAAAGGTATATCCAGTGCAGTTGATTGAGTTTTGGCTGGTTCCGCAATAGGGGTTAGTACTAGACATGACCCACAAGTCACTAGAACCAGTATCAATAGCAAGTTCGACCTTTTGAGAAGGAGTTCCGATTTCCAACTCAATGGAGTAGTAAACGACGTCGTTTTGAAGACTCACAGAGCCATAGCCCGAGGCCCGTTTGACGAGAGCCGGTTCCGACGGCAAACTGTGCACCTTACGATCAAAGTTAAGTGCAATAGGCTCAGCTTGATGATTGATTTTGGAGCTTGCGGTAACAGCTACGATACCAGCAGCACCAGCCAACAAAGACAGGCCGTTAACCATTGTGTTTTTGGTGGTTAAAATCAAAGTGGCTTGTCGGACGGTGAAAATTCGCTCAGGATACGCGAACGGGAGACCAGAACAACTATAAATAAACTACTGATTTGAGGCTGTTTTTATCAATGAGAAACCAACTGTCTATATCAACAAATATATATGAGAATGAACGTTGGATATCTTGGAAACTTGATAATGTGGAAAATGTAATGAAATCTAGATCTTTTCCTTTGGCCCTTGCTTATAACAAAACCCCTTCTCAGCTCAAGACCCCTCCACATACAAACACAGTCATCATGCCTAAAATGGCCATCAACTCCGCCACATGTACAGCCCTTGGAGGAAAGAGAGTGAAGATCTTTTGAGGTTTGTGTATTGTGTGGATATAATAAAAGAATAGATTGTTTAAATATATATATGGATTTAAGATTTGTTTGAAAAAAATCGGTTAAGCCGAAGTGGACTTAGTGTTTAGGGGGTCAATTAAGCTGAAGATTAATTATCCGATCATATATTACGTAATTGGTATTTTAAGGACGATCATAAGAATATGACCAAATAAACGCGCATGTACCTGAGTCATTTTCCGTGGTTGTTGATGTTGACTGGTTACTTTGTAGGGTATGGATGGCTATGTTCACTGCCGTGCTGATAGAGTCACCACCAAACTTCAACCGAACGGTACTAAAACTAGTGATCCAATTGCAGAGATTTGAAACGATAAAATAGACATTTCAGTTCAGTTAACTAGTGGAAGTTATTAATTTTCATTTTCCATATCCCTTTTCTTTGTCATATAAACCAGAACACAATATCTCGTTCCCTTTGTGTCGCTTAATATCTGTAACGGATAAATCAACCAAGGAAGTTACAGCAAAGCCTCACGAGCCTAAATTACAAAAGTAGCCTCATAAAATAGGCATATGAAACTATGTAATCATAATTGGGATTTTTTTTATTAGTGTAAGAACTTTTAGCAGTCAATAAAGCACATCATACCCCCCGCGGAATGTCCCGTCGGTTCTCAACCGTCTGGTGAGGGCCCTTCCTTGGCATTATGAAGTCATACTGTGAAATTGAACGAATGCCCGACGGAGCATCCAGTACGACAGATATGGCAATTTGTCAAAAATTAAAAATCAAAAACAAGAATTTTATTGATAAAAATCAAATCAAGAATTAAACGACAGAGTCCAATGAATATAATACTTTCCCTTCTCCATGTATATATGCCTACTCTCTTCTCCTCCAAGCCAAATCCTCCCACCATACCACCTCATCACTATGGAGGAAATCGACAGCGAATATTTCGACTACGATGTCTATCTCGAATCTGATTTCTCCCCCATAAAATTCGCTAATAATCTCATTCTGGCAACTAATTCTCAGACTGATATTGATGTCGATTTAGATACCCCCGAAAAACGGCTAGGATATGATCT
Organism: Trichomonascaceae sp. B5901; assembly: GCA_037040845.1. Taxonomy (NCBI): domain Eukaryota; kingdom Fungi; phylum Ascomycota; class Dipodascomycetes; order Dipodascales; family Trichomonascaceae; species Trichomonascaceae sp. B5901. The sequence continues at coordinate 1,620,503 of JAXQHN010000001.1, forward strand.
TCAAGAAGTCGATAAGCAGATAGAAACAATCTCCAAAAAACATCATCAGGAACTTCTTAAACATGCTAATCAGACCGAATTGGCTCGTAATATCCTATTACCAGTAAAGGATTCTTTAGAAAGTGTCAATTATTCATATGCAAAACTGAATCGGGACGTCATTGTTCCCTACGAACGATCACTCAAAATGCATACTGCCCTTCGTAGATTGCATCTAACTAGTAGCCTGCTACGTACTCTGACATGGTATTTGTATTTGGCACGTCAGGTGAATGCATTGGTCGAGTCAAGTCAACCGGAATCGGTGTATCAAGCTGTGCTGAACGTTCATCAACTTCAAGCTCTCATCGATAAAAGCCCAGGATTGAAAGGCATACAGGTCGTTCGTGGTCATTCTAGCATCATAGATGAACAAATAAGTACTATACGGACACAATGTATAGCGCGAATTCGTGGATTTTCACTCTCTACTGACAAGAGTCTGTGCAGCTACGCCTGTCGAGCACTCTACGCTCTTGGTCCAAAAGATTTAACTCAGTCAATAGCTTCCTACTTAAAGTCAGCGGTTAGTAATGTTTCCATGAAACTCACAAGAGCACTATCTGCATCAATATTAGAGTTTGAGGGCGCGGCAAATGATGCCCGTAGCAAAGCTCGATCTATCAATGCTCTTGAAGCTATTCTACGCTCAGCAAAAGTTTCTGATGACAAAGATTCCCGTGATACGGAAGTCGACAAATCGGAAAACAGTAAAGATGCATCTATTACATTATCGTTATTTATTCGTAATGAGCTTGATATACAGTCGTTGATTTCTAGTTATTGGAGAGATATTGCTGCAGCTGTCGACTCAAAACTGCGTGACATGACTGTAAGGAACCCTGCTACTATCAAGCAAATGCAAGGAAACGCGTCAAAAATGGCAGACCTTTTGCGTACTTCGGTCGTCAATGGCGGCGGAGTATCAGCGAATGGATTGGAAGTTAAAGTTATCATCAACTGCTTTGCACCGCTTTCGAAATCCAACACCAGTCATTAGATACTCCTAGCATACCGCTCAATTTCATGCTCCTCTGTGTTTCAAGATATTCATTGATGGCAGCTATACTCGCGGCCACCTCTTCGTCATTATTGGTCAACCTGGCCAGAGCAGTCCATTTCGACCTAACTTCTATGATTTTGCCAGTGTCCAAACATTGTTGATAATATTTCATCGCTTTAGAAAGATAATCTTTTATATGATTATACTTCTTATCGCGGTTCGAAGCTGTTTGTGCTAATCCCATTGTGGCATCAGCCAAAACTTCATAAGCTTCTGCTACAAGATGGCAGATTTCCGTCTCGACCAATTCCGGTAATAACCCGTCTATGAGATCAATTGTATCCTGATACTCTCCATTCTCACACGAAATATGAGCAAGTAAAACCAAAAGTTCGTTACAGATACTTGCCATTGATGCTCTTTGAGCCGTCAAGAAACATTTAATAACCAGTGTGTATGCTCGTGATGGATAACGAGAGCGTATTAGAGCCCTGATATGCAGTATCATAAATTTCAGGTTGTAAAAGATATCACCACGAAGGTTAATGACATCTTGTGCAGCCTTGAAAGACTCGCGACAAACTGAATCTAGGTTTCCCTGGGCAAGATCTAGCCGGATCTTTTCTAGTTTGACATTTAATTGCAATTCCATATCCAGCTCATCGCCCATCGAACTCAGTTGATTCAATAAAGTTTTCGCACGAATAAACTTCTGCTGATTGATATAACAGCTGGCATGGATGAGCATTGCATTTTGTTTCACAATATTCATCGATGAGGTACTTTCGTTCGAGCGTTTTGTCAACTGTGTGATAACTGAAATAGCCTCTCTGATGTTGCCCTGCATGAAAAGATATCTCGCTCGATATATAATGCCGTAGAAAAAGGTGTAGGAATTACCCTCAGTTTGTTCAGGTGGTAGACTCAACTCTAGATACATATTGGCCAATGCAGAGATACCACATCGGCCCCATATCGTAGATTGGCACAAGTAATAACTTGATCTGAGTATATGTTTCTCAGAGTGCAGATCTATATAAATTCCTTTGGCCAAAGTGTCAAAGATGGATGCTAAAGAATGAGTACCGTCTAGCAGCATTTTCATCATATCACTTTGACAGGCCAAAGAGCTTAAAGTATCTGATGTTTCCCACGATTTTGTTCGCAGAAACTGAGCCATTTGATCTGTCGAAGGCAACGATGGTTGGCTATATTGAGGGTGTCTTTCGAGATAGGAATGCAACCAAGACATGAGTTCTGTCAGAAAATGGTGATCAGCAGCTTGTCGTGCTACTGAAACGGCCTCTTCTGCTGCCTTTATAGCCGCGACTGGACAATTAAATTCCGCATACATTACTGCCATTGAGAAAAGAGCGTGCTGGTAATGAGACTGTTGCTGTTCAGTGCGCGAGATGTCATAGAAGTGATGCAAATTTTCCAAAGCCTGTTCTAAATCTTTATCCTGACAGGCATCCAGGTATTTGACATAATATACAAACGAAGGTAAGCCGTCTATATTGGCAGGTTCGTGCTCAGTTATGAGCTTTTGTAATAAATGTCTTACGTCTTCAGGCAATGAGAAGCCCTGATTTTGAATTTGTCCAGCATAATACTCCAGTAGAGAAGCAAGTGTTTCATCCGCAATAATGGTGACGGGCTCAGGCATCTTATCAAGTTGTCCAAGAAGACCTAGTTCGTCTTGAATTGAAGGTAAATGAGCTGAACAGGAAGCAGTGAAGCACCTAAAAGCATTCCATAAGCTCAGGGCTTCATCAAAAGCCAATCGGTCATATTCGATATAACATTTTCGAAAAAATGTGCCCAAAACTGACTGATTTGTAACCTTAAGAGCAGGAGACATGGGCTGGTCATTGAGATCAGGTTGGTCTGGAGGTTCCTTGAGGTAACCGTGGATCTGCTGGAAAAACGCGTGAAAATCATCTATCGAGCGAATATTCAGACATAAAATATCGACAAGCTGATGAAATACAGACTTGTTATTTATACAGGGGAATTCTGCGAAAATAGGCTCTAAAGACTGCAAAGTGTGGCCCTGCATCAGTTCAATGCCGATATTTGGACGAGTAGAGAACGAATTGTCGTCAATAAACCCCAATAACCTTGTCATGACTTTAATCTTATATTGTTTGACGATGATATTTTCACAATATATCATGCATATGCCAACAATGGCTACCTTGAACGGCGAGAGGTAGTCTACATGTTTGATGGTCATGATGTAGATCGTATCATCCGATAGAACCTTTCTTGAAGTATTAGACCATTAAGCAGTAAGAGTATACGGGTTTCCTAGTATTATATTGAAATTTGCCGAATTCTCCAATAATCGTTTGCCGATCTGCTATTCTCGAAGTTATGCTTACCCTCCTCAGTAGAAAAACTAAACAAAATTTATCAAGCTTTTTCTCTTCTTCAGATCAAAAAAGCCAGAGGACAATGCCACGACACAATGCTTTTACAATAGCTTTGTGTTGCCGGAAGACTTGAAGTCTTCTTAGTCCTCGAGAATAGAAGCAATCCTGACTAAATAGGAAGTTTGGTACCAGGTGATCTGATGGTGCTTAAATGTCTAAGGAGGGATACAAGCCGGTTGATATAGTGTATTGTTTCTAATAGTCAAATATATTTTATTTGATTCATAAATTGATAAATGATATAATTTGATTTCAAGTATTTTTGTCTCGTATATGAGTGTCAGATGTGTATCGGCTGTGTCTGTTGTGGCTGCTTTGTGTGTATCGTTAGTATTCATCTTGGTATTATCCGACTCTCCACCCACCTACTATGACATGGATCTACATAAAAGAGCAAAACTTAATACCATCACTGATATCCATTTCACTCTAAAAGCCATCTTCCACAAGTCTGAGTTCCGTGGATGTCAAGAAGACGTCATACGAGCAGTACTAGATGGATATGATGTGCTGGTTCTCATGCCGACCGGCCATGGCAAATCATTGACCTTTCAATTACCTGCTGTTGCTACTGAACATGGATGTACATTGGTAGTATCGCCACTTCTGGCACTCATGGATGCTCAAGTATCCTCTTTATTACGATATGGAGTCCAGGCTGCTACGTTGAATAGCGCTATTCCATTGCCTGATCGCAGGAAGGTCCTGGATGATCTCGTCTGTGGCCATCCACGAACGCGTCTTCTTTACGTGTCGCCGGAGTTATGTGCTACCGAGGCTTTTCGTAAAGTGATTTCAAGGCTTGTGAAAAACAATGAGCTCAATCGGATCGTGATAGACGAGGCTCATTGTTGTGTTGACTGGCATGATTTCCGAGCTCAATACAAAGAATTGGCATATTTCAAGAAAAGATATCCTCAAATACCTATAACTGCATTGACAGCAACTGCACCTCCTGCTGTTGCCTTAGGAATACGGAGAATCCTTGGACTTAGTGGCCCACGCCTCAAAACGTTTGCCATGTCTGTCAATCGGCCTAATTTGCATTATGAGGTCCGATTCCTACAACAGTCAGACATTCTTAATGACATTATCAAATTTCTCGAAGATTATCGAGATCGTAGAGCGAGAAATGACTCAGAATCAAGCGGCTCGGGTATAATATATTGTAGGCGGAGACATACAACTGAGTTTCTTGCGCGTAATCTTCGCAAATCAGGCATAGGAGCGCGTCCGTTTCATAGCGAAATTGGAAATTTCGAGAAAGCACGTGTTTTGAAAGGCTGGGCAGACAATCATCGCGATTATCAGGTCATAGTAGCTACAATTGCGTTTGGAATGGGCATCGACAAAGCCGATTGTAGGTTCGTGATTCATTACGATATGCCAAACGACATTCAATCCTACTATCAAGCATGCGGAAGAGCAGGCAGAGATAACAAAGCTGCAAGATGCATTTTATATTATTCACAAGAAGATTGTAGTATGCTTGCAGGACTGCAACGAACAGATAATTCTGATATCGACATGTTAGAGCCCAGTAATACTGGATTTTCAAAGCTCATAGATTACTGCCAGTTAACCAATCAATGTCGGCATCTATATTTAGCGAAATGCTTTGGAGAAAAGGTTCCTGCTGAACCCAACAGAGACTGGTGTAATAAGGCTTGTGATTATTGCAAGGATGCTAAAGATTTGAGGAATAGGGCGAGATACTTAACCGAAGTCTTTTGAGCGCAGAAAAGTCATTCACTTAATCATGTTTGAAACTTTCAATGTCCTTCATCACTGCATTCTTGAACTTGTCATGATCATCACAAAACTCGAGTAAAAAGTCAGTCTCCAGTTCATGAACTCTGTGTCCAAGAATTACTAGAGAATGCAGAGGCTCACCACAGTCATAATCAACCATTTCAGCCAGGGTGCCGGCTTTTATTGCCTGTGTAGGACCACCAAGTCTGGATATGGCTACACATGGTGTATCAGGACCATAACACTTTTGGCCCCTGTTTTCTTCGACCTCCAGTAACTGTTCTACACAACAATTGATTGACATATACCTCGGAGGCTCGTATATCAATCTTCCTCGAGCCATATTCTCTATTGACTGCTCCTTGACCTTGATATCGAGAAGCAATAAGGTATGCAGACCCAGTTTGCGGTTTTCAAGGATTTTATCATAAAAACTGTCTGGGCGCCAATTATCCGTGAAGAAGACTATTGATACAGTTTGTCCGAAATTGTACAACTGTAAGCCACATGCTCCTACAGCATTCATGACCGATGCATTGTGGACTGTGGAGTACTTGATTCCAAGCTCACGGGCTCGTATCACCAAATCAGTATGAGTAGTGGCACCGAACGGATCTCCGACTACCAGAAATGCAACATCGTCTTCTTGGGCACCCTGCAAAATGTCGTCGGATTGCAATTCGACAATCTCTCGATCTGCAAGAATGACTTCCCGACCATAAAACTTTTCCAACGACTCCTTATCAGCAGCCATTAAAATGCTGGTATATCCTTCGAGATAAACTCGTTTGCATTTTTTAATAATTTCTAATCCTCTGACAGTTATGTCGGTTTCATGCGATAAACCAAGGCCTATGAGGTAGAGCATTGGTGAGAGTTGAAGCTGTGAAAAATTCAAGCCTGTGGAAACTTGGGGTTTTAGAGATGATCTCATTAAGGTGTTAGCGTGCCAAAGTGCGACGAAATGGAATTTCGAGCTATCAATAAGAGACTATTTGCATTAAGGTTTATTATTTTATGCTGATAGAAGGAGTTCGGAGGGAAAACAGGGAAATGGAAGGCAGATCAGGCAGAGAGTTCAGAGACTGGTGGTTTTCTTCGACTGATTGACTTATTAGACTGAATGTAGCCGGCTTAGTTAAACTTAGCAGGAAACTAGTTATTATTGACTAAGTTTTCATGATCATGTGTCCGTAAAAATCCAGTTTATACAGTATAACAACTTGAATTCATTGAAATCAGCTGGACTTTTTGTTCAACTACGCGATTTCCTATCTGGTCGAAGGCCAACATGACTCACCACGATATTCACTAATAAACGATATATCGAAAGGGAAAAAGATACGATACAAGCTGAAGATATACATGGGATACAAGATCAGCTAAGTATAACATAAAAATATAATTATTTGCTGTATAAAAAAGTTATCTCAGCAAAAAAAAATGGAATATATTTCCAGTCACGTGATCTCTTATAGCTCGCAACATCTATGCCATAAAAGCTTTCTAATCATAGCAACAATATACAAATAACATATTATTCAAAATATAAAGAGTATTAACGTCTGTCCTTTTCTAAAATATCTCTCCTTCTCGAAATAAACCGACGTTAATCAGTGCAAATTTTTCCCTTCACCTTCCCCTTCATCAGCCTTACCCTACTCGGTGCTCCGCAAAATGAATCAGTCATCTCCTATCTTCATTTCTTCACCCACATCAGATCCACATGTCTTGCTCCATATTATCTACGAGCAAACTTTGGAGAATTGGCAGCGTGGCCAAGCATGTAAAAACCCCTAAAGCTTATTCTTCTACGTCTGCTATTGCATATAAGGTGCTACACCGAGCTACCAAACAGCCTCCGTTACCGACTATCGATACACCTAACTGGTCTACCAATGCCGCTATCTCGTCTATATTATATGAGACTCCTGTAGTGAAGCCGAGAAATGTGAATAGCCATGTATTGAACTGTTTGGTACAAAATGAACCTGGTGTTTTGCATCGAGTTTCTGGAACTCTGGCTGCTAGAGGATTCAACATTGATTCGTTGGTAGTCTGCAATACCGAAGTCAAAGACTTGTCGCGAATGACCATTGTTCTCGAAGGAGCTGATGGCGTCATCGAGCAGGCTCGACGTCAGATCGAAGATTTGGTTCCTGTATGGGCTGTCTTGGACTACACTCATGCACCTTTAGTTCGAAGAGAGCTACTGTTGGCAAAAGTCTCACTTCTTGGACCTGAATATTTTGAAGAGCTTTTGGCACATCATGCACATGCTCATAAGGTTGCTGCTGGTGATAATTCGGTGTCGGCTTCAAATGAAGAGTTCACTGTTAAAGATTTCCACCCTAAAAACATTGCGTCCTCTGAAGCTTTACGACATAAGCACGAGCATTTGGAAGCAATAACTGGCCTGGTGAAACAGTTTGGAGGTGCTGTCTGCGACGTTTCGGACAGAAACTGCATAGTAGAACTGTGTGCTAAGCCAGAACGAGTAACTGCTTTGATTCATTTGCTACAGCCATTTGGAATATTAGAACTGGCTCGATCCGGTATGACTGCTTTAGTGAGAACTCCTTTGGACAATGGATCTCCTGATAATTTAGATAAGGACGCTGAGGATATTGCCGATGCTGATGTATCTAATTTACCCCCAGGTTAATTGTAATAAGAATAAGAATAATACTATATTCTAGATATTTGAGATGGTTGGCAATCGTGTGAATTCATATCGTTGTAGATGGAAAGGCTTGAGAATAATTGGAGTTTAGCTCATAGCTCTGACAGTACTGTAGAAACAATCTATAACTGATAAGATAGGCTATAAATTCTATCTACAATATAATTATCAATAAGCTGTAACATTATAATAACCGACACGTTTTCTTCAAATCAGCTGTTCAACTTTGCATCTTTCACCATTTTATCTGATATATCCACAGTGATTATCAGTACAACCTTTCAGCATGTCCGGCAACATTTCAACAACTGCACTTAAGAGATAAGTTTTGTCTTCTTGAACAATCTTGCTTTATATATCATCTATTTAAATACTAGTTCCATAAAGGTATCATTATCTCTGGCCCTGAACTGCTTCGATAAATTCTGTTGCTCTTCTCGTTCTTATCTCTTATCGGAGATCAGCTAACCCCGATTATCTATACAGGCAGTCAATTCCCCACAAAATCTTCAAACCGCTTTAACAACATGCCACCTATTATTGAAAGTGACTTTTGGACACCGAGAATTGCCGTTTCTCGAAGTAGTACTCTACCAGCTATGTATGATCAGATGAAGAAGACGGGAAGATGGGATGCCATGAGACTGACATGGAAGAAAGGCGACCCCAATGAACCCCACATCTTCTGGGATAGTGACATTGCCAAAGTCGTCGAAAGCATTTGCTATGCATTGCGAGATATGGAAAAGTCAGAGCTTTCTGAAACCTTCTGGAGTTGGCTTGACGACGCTATTGACATGATCGGCAATGCTCAGCAGCCAGATGGCTATATCAACATCCATTTCACTGTAGTTGAGCCTGACATGCGATGGAAAAAAGTTGCTCAAACTCATGAGCTTTACTGCCTTGGACATCTTCTGGAATCAGCCATTGCTCATAAAATACTCACAGGATCTGATAAGTTTCTCAATATCATGTGCCGATATGTGGACTATGCCTGCTTCGTATTTGGCCCCGGAAAATACCAACTTCATGGGTATCCAGGTCACCCTGAGATAGAATTGGCTCTTTCTCGCTTGTTGGACATGCGATATGAAAAGCGGTATCTGGATTTGCTCACATACTTTGTCAATGAACGAGGTCAGCATGGCACCAAATTCTACAATGACGAAGCAAAGAAACTCGGAATTGACCCCATGAAATATATAGGGTATGACAGTGTTAAGCAGGAGCACTACTGGCCAGATCCACCATGTTATTGGTATATGCAGGCTGCTGTTCCTATCAGAGAAGCACAGATTCTCACTGGTCATAGTGTTCGAGCAGTTTATCTCTTGGCAGGAGTCCAAGGACTAGCCAATTTTAACAAAGATGATTCTTTGAACAAGGCTGTTGATCGTCTTTGGCGAAATATGGTTGACACTCAGCTGTATGTTCACGGTGGCATAGGATCTGAAGGTTCATGGGAAGGATTTGGCAAGCCCTACGATCTGCCTCTGGAATGCTACGCAGAAACATGTGCCTCCTTAGGTATTCTGTTCTGGGGGAGACAAATTCTTAAGCGCAAGTTTGACCCGGAGATTCCCAAAGTCATGGAACGTGCCCTTTACAATGACTGTATCGGGGGAGTTTCCATCGATGGTACCAGCTTCTACTATGAACAACCGGTTGTCGGCTGTAATCTCAAACGAAGTTCCTGGTTTGAGTGTAGCTGCTGTCCACCAAACTTAGCTCGTCTTCTGAATAGCCTGGATTTCTATGCGTTTGCAGAAACAAACAGTTTATTTGCAATTCACTTGTGGATCGGTGCAAACTATACTTCCAAAGACACAAATGCGACCGTCCGGTCAAAATATCCGTATGAGGGACATCTGGAGTTGGATATTACGACCAAAACAGAGAAAGAAGTGGCAATATATCTTCCCTTTCTTCATGAACGTGGTTTGGATTTCTCATGTTCATCTGAAGACGGTATCATCAAAGACGGATACATGTGGTTTCCAGCAAAAAAATGGACTTCCGACAAAATTGTATTCACTTATCATATCAGACCCAAAATTGTACGTCCAAATCATTTGGTGGAAGCTACAAGAGGTACTTTGGTCGTTGAACGAGGGCCCATTGTATACGGGGTAGAAGCACCCAGCAGCCATCTTCCTTTAGGCCAAATCACTTTGAGCGAGCACAGTCATCTTGAAGAAGAAATTATTCATATTGGGTCTGCCAAAGTGGTTGCTCTAAATCTTGAGCTTGAAAACAGAAAAATAGCCCAATTTCTGCCATATTACACTCTAGGAAATAACATTCCTGGTGAAGACTTCAGAGTATTCATTCCGGAAATAAAAGAAGAAGAATAAAAGTTGCGAGACGCGAAGTAATCACTAGGAGCAGTGGTTCCAACTCAGTTCTATGCACAGGTTGAAATATATTATATTGATATCCGTCATAATCACACCTTCTTGTCCCCAAGTCCGAGCAATAAAAATAAATAGGAACATGGTCGAAAAGCTGTCATCAGCTTTTTGTCGGCTTCAGAACTGTATCGCCCTGTGCAGGTATGTCTCGCAAAATAAATGAACCGATTGGCGACCGAATATCAGCGTCAACTTTGGCTTCAAATCGAGCTGGTGCTTCGCCATTCAGCAGCACCTTACGAGACACCTCAGCAAAAACAGACTTATCGGTAACATCTAATGGAATGTCATCCAAGACAAACTGCACTATAAAGCCGGTTGGATCATTGGGATTGTGTACTGTAGAACAAGGCACCCATTCATCCAGATTGATCGTGGCAAAAGGTCGGCCCTCAGAAAATACTTCGCATTCTCCTTTAGCATTAGTCACGCCAATAAACATTTTCTGATCAATGTGAATGTTAGAAGGGGGGCGCGCTTCAGCACTGATAATAGCACTAACTCTAGGTGGTTCGTCGTGTCGTCCAAAAAAAGGATCTGGTATCTTCAGCTGAAACTTTTCAAAATGAACATTTTGAATTACATCGTCCTGATCCCCAGAGGCTGAGAAGTTCAATTGGACTTCCAGAGCATCCATTAAGCTGGAAAACCATACCGGTACTTTTGAATTATCATTGCGACTGCCACCAATAGCTACCTCATTCGATAAGCCGTTAAGATAGTTCTCAACAAACCTATTGAACGGAGCCTTTCCATTATCAGCACACTCGTCAAGTAAATCAGAAGCCAGCTTGTCTATCTCAACGGTGACACCGACATTAATAGGCTCGTCAGCTTTCAAATCTAATAGTTGAGTTTGTCCTTGAGCCAACGAAACTTTATCCTTGCGACATCCATTTATCTTGACATGCCAAGAAACAGATGGTAAAACACCCCAAATCCCAAAAGTGTTCTCTATAGCCACTGATAAATCCATTGTCAAAGACTTCTGTAGAGATGACCGCACATTGATATCACTGATATTATACAAAAGACCTCCAATGGTGCCGTCATCGTCACCATCATCGTCGTCATCTTCTTCATTTAAAGCTGCCTCGATGTGGAGAGGAATGGGGCCGATCCGAAGACCATACTTGACAACAGTTATATTGCTTTTGCCAACAAACCGTACCTGTTTGCCATGAATCAGTCTATTGACGATTTGTTCGATTATATCAGCCGATCCGAAATCACTCAAGGTAGTCACAATATCGAAACTCGTATTATGACCCTGTCGGGTATCGACAACCATAGGGGGGATGGTAGCACGGACGGTTCTCATGCTATCGGGGGAGTTATCATCACTGGACTGCTTGGAATCCCATTCTTCGTCCTGGAAAAAAATATCCAAGGTACCGTTTTCAACGTCTACTGATTTCATCCAGCCTCCAATTTTCCGAGCAATTCCTCTACGCAAGGTGCCGTTAATATGTGAATAATTGGCTGTAACTAATCCACCAACCACTATATTTAGGCCATCATCAGTCAGTCTATCGACGCCAAAGGAGTTCAGAGAAACCTCAGGAACTGTGGAAACTTGATCTATCAAATCATGGGGCCCCATGATACCTGTGAAAAGTACTAGAACTAGAAATATGCTGGTTACGGCAAGCATTGCCCTGCCAAGAGCGGTATGTTTGAGAGTCTGCCAGAACGTCAGTCTCTGCTCCGTCTTGGGGCCAGAAGACAGCAAAGCTGTGGTTTCATCGACCGAATCGACTGGCACATCTCGCTCTTCGTCTGACGGTAGAACAGTTGACATTGTTGTTGGTAGAAGCTAAAAAAAAGATAGTGCACATATGAGTCAAACAAAGAAGAATTTGGCTTATATAAGCCTCATCCGATGCCGCGGGGAAGAAGAATGAGGGGTTGATTTGAAGGCGGGGCATCAAGATTTTGGCAGTTAACTTTACAGGCGTATATAATAAATGCTATAGGATCTCGGAAATGATTTTCTTGTCGTATAATTGAATAGTTCTATAGATCTCTCTACTATCAGATGTGCGGAAGTGCACCCCTTTTTTTTTTTGATCTCATCGGTACTTCAGCCGTGCAGTGCAATTCCCTGTCAAAATAGCAGTGAAAAAGCAGTTTATTGTAGATATTTTTGATGCTTTGCTATATATTTGTTTGTTTATCGTATGACTATGTTGGATTCAACTGATTAGATGGTATGAATGCATTGTGTTTGGATGCTATGCTAATTTGACAGTCTTGGTGCCAATTAACTCGGCAGGTACAAGTCAAGGTTATAATCAGCTCAACCTGAATGAGCTCAAATTGATAAAGCATGATTTGAATATCATGAGAGCACATGCAAATTAAATATGCCACCAAATATGACTAAATATCTGAACAGGGCCTCTGACCAAGCTTCTGTGCCATATCACTTAGGCTGTCCCATGCTGTCTATCTGAGCTGTTGATCAGAACTCAACCTCGATCAACACTATCTGGTGCTCCTTACAGTATTTTGACCAAAATCAATCACTTCAAGTTTCTACTATATGAAAAATCCTACTTTGTCTAAAAAACCATTATCTCGTTCTTCGTCGCAAATCATCCGGTATCTTCGACCCCGATATTCAACGTCGTGCTACTGTGCGGCAACTTTTCTGCTTACAACGCGTAACTTCGTAACTCTCATTCCAGTTATACCACACAATGACCGTGCCTGAACAACTTAATAAAGAAGAGCAGGGATATTTGGATCTTTGTCAGGAAATCATAGAACATGGTGAACTAAGAAAAGACAGGACCGGTACGGGCACTTATAGCATATTTGCTCCACCTCAACTGCGGTTCAGTCTTCGTAATGGTCAACTGCCACTTCTCACCACCAAACGCGTATATTTCAAGGGTGTTCTCGAAGAACTTTTATGGTTTGTTCAAGGATGTACTGATTCCAATAAATTGTCTGAAAAAGGCGTGCGTATTTGGGATGGTAATGGATCGCGGCAGTTTCTAGATGATCGTGGATTGAGCCACCGACGTGAAGGCGACTTGGGTCCTGTATACGGGTTTCAGTGGAGACATTTTGGGGCAAAATATGATACTTGTGATTCTGATTACACGGGTCAGGGTGTGGATCAGTTGGCTGAAATCATTAAGCAAATCAAGACAAATCCTTATGACAGAAGAATCATTTTATCGGCTTGGAACCCCGCAGACATGGCCAAAATGGCTCTTCCACCATGTCACGTTTTCGCACAGTTCTACGTCAGCTTTAGAAACGGCGAAAAGGAGTTGTCGTGCCAGTTGTACCAAAGATCGTGTGATATGGGTCTTGGAGTACCCTTTAATATTGCATCGTACGCTCTTCTCACAAGCATGTTGGCCCAAGTATGTGGAATCAAGCCTGGAGACTTTGTGCATACTATGGGTGATGCTCATGTATACGTTGATCATGTTGATGCTCTCAAACAGCAAATAGACCGTGTTCCCGGACAGTTTCCGACTCTTCGATATGCGCGAAACATTACAGATATAGACGATTTCAAGTATGAGGATTTCATTGTGGAGAATTATAAGCCTCAAAGTAAGATTGCTATGAAAATGAGTGTATAGAATTATTGAAGTATTAATATTATTGGTCATAACAGATATTAAGAGTTCATATGGTTATACCATTATAGTACAGTAAAGTCACTCCGATGCTTCTTTCTCAAAATCCTTCTCAAAAGGACTTTGGCTTCTTTCCTTTGCCAATTCTCTTCGCCGTCTATTCAATGATTCGGCTGTCTTGTAGGTACCAACTCCACCATTGGCCCCTATGAATATCCTTCGACATCTTATTTCCATCGTATTAATGACAAATCGCAAAGTATCGACCTTGCATGCGCCCAACTTGGCTCCAGTCTGAAAGAGTGTTTCAAGAACTGGAGGAACATCTCCTCGGCTTCTAAAAGAATGATACTTGTAGCCGGGTGCACTGACATCTTCCTGCTGTTCCGATTGATCTATAGGTGTAGCCGTAGCTTGAAACACTTGTAGAATTTCGTCTACCGTTTCAGTTATTGGCGCCAGAGCATTATAGTCTACGTGACGACCACTGATCTGCCCTTCATTGTTGTATATGCCTAGTGGAAACATTGCGAGCATTCTCTTTCGAGAAGCAGTTGCTTCAGTATCGTCTTCTATCATATTTTCCTCACACCAGCTTAAATACCGGTTGAGCTTGTGGTTATCCCACAACGCCAATTCTCTCTCATCAGTTTCTGAAAAGCTTTCGTCTTCCAGCCAAACTTTTCGCAAAAGATCAGAGTATAGACCCCAGTCAAAATTGTAAGCGGCAGGCGTTGTTTCCTGGTTTTCTTTTGGAGCTCGTTTTCTATTATCCAATCCATAGCATATCTTAATGCAAATGATAACCACCGAGATTATAACGACCTCAGGAAGGTCTCTTTTTTGATAAGGCACAGTTCGAGGAACTTGCAACGAACAGCCCAGCTTACCAAGAAGCACTTCGCTAGCCACATATATTTCCGGTGGCATAAATAAATCACGTACAACTTTGTACAGAAGAGGTTTCCAATTCGGTGTGGGAAATGCTAGCGTATATGTCGAATACATCATTCTGGACAATTCATAAACCACTTCATGCAATTGATCTATTGCAGGAGGGGCTCTAGGAGTCAGTAAAGCTATATTGAAACCAGATAAGCCTTTTTTCATGTCCATTGGTAAAAGTTGGTAACCTCTCATAAACGGAAACTGATACCTATAAATCCACCGATTCATGTCGTATAAATATAGGGGAAGTCTCAGCAACACGCCTGATAAGTAGCATATTCCAACTGTATTTATATATTTGATTTTGTCAAGTAACTTTTTATGACGATGGTTTGGCACTGCAGGTCTCTCATCGTCCGTCGCACCGTTATCTTCTACTTCCGACAACGAGAAGTTATCAAAATTAGAAGCCAGTTCAAAAACTCTAGAGTCATTTGCTACCATAGTCCATAAGGATTTGGCGGCATTTTCAAGCTGTTGAGGAAACTTTTGAGTGTCTATCAGCCATTGTACTTGTATTCGCAATAGATATTGCAAGCTTTGCATCAACAGAGCCAAACTTTCTTTACCATAAAGAATAGGAGACTCATTAGTAGCCAATTGAGAAGCAGGTGTTTGGCTTGGAATCGTCAAGGAGCGGACTTGAGAACCGGTGTTTGCGAAAAACTCTTCTTCATCTTCACCAATCTCAACATCTCCTACTTTTACATGGCCATTTCGACATACCGATTGACCGTCGACGATTCTCCAGTATCTTGTTTTACAGTTATCAATGCCGCATCGGGGGCCTTTGATCCAGCTGCTCATATTTCAATCATGTTGGTTTGATCTGGGATGATGGATGAAGTGAAAAACTTGAGAGGAAAGCTATGAATTTAAAGTATAAGAGATTTCTGGCTCGATATTGGACAGATTTTATTTGCGATACTATTGAGGAAATTATTTGAGCTATATGGACTGACAAGGGTAATTTTAACATATATTTAAACTATTTGTGCGGTTTATTCTTGTGGTGATTGGTTGAAAGCGCATCAACTATAGAAGTATGAAGTCATAGCTTCCAACTAGAAAAGCTTAAGCGGTCAAAGGTAAAATGCCCATATTACCAATCTAATTCACAATATTCATCATAAAACACATACAACTATTTATTCTTCAATTGAATTATAAAAATAGAAACAACCACGTCAGATTACTTTGACTGATAACATGCCCATGCCCATTCGCTAATTCTCCACAAAATAGTGCGGCTGCAACCAAATCAAACATCCGAATTCACCTACTGAAAATACATGTGCATATTTATATATAAAGCTAATAGAAACATCTTCCTAGATCGAAACACTCATCTTATCAATAAAGCACGATCATCAGACAAATTCAATATGGTTTCTGCTGCTGCCGTAACAAATAGAGACAACAGTGCAAACAGAATGGCTCCATACACTGCACTAAATTTCAAATCCGCAGCTTGATAACTAGCAAGAAGCAATTTGCCAGTAAATCCAATGCTAATAATATAAGCAATCAAGCGTCCAAACATAAGAACCTTGTAATTACGTGGTGGCTCTGAGAAGAATGAGACGCGGGTGTCAGATCTAATCTTAGTGACGTTGCTAGCCACTCGTGGCCAGTCTTCTCTTGAAACAGGCATATACTCTCCATCCTTTTCTATAGAAATGTCAAATGGAACAGTATATACAATTGGGGTGTTTGTTTCAAGATATTCTCGGAGTGAGTTGAGAAGGCCATCATAGTCAGTACCAGGATGCCGAATAGCAGTCGGTTTAATGCCTAGAGGGAAATCAACCTTGAGTAGTGTAGCAGAACTTTCTTCAACACCATTTGATCCTGTCTGTTTCTCTGATAGTCCAGTAGCTACCATTTTGCTTATGTTCTATTGTTTTAAGTTCGGTGGTTAAGTTAGAAAGATGCAATGGTCAAAGTGAGGGGAAGCTTAAGATGACCCCGGCTTTTTAAAGTGGGGCCCGAGACCAACCCGCGTATGGAAAAACATAGGGGCAAACAAGAGAGGGGAAGATGAATTTTAAGAAATAGATGGATTTAAATGGATTTAAGATGTATATATAGAGTAATATGGAGGTATTCCATGTACTGTAGGTCAATGTTGGTTGTTTTCATGTGGTTTATCAGTGACTGGTACGGCTAGAGAGTGTAATTCAGGAGCTGTAATACAAGATCAGTGATTGGTGGTGGTAATGATAGGAATGCTGAGCAATTTAGCGTGATTATTTGAAATATTTAGATGAATTATAATGCTTTATTTAATAATAAACATTTATAGTTGATTTTTTGGGGATATTTGAAAGAGAAAATAAACCTGGTTGAAAATGCCTCGTTCAGATTTCATGCTATAATGGCACATATGCGTATCCCATTTTAGGAACATAGTAAATTGAAAAATTGCAAAAATTAAGCAATTGATTAAAAATAATGAGAAAATGAAAAAATAGACAATATTTTTAGTATAAAGAATAACTTAGCTTCTAATATTTTGTTTTGTTACTCTCTAAAATCTCAGACGTTGATACTGGCCATTGCAATACAGTATGCAATGGAATTTCTATGAATGCCCAAGTCTTGAACACCTTGCTACGGATTACTATTAAATCTTTAAATTATCAGTTACAATATCTGAACGTCTATGCTCGACCTCAACTATTCACAATGAACAAAATTGCTTCCTTAATCGCTCAATAGTTCCGTCGTGGATATAACTCCTAAGCCGGTTCCATCGGGCATTATATCTCCGATGAACAACTTACAGATACAATAGTAACAATACACTCTATTACGAACAATTTAAATAATTCTACAAATTGAAATCTTTAATAAAATAGATCTTGCATCCTAGGTAAAAACACAAAAATTACAAGTTATATACCCCCATCTCTTCTCACCTGATCATCGCAGTGTCACATCGAAAAGTTGCACAAAACCCCATACCAACCGACCACTCTCGAGGTTGTCGTTGTATTTTACTGATTTCCAAACAACTACCCTGGAAACACTTGCATTTTCGTATTTACAAGGTAACTAACGAAACCTTCTCAACTATCAAACTATTTTATATTATTTCAAATGTCTAAAGATCCCGTACTCATTGTTGGTGCTGGTTTAGCGGGTCTCGTTGCAGCCTATGAGCTGACAAACCGTAACGTTCCTGTAATAATTATCGACCAGGAAAATGAGGCCAATCTTGGGGGCCAGGCGTTTTGGTCTCTTGGAGGACTGTTTCTCGTCAACTCTGCGAATCAGCGCCGCTATGGTATTAAAGACTCGTACGAACTGGCTCTGCAGGATTGGCTGAGCTCAGCGGGGTTTGATCGCGAAAAAGAAGATACATGGCCCCGTCGTTGGGCCGAGGCTTTTGTCAGATTTGCTTCTGAAGAATTCGAAAGCTATATAAAAGGCCTGGGCGTGAAGTTTACGACTGTTGGATGGGCTGAAAGAGGAAGCGGGGAAGCTGGCGGCCATGGAAATTCCGTTCCTAGATTCCATCTTACTTGGGGTACTGGTCCTGCTGTTGTCGCTGCATTTGAGGAACCAGTAAGAAAAGCAGCAGCAAAAGGATTGGTCCAATTCTGCTTCAGGCACCGTGTGGACAGTATTATTGTTGACGGAGACGGGTCTGTATCGGGTGTTAGAGGCCATGTCCTTGAATCAGCTGATGCTGATCGTGGAGTGGCTACATCTCGTGCACAGGTCGAGGAATTTGAACTGAATGGTTCAGCAGTTCTTGTTTCTTCTGGCGGAATCGGTGGCAATGTCACCCTGGTTAAGAAGTTCTGGCCAGTAGATCGTCTGGGGCCTAAAATTCCCAAATCTTTCGTCGTTGGTGTTCCCGCGTATGTAGATGGCCGTATGATAGAAATATCGCAAGCGGCAGGTGCAAATATTGTCAATTCCGATCGAATGTGGCATTACACAGAGGGGCTACAGAACTGGAACAGCGTATGGCCCAACCATGGAATACGAATTATCCCAGGACCATCACCTCTTTGGCTAGATGCGACTGGAAAGAGATTTCCGGCACATCTCGCTCCTGGATGTGATACTCTCGCTTCTCTAAAGCACATTTGTTCTACTGGATATGATTATTCATGGTTTGTTATTACACAACCTATCGCTGCGAGAGAGCTAGCCTTATCAGGATCAGAACAAAATCCAGATGTCACAGGAAAATCTATTTTGCAAGTGTTGAGGCAGCGTTTATTCAGTAAGAAGGGTACTGATGCCGTGCAAGCTTTTGTTGAAAATGGTGCCGATTTTATCGTTGCCGAACACAAAACCGATAATCCTCAAGATACACTAGATGTGCTGATTGAGAAAATGGATGCATTGGGTAAACAGTATGGTGGGCCGCCTATTGATAAGGAAAGGATCAAAAGGGAAATTTATTTGCGCGATATACAGTCAGACAAATATACGAAGGATGCTCAACTGATGCTGATCGAAAATGCCCGCAAGTTTTGGCCCGAAAGGTGGAGCCGTATTGCTACGCCTCATAGATTACTTGATCCAACCCAGGGTCCTCTTATTGCTATTCGACTGAGTTTGTTGACGCGGAAGACCCTTGGTGGGCTGGAAACAAATTTATCTGCAAACGTGCTTAATAAAGATGGGACGCCTTTGAAAGGACTCTATGCAGCCGGTGAAGTATCCGGGTTTGGAGGTGGTGGTATGCACGGATATAATGCTTTGGAAGGAACCTTTTTAGGAGGATGTATATTTTCTGGACGGACAGCAGGTCGGGCAATGGCTGACCTCTATGAGCAACTCTAGCTAGGAAAGGTAAAAGCAAGATAGTGCCTTCAGTTATAAGACTACCGCTGCATCTATAACATTCAGCCAATCAAAAGAGTCGCTGGATATCCAGTGCTAATCGAGTCCTTGGTTCTCTTTGTATTCAGATACAAAAGGTAACTTAGACCCCCTAGTAAGAAAGGAGTGGTGAAAACTGCTATTACCGTTAACATCTGAAGACCGTCATCGAGCACCGACTGGGAATCCAAGATAGCTAGCGCAATGGTAAGAGTCAAATGAACGACTATAATGCCGACAATTGCGCTAATTCGCATCTTCTCAACAGGCGAATAGTATTTTCTTTGTATCTGCACCCTGATAAGGTCAATATCGTCTGAATTTTCCCACTCGGACCCAATGTCTGTTGAGTCTTCCCATACATCTCGCGATACGATGTATTCACGGTACGTACTGGCTATAGAAATAATACGATACGCCTCCCAGTTTGGCAGTCCGGCATCACTTTCAAGACACTGGTTTACTGCATCCAAGAGTCTGTCATAGCTTCGTCCAGGGTGCTTGACTATGATTGGTACCAAACCGTTTACCCTGACTGTAAGAGTTTTCTCATTGAGATTTCCATAGTCAGGAGGTAATTCCGTCAGAGGAACCTGGTCTTGTTGATCGATATGGCCCATATTTGCTGAATAGAAGGAAGAATTTTAGATGGTGAAATCTCTTTTCATTGGTACGAGCATATTATCAGATCTTGAAGTTTCCATTTTAGAATGTGGGGAATCACGTGATGCTTTTGATGGAGTTACCGACTGGAGTATATTTGGCAATGGCATTTTAATTTCTGTTCACGTTTTTTACTGCTCGTATCTTTGAGCTATGGTAGCGCCATTAGATGTCTGGATATGAACTTCGTCGCAGTGAGAATACAGGGAACCAATACGTTCAGGTTATCTTTGGATTTTCCTAATTAGGAAGCCTCTATTAGTGATTATCTATGAACATTGACGTATACCCTATATCATTCCAAGCTTTCTAATCAATGTTGCTACTCTACTAAATTGTGGTCACTATTGTATGTTAAACACATACAAATAATGAGACCGGCAACTATAACTAAGCGTTATACGAAGCACGAAGAACTAATTCCTGTAACTCTTCATATTGGAGTACAATAAATAACAAAGATACGGAAACAGGACTAAAGAGACTATGACAACCAAAAAAACCAAGGAATTAAATGTGTACGAAGATAGGCCTGAGTAAGAAGCGGCGGGAATCAAAATAGCCAAAAGCAACCAAGCCAGCATAGCACCGACTAATGCAGCAATTCGTTTTTTCTCGGCAGAAGAATAGTATTTTCTGCGTAGATGTCCTGTAATAGAGGTAATATCATCTGTATTTTCCATGTCTTTCCATACCTGGCTGGACGTGACGAATTTACCGCTACTGGTTTTAGTGACAATACGATATACTTCCCAGTTTGGAAGATTGGCTTCAGCTGCGCTATTGAGATACTGGTTAAGTGATTCTAAGAGTTTTTCATAATCTCTTCCTGGATGCTTTATGACGAATGGCTCCAAACCAGGCAGTTGGACTTCTAGAGTCTTGTCATAGCCGATTGGCTCACCTTGCGATGAGGACTCATAGTCAGGTGGAGAGTCCGCGAAATCTGCTAAAGAAGCTCCGTTTTTTTCGCTGATATGGCTCATATTATTTGTATACAAGAGCGAATGATCGTCTCATCTTGTTGGAATTGGCAGAAATAAGACAGATTTTGAGTTTCATTTAAGGTTTGGAGACACACGTGATGGTTTCAAGCAATGCAATTTTGGAATATCTGATATAACTTTTGTCTCCATAGATTTTATTTGATGTTTTGGTCATACTAGGGTCCTGGATATTTCGTAATAACCAGTTGATTGAAGAATAACTGTTGCCCTTATAAGCTTCGTTATTGTCATATAACCTTAACATAACATACAATCTAAGTGATGTTATGACATCATGTGCTACATGCATATAATATAAATGCGATTCCTACACCGATAATCATTATCAACTTATAGTAATGGGCCTACTTGCAGTATATTTGTATATTTTAGCGGTACCTTTCATTTGGCCTACTTGACGTGAGCTCTATGGAGCCCATTTGTACGAGCCTCACCGACCTTGTACCGTTAGTGCCAAAAGACCCGTTGAACAATACAGCGACAAGTAGTGCGACAAAAATATGTAGAAAATAAAGAAAAATGTAAAACATGCATTTGCGGACCTGACACGTCAATAAAACATTTTGACTGGTCATATTAAGTCACCAGCTTAAATATTGAGCCCTTGCCTGTAAATTGACCTAGCTGCTATCAGATCTTACTTGCACGGGCAAGCCATGACATCACAAATGCACTTGTAACAAGAACTTTAAATTTATCAACATGCCATTTATAGAACATCGTACAAATCTACTCTAAATATCTCTATTTCTATGCCTGGAAGGTTCGTCTACCAAGAACAATTGAATGAGAAAGTCCGAATATCACAAACGGTGCAAGAATGAGAAACAATACCCTAAGAATATCAATCAACGGTTCACCAAGAACACCGGTACTTAAGAATATAATAGTGCTAATTATTCCTAATAAATAAAGACCAAGTGTAGTAACGAGAAACATGAGGTGCTTTTGTTCTGCTGCTGTGAAATATTTACGATGAAGACTCACCCTGATACTATTGATATCATGGGTTGATTCCCATAAATCCCTAGAAATGACATAATATTTAGATTGCTCTTCTTCTACAATCATAACTTCATTAGGTTCCCAATTTGGAACTTTGGCTCTTTCCACAAGGTGTTCTGTTGCTATATCTATTAAGCCGTCATAGTCTAATCCGGGGTTCCTGATTATGAGGGGTCGAATTGATCCAGGAAAGTGGATTTTCAGCTTCTTAGAGGTATCGGAATTACGACTGTATTTTAGCTCATATTCCGACGGTATATTTGATTTAATAAAAGAAACTGATTTCTCCATGTCTAGTTTGATATTATTGTTAGTTTGGTAAAATTTCACCCACGCTCACAGGGAGCCGATCAATCCTGCCGAACATGAGGGGCTTTATAATTACATGACATAACAACAGATGAATCAAATATGGTAATATTGATGAGAAAATTATTCAGGAAATTTGCAATTGGTAATGACATTTATTACATAATAATGCTTTTATACATTTGATTATGTATTACTATTGCAGAATGAGAAATGATTTAGCCGAGTCCATTGCTTCCAATCTGATATACCGACCAAACACCGATACCAAAGATCCACCGACAACCACTAAATCACGCAAAGCAAAAATGCTTGAATCTTTCATATGTTCATGAAAGACGCCTAATTGGCAGCTTTCGTAAACAGACACAATGCTGTTGAGCTCCAATCCTCATGGATAATGACTTATCCAGCGACAAGGATCACCATGTCCGAGTACCATAGCACGTACTCTTAACTAGTTTTACCCAAACCATCAGCAAAACACTGTATACTGGCAGCGTAATTTACAAACAGTCCTGATCTCTATTTATTCCTTCAGCGTCCTCTTGCCATGTCCTTAGCGTCCTCTTTCCATGCCCTTTCCTCTATAGCTTATTACTGTCCATTTGGAGCACCAGAAACCATTCTCTGCTGATTTCTCGGCGATCCTGGTGCCCCTCCTGCAACATTCGGAGGACCGTAAACCATAAACGGCCGTTGCTGGCCGAAAGAAGGAGGTGCTTGACCCATATATTGAGGATTGTACATGCCATAGCCAGGCATCACCGAAGGAACCATCTGTGACGGCACAGGCGATGTCGATGGTGCCATGATAGGATTTCCGCGCTCATCAAATGCTAACGCAGGCTGTAACATGCCACCAAGTGCCCTGGGAGAACCTGGGAATCCACCAATAGGCCCTGCATTGAACAAACTATGCTTAGCTGCAAAAATTTCACTATTCGTAGCTTCCGTAGTAGAAAACCAAGTCGGAGGTGTCACATACGCTCTTTCAATAACATATGGAATATCTCCTGTATGCTTTGATTTTGCGTCCACGAAAGGATTATGCTTGCCTTCCCAATTCTTTGGCTTAGGCTTTTTATTGATGAAAAATTGTTCTGGGCTTCTTGCAGGCCCAGGAGGCGATAAAGGCAAACCTGCCTGAGGAATTGACGGAGACTTCACAAGCGGCACAGGGCTTTTGCCAGGAGAGACTCTGAAACTTGGAGTAAATGAGCGAGCTGCAGCATTGGGCTTGAATCCAGCAGCGTTGAAATTGAATTTTGGTTTAGGCTTTGCTTCTGTCTTTTCTGGGGCAGGAGCTGGGGCAGCACTAGCTCCAGGTGCATTCGGCAGCGGACTTTTCGTTGGACTGACGGACGCCGACGTAGATGCACTCCCACTAGTTTGCCCGTCACTTTTTTCCTTACCCTTCGACATCAAAGGAATCAAGTCTGGAGGCACCGGAGCATTGATTTTGTAATCCTCTGAGAATTTCTTAAAATCGTCCAATCTCTCCGACTTCTGCTTTCTCTGCAGTTGCTGCTTCTTCTGGTTGAGCCTTTCGACTTCTACGGACACAAACTGGCGGAAATTACCAAGAAGCTCACCTTTTGTGGTGTCTTTCATTGGTTTTTCAGAACTTTCACCATTGGCCTTTGACTTGGGTAGTAGACTGCCATCATGCGAGGCTAACGACGATGAAATTATGGCCAGATCATAAGGTGCTCCAGTAGAAGTTTTGTTACCAGTAGGAGCACGGAACTGAGGAGGAGTATATCTCTTCACATCGCTCTCAGTATTTGTTCTTCGAGCAACAGTTGCAGGCTTGTATCCTCTGTCGACACCAGAATACTTATCTTCCTCATCGAGGCCGCTGTCATCAATTACGACACCTCGCTCCTCCGCTAAGTGAACATTTCCGCCGTGTGAAGAACTGTTGATTTCGGCAGCCAGCCTTTCGGCCTCCTTTTCTCTCTTCACATAATCCGGATGATTTTTGTCAATGGCAACAGTATAATAGTTTTCATCATAAGTTGACTGTAGGCCAAACTTATGTTCATTTACTGCAAATTGATCCCATTTACCCGAATCAGTGTTACTTTCCAAGGCACCCAGAGCCTCATCGCCTTCGTCGGGCTTCCATTTCTCCAACTCTCGTTCATAGTTCTGACCGGCCCTGCTAGAAATATCAGAATCAGTTCTGAAGCCAACTGGCACGTCTGGAACCAAAGAAGTCTGTTCAAAGTAAATATCCATACATTCTTTGGACGGTATGACGAGCTCATCATAGAACTCGTCGCTGTCCTTCTCTTCGCCGGGGGCGTTGGAATATTTGTGCGCTTGACTTAAAACCACGGAAAGATCACCATGACTTTGAGCGGCAGTGAAAATACCGCGATAATAAGCTCCGGAAGATACAGCAACAACAGCAGTAGTTCCTACGGATTTGGCTAAAAGAAACAGTAGCTTGTCATTTAAAGAGCCTTGGTCATTTGACTCTCTAGCAGAAGCGATATGACCATTGTTTTCTCCGACCGAGCCTGTAGCAGAATCATCTCTTGACCTGCCAGAAGAATGACGAGCAGAGCCAGATTCACGGCGGTTATTAAAGTTGCGTTGAAAAGAGAATTGTCTTGGCTTTGACATGAGGTACAAAAGGGGATACCGCAATGAGATAGTAAAACAGAAGACACTGAGAAACAGTCAACTAAACAGAACAAAAGATTCCGATGCAAAGATCCAAAGACAGTTGTAAAATCGCTGTTGACGACTGAAAATTACAACTTGCTAGGACAAAACCGAAGATTGTAAAAGTCTTTGTCAAGTAACAAGGTCTATCTCAAGTCACAAAAGTCTGTTAAGAACTCAGTCAGTTGAACAAATTGCCAACGGAAAAAACAGTAGAACCCAAAAGAATTCTTCCAAGAGAATTGACAAATTCAATAAAAGCACTAAAAACCTTGAAATCCGGTGAAAAAACCAGGAATTATCAATGATTTTGAGCGCTGATAAAAACACAACTCAGGCCAACAATCAATCAGCCAATAAAACCTATACAATCAAGTAACTCAATAACAAAGAATTGCTATGCTACCTGTATATTACCACTAGAACCTCCTTTATGCTATCGAGGCTTTCTAGATACGGTGTTAATCAAAAGCCCTCAGCAGGTGATGGGACAAGTCAGAAGAGCAAATAGACAAAAGATGTGAAAAACAGTGAAATTTCGTGTTTGCGGCACCGAAGTCAAATCCAAAACGGGAATGATACAGGAAGATGGGGGGAAAACTATGGAGAATGATATGAAGATAAGGTTAATTTAGGTGATTTACGGTTGTTATATATGATATAATATTCTAAGTAGTACTATTCTAAAAAATATACTTTGTTTTGAGAGAATTGCGATCAGTAATTTATGCATTGAAAACTAAGCTTTTGATCGAAAATTCCAGACAAATGCCCCACAAATTGGCCATCAACATTTCTATGCGTCACAATTCTAAGTGCATCCGTTGAAAATTCTAATTGCCATCCGTTGAAATAGTCACCGATCTCCAAGCTTCGATTTCTTCCTGCATTTGCTTAAGTCGATTCTCCACCAACTGGAGAGCATCACTACCAAGAATCAACTGCGGAGGAGGATTATCATGCTTGGCCAAATCTACCACTACTTTGGCCAGCTTATCGGGATTGCCCAATTGTTTCCCACTCTTAGCTTTTCTTGCTGCTCTAATTGGTTCAAACAATTCGTCGTAGGCATCTATTGATCTGTCTGCTCTGATCATAGAACGACCAGCCCAATCAGTACGGAATGATCCAGGACAAATGGCAGTCACACGAACACCAAATGATGCCAATTCTGTGCGCATCACATTTGAAATGGCTTGCAATGCAAATTTACTACCGCAATAGTACGTGATACCAGGCATAGTGATGAGTCCACCCATAGACGACATGTTGATAATAAACCCGCTTCGACGCTTTCGAAACAATGGAATGAATGCTTTAGACACGGCTACGACAGCAAACACGTTGATATCAAACTGGTCACGCATTTCCTGAAGGGACGACTCCTCTAGCACTCCTTCGTGTCCATACCCAGCATTATTTACCAACACGTCCACAGGACCATATTTCTTATCGGCTTCTTCTACAACACTTGGAACCTTGTCGAGGTCAGTCAGATCACAGAGAACGATATGAACATCTGGCAAAGCCTCGGCCAGTTTGGCTCGTGCTTCTTCGGATCGAACAGTGCCAATCACTTTATGACCTTCATTGATAGCAGCTTTAGCAATGGCGAGACCAAGGCCAGAATTTGCTCCGGTAACGAAAAAAATCATTCTACGATAAAAGATAGAAGGCTGAAAAGGCGGCTGTCAAAGAAATATAAGTGAAAACGAAAGAGTTGTGGTTGTTCAGACTACCTTTTATATTCGGAGTTTATTAGCATGCGGAGATAAATCAAACACAGGTTATTTTCGGTATTCCGATAAATCCGCTTTTGAAAATCTTGCAAATAGAGAACAGTTCCCACAAATATTAGGTTGATGTTTGGCTCAGAAATCACGTTAATAGGGCAGAACTATCAGCAACCATGAAACTGACAGTTGCTACCTAATGGCATCGATGCTATCGGTATACCCCTGCTTGCGACATGGGTTTTACATGTAGTATATTCATTCGCCTTGAAAAATTCATATCATATCAATCATCTTCAATTGCTTCAATCTCAATTTGACTGGGCTCTGGCCATTCTGGACCAATCAGGTCCATAACCCCGTCAATGCCATCCAATAATGCAGGGACCTTGGACGAGTGCTTTTGAAGTAAATCAACATATTCCTTTATAGTTTCAAGAGCAGAATTCAATCGAGGATCATCGTACTTTTCAGGTTAGAGTATTTCTTTCCAATTAAATGTCGTTTCAACTTACTTGGCCGTCTCCTATAGTTTGTTCTTCATAACCGATATCCTCAGGACCATCAGCGACATCACGCCTTGTAGCTTGCACGGTTGCTACGAGTTTATCGACCTTAACGTTAGAGAGAGAATACGGATCTTATATGATTATACTTACTGATTTGAATGAATTGGAATTGAATTGTTCTGCGCTTTGGAAGTTCTGTCTGATCTTCTCGAGATAATCAGCATCGGCATCTACTTCTCTATTCGGCGGTTAGTAAACGGACAAAGAAGGCAGACACACGCATTTAGCGCCTAGCAAACCATTCATTACTTACTGTTCTTCTTTGGAAATCTCACCCTCCAATTGACTAATTTGTTCCATCAATGGTAAAAGCACTGTTTCCAGATTGGCCTTGTACTGCTCATTCATTTCATAATTAAATAACCCATCACGACCTCGAGGTGGGATTGGAACGTTTCTTAGACGATCAGAAAGCCTAAACAGTTAGAACATTCGATTTTATACTTTCTTAGCATATGACTCACCCTGTCACGATGGCTTGAGTCATTCTCTCAAACTCTTTACGTCTTGATTCGTCCGAAATATGCTCTACAACCTGCTCAACGCTCTCATATAACAAATCCATAACATCTGCAATTGCACTATCATTCATCTGTTGCCAGGTTCTGTTAATTCTACGTGAAGATAGTCGGGCTGAGAATGGCTGTATGATATCGTGTCGTTGACTCTCTTTGGAGACGCGACCTCCTCTTTTTCGGCGCGTTTGACCCTGACTACCATGCTCGGAGTTCGGAGAATTACTGCTCTAAAACTGTTAATATCAAATATTCGTTGTAAATATCTTGTTGTCTTACATACCATTTAGCATGGATCTGATGATGTTAGTTGACAAGCTTATAATTCCCACTATCATAACCTTAAACCATAAAAAGCTATCAGCAATGTCATCTAGACCGGAGATTCCAAAGTAAGTGAAAGAAGGTGAAAAGTACGGAATTAAACTGAATTCTGATTACTAATCATTAGAACTGTTCTTAATAAGCTGATTTTCTTCACAGCTGCTATGATAATTGCTCCATTGACGACGTTTTTCCTAGTTCAGAACCTCATTTCTGACAATGCTATTTATTCTGGCGGTTCGGCTGCTTTAGTGGCTAATGTCGTTCTTATAAGTTACGTAGTTGCAGCTTTCATGGAAGATATTGATCCTGTAGCTAAGGAGAAGAAGAAGGACTAAGGCTATATTGTGTAATAAGACATTAAAAAAGGATTTTTATAATAATTTAATATTTTATGGATTTTCTAATGATAATGAACTTATGTTCATATTAAATTATTGTTGCTTTACTTCAACTGTTAACTGCCTAATATACACCTGGAATGATCCGGAATGGCACCTTCTCCTTATATTCAACCCACAACTCCTTGTATTTTTCTGAGCATTTCTCCTCATCTCGAGTCTCTCTGTGGATCAAAAGACCAGCAAAAAACACCACATAAAAGTAGGTAATTGGAGTTTCGTACTCAGTCGGTAAACTATAAGCCCATGCCATAAGCCAGTCTCCACAATAATTGATATGTCTAGCGACTCCCCACCATCCAGAAATTATTAGCTTATTACCAGCTTCATTCTGAATATATTGCAAATTTTTAGCCGATTCTTTGCCTTTTCTGAATGCATCTTTCTCATTGTTAGAGAGACGAAACACCAGATAGCCAGCAACGTAAACTAAAACGATGTTGAGTGCTCGCATTAGACCCAGATGAACAGGGAAATCGGCAAGATATCTAGCTTGTAACGTGTAAGTGAACGGTACCAAAGTGAGATCACCAAATGAAAGCATGAACCCAAAGCCATCCGTATGTATATCTATCATACTGACGATACCAGACTCGTAAAATGTTCCTTCAATGACATAAAATCCTTGGAAAATCAGTACTAATATCATGGAAATGCTAACATATCCAAACTTTAGCCATTGGTGATGAGCCATTGAAAGATTGATGATCAGCCATAGTAACAAGCCAGGTCTCATTTCACAAAAGGTCTTGATATCAAAGCTTCCAATTCGAGGATTCAATTCTCGCCCAATATACCAATCGTATATAATGCTTCCGGTATTGCCTCCACTGGCCAACATGGGTTCTTTTTGATGTAAGAAACTGGCAACATAGACATAAGTAGCCACAATAATACTCCACAATAACGAAGAATTAAGCAATTCTAAAAAATGGTCATATATATATACCAATTCAGGAAGTTGTCCACGTGTATAGAGGGCCCGAGAACTAATAACCGACGCCAATATTATAGTCACCAGAGTTCCATTGAATTTATACTTGAGCTTAGATCCATCTCTCAAAGTGGTTCCATAAACGACTGTCCCCGGTACAATAATATCCAATAAAACCAAAGAAAAGAACCATGTAAGGTAAACCAGTACAGCCTTCAAGGAGATGAGTTTGGCAGTCTGAAACCTGGCTATATATGGATCAAGCGAGTACCAAGTAGCAGGACATCCCTCGTCATTACAAGTAAAATAAAAGATATTCGCCAATAAAGGGAGTCCTACCGAAATAGCCGAAGCCCCTACTACACCTCCAAATTGCTTGGTTTTGGTGTGAGGGTTCAGTGTGCTCATTTGTGTGATTTTTCACTCAGGTTTGGATGATTCTCAGATGATTCTTCATCACATCGCCATGCATCAGCAGCTATCACTGTATGGCGTTCTTGCGAACGACAACCTCGAACTCACACTGCAGAGTTTATCTGCAGTAGCAGGAATGGATCCGCTTCGTGTTCTTGAGCATTGTATATTATGGATTCCTAAATATGGCTATAAACCGCAGCTTAAGGCTGGAGAAACCAATCAAATAGAGCAATATCGTATTACTATGGTGACGAATTTGAGATCTGCTGGTCTTGATGAAGAGCATTTGAAGCCGTTCAAAGACGCCAAAGATTCTCTGGAGAAATTGCCCTGGTCGTTGAATATCAATGAGTATCCTGAAGCAGGTAAACTCAGCTTTCTTTCACAGAATCAATATTCTACTACTGTAGAACAAGGAAATCCTTTCACCTTGATTGACCAACTTCAATATAAATTCGATAGTGAATATTGGGCTCAGGGCTACGAGTTTGTCTTCAAGGACGTTGTACTGAGGATATTTCGAATACTGGTGACTAAGACCGTGTACGATTCGTCCATGAAAAGCTCGAAAAATGCCGAAAATGACACGGAAATGTCGAATTCTGGCGAATCAGTTTCTCCAGACTTTGTTCTTTTGGATTCGTCCAAAAAATGGATCGTCAAAGTCTACGTTAATGTCCAAAATACCACTGATCTGGAAGGAGTAGCCGATGCGACATCTCAACTCGAACGATTTCAAACAGAAATGGCGCCGTTGTTTGATCTCATTATTCCTGAACGTCGGAGCTTTAATTCTACCTACAAGGAGTGACTTGTTACGAAATTGCATTATATTATTTGCATTATTTATGTCCCTTATTCTTGGACAGCTTGGACTTGCTTGCTTCGATCTTCCTGCGTTTCTTTCGCAATTCCTCTTCTCTTGCTTGTTTCTTCTCAAGCCCATGCTGCATTTTGTTGTACAGCTTCTTCTGTTTATTTGACATCATCATCGTCTTGAGTTGCTTATCTTCTTCAGCAGCAGCATCCTCCGGTTTTCTCTTCTTTGAGTTCTTCTCTTTTTTAGCTGGCTGTTCTGAATATTTGCGACCTGCAACTTCTTGTTCCAATTCTTTCTGCATCTCAAGAGTCTCTTGATCTTCTTCGTCTAATTCGTCCTCCTCCTCATCTGGTTCGCCATCTTCGACTTCTTCTTCCTCGTCCTCTTCAACGTCCTCATCATCGTCCTCCAAACGAGCTTCGGGATCATAACCAGCACCATCACCCCAAGGACTCAAGTGAGGAGGAAGAGACTCACCAATGGCATACTCAGAAACAGGCAACAACTTGCCCTTATTTATAGAATCGAATACCCATTGAGGTTGGATATATGTTCGTCCAGGCACTCTGGTTGAAAGTGCAGGACGATCTGAAATCTGATGCGTTATTCCCGACAAATCAATATCTTTTGCCTCATCTTCCAGCTCATCTAAAGAGCTTTCAGATACGAATTTTCCGCCAAATGCCAAAATTAAAAACTCCAAAATATCTAAAGGAACTTCTCGACCAATGAAGAATATAAAATTACTGAAAAGCTGGTTTGTTTCTGAGTCGTTCACCTTTGGCTGTGCAAGAACGTCACTAGCAGCAGCTTCAGTTGCAGGAAGAGCTTCGAACTCATCTAGGTTCTCCTGTTCCTCATCTTCAGCTTCATTTTCCTCCTCAGCTTCTTCAGCTGTGTGTTTATCCGCATCAAGAGCTGCATCCAACTGAACAGCCTTGACGGAATTTGAATTGGAAGATGGTTTGGCTTCAGCAGCTGGCAACAATGCTGAACCGTCAGCTTCCTTTGATTTTAAGATATATGCCGAGATTCCACCAACGCCCATGATTTTCTCTTTGTTAATGGGAGGAGGATAAACCAAACCTGCCTCAGTATACAATCGATAAAGCACAAATGAAAGTAAAGTGGTGTAGAACTCGAGAAATGTGAGCATGACACGGAAATCAATGTCAGAGGGGATATTTTGAGGAAATCTGAAGGGCACTAACCACATGATTTCTTGACCTTTTACGACTGCCTGGTAGTAGACACCTTTAATGCTGACAAAAACTTTCTTCAAGAGGCCCTCTCGAGCAACATAAGCCATCCATTGGTTGCATAGCTTATCTGCATCCTCGGTAACTTTTTGTGAAATTGTATCGGTAGCCGGCATAGCAGCAAACAGAAAAAGCATACAGAGAGGATCATCGAGATCTCCTAAAGCATCGAAAAATGTGGGATAACGTTCTTTGATGATATGATCCAATTTGTATTGAGGTCTGTTGTCATTCAATCTCTTAGCTCCAGTGATATCACCTCGACCCAATGCCTTGGATAACTTTCTGGCAAATACCTTATGGTCTCTAAATTTCTGAATAACAGGTTCATGCAAGAGATATTGAATATCTTTGGAATAGTAAAAGGTGGTTGGAGCTGTAGAGCCCTTATTGGCCTTCTTCTTGTTCCGGGGTTCTCGAGGATAAATGCCCTTAAAAATGCATAATCTTCTGAAATCTGCTAAAGAGATTTGCAGTTTTCTAATCGCCTGAGTCCTTGTGATGTAATTTTTGGCGGCACCTGCTTGGCCCTTTTTCTTGATTCGAGCCATGATGAAATTGTTGGAGGAGTAAAAAAATTTGGCTCAGCTGAAATTTTTTTTGATGAGGCTGAAACGGCGTGAGCTCAGAATCGAGAGCGAAGAGCATAACAGAGAAATATGGAGCTATCCTTTTGAATTATTTTACTAACTGGATTGGAGTGGAATGAAGGCTTTTTATACTTTTGGACAATTTACGGAGTAATTCAAGACGGAACAATGTGCACTGAAGACCTGTGTTCTACAGCCATAATGCCCGGCCATGCTACCTCACAGAGAATTGTATTTACGTTATTTTAAATATAAAGCATAAATACAAAAAAACTTCATCACATGTGCTCAAGCCATTTTGTCATTTTATGTAATTTATGCGTATTATCGTAGTTTATCCGAGAGTCAGTCTACCAGTCAGCCTCAAGCTCTGATCCTTAGCACAAAGTTCACAACAACTGCTGCCAACAAGAAGAAGCATAACATTGTAGGACCAAATCGGTCATCATATGGCCCAGAACCTCGTCGTCTAATTGCGGCTGCTCGCCAATGATAGGTCACAAGTGCATATGCCATAGTGGCCATGGCTATAAGGGTGAAAAGTCCAGCAGAAACTCGAGCTACCTGGTCTCCGAAATTCAATAATCCTACAGCCAAACCTCCCAGAATAACAGTGAAATTGAGCCAAGACAGAAATGTTCTCTCATTGGCGAAGAAGACTTTGGGCTCTACTCTGGTTGGCAGAGCTATTCTTTTACCTAGACGGTTAGAAACAGAGAACAGGCAAGGATATCCAAATGGCAAGCATGGCTTTTATATAAGAATTGAACAATTAGCTATTCCGGGAAATAACCAGCTGATATCTACAGTCTTTTGATCTTTATAGCTCTCTATACTTCATAGATAAGCCAATCAATAGACAGGCCACAACTGCCAACGGAATTGCACTAAATAAACCTCATACAATACGAAATACCAATAAATCCAAACCACCCTCAGAAAATCCACTTACCTGGTGCTGCATGCAATAATGGAGCCGTCGACATGATGATCGGATGCTTCGAGTGTAGTTCGAGAGTTGAATTCCTTGACAATCAACCAAGAGCGCACGTGGGTTGGGTTCACGTGACCCTCTATAAAACTGATTTTTCACCATCGAACTCGGATCTCACTAGCATCTCAATGAATATTACGCGTCCTCTTTGGCAAAAAGTGTCAGGAAGAGAACAAATTTCTGCCTTGTTGTCTAAGCCTACATGGTCTATTACAGAACTTTTCCATGCCGAAAACAAGCCCGCCAGTAAAGCAGATGCTGAAGGTTTAAGTTCTGCACCGACCCCGGAACTTCTAGATAAACTCCTTCGACAAGCTGGTCTTCCTACCGTTGAAAATGATAATGAAAGACAGAAATATCTTTTGAGCGTGCTTGAGCGCCAGCTGACATTTGTGGAGCATATTGCTGCGGTCGATACTGAGGGTCTGGAACCTTTAGTTCGAATGACCGGTGGACCAATTGAAGCGACTTTAGAGAAGATCACAAAGAAAGTGGACGCAGCTCCTGAGACACAAGGAGAAAAGAGTTGGAAACCTGTTGATTTGGCTGCTGAAAGAAACGGCGACTATTATGTGCTTCACGAGAGTTTACGTCATGAGGATCAAGTCAACTGAGGTTACATGTAGCATGATGAGATCAAATCGACTGATGTTACAATGAAGCATTACGTCTTGCATAGCATTGCTTTTTTGCATATGAATCTACTGTAAAGTATAAGTATTTATATATTCTTGGATATGAGAGTTTTCACAACTATTACTTTGCACCTCTTTATAATATCTACATTCTATTTACAAAAATGCCAAAATGTTCTTGTACAATTCGACCAACCTACCACACTCTTCTATGCTCAAATTCCCATCGTCTTCTGGCTCGTTCTCCACGAATTCGTTCCTGAAAGTAGTATCCACCAGCTAAACCAGCAATACACCCACCTAGATGACCAGCATGATCAAATGCCGATCTTCGCATCATCAACCCTGCAGTACTGTACACAATGCTGGCTAAAAATACATACCAAGTGTTGAGGGGGATCGGAATAAAAAACAGAAAGACCTTCGAAGCCGGTGAAAGGAACGAGAAGATGCCGTACATCGAAAAAATAGCACCACTAGCACCTAAAGATGGGATTCCAGTGAAACTTCGAGCTAACACAGGAAACAGAAGTGATCCCAGACTGGAAATTACTGCTGAGTCCAAATAGGCTTGTAAGAACAGATCTGAGCCTAGCCAACGGGCTACCGGCAGACCAAATTGATACAAAGCAAACATATTCAGACCAAGATGCCAAAATTCCTGCTGACTGAATGCACTTCCGATCATCTGACTAAGACGAAATTGTTGATCTTTATGAAGAAGACCATGTCTGTACATGAATCTTGATCCAGCCCGGGATTTCCAGGCAAAGAAACCAGCAAAATTCAACGCAGCAATCCCATAAAGCACTAGATCCGGTCTTCTTTGTAGAGATTTAAAGCCAGGAAGTGAAAAAATCAGTGGAATAACCACACTATTTGCCACAATCACCGCTGCCGTAAAGGCCAACGGTATCTTGAACATCCTCCATAGTCCCCTTAATCGCTGTTCACTCCCTTCTCCATATCCGCTGCCACGATAGCCTAGATCTCGATGAGTCGCCATTCCTCGAGATCCAAAGCTCGCAGGAAATCGGCTGTTTTTATGCGATATTCTAACAGCTGTACTCCATAGACTTCCCGTCTGCTTCCCTTTAGAACGATTGATCCAATGCTGATATCCCCTCGAAGAAGCCACTATGGATTTCTGGTTCGCACAGAAGAACCCAGGACTTCTTAGTATCCGAACAGCATTATTGAAAAAGAAGCCTTGTTTTGCCAAAGAGCTCATGGTATGATGGGAAATTGGGCTGGCTATGAGAAGGTTGAAAAAACACAGCTGGAAGAATCGACGAAGTTGGGCAAATTCTCGATTTTTCACTAAAGTTATAATTAGGAAATTCAATAATTTCACAGTTATATGAGTTGCAAGAAATGTCTTCAATTTCCTCTGTTGTATTCTACAATCTTTATTAATGCATAGTTCATAATTTACTCAACTTCTCCTTCCTCTTCATCAATATCAACTTGTCGCTTTCCTCCAAGTCGTAGACTCTTAAGCGTTTCTTGTGTGACTTGTTTTTGGACCTTAGCTTCCATACGTGCGATTTCTTCTTCGGCTGATGCTGCATCTTGTTTGGCATACTCCATCACTAGACGTCTACCAAGCAAATGTGTACCTTGAAGTGCTTTCATAGCACTTTCTGCTTCCTTAGAAGTAAGGAATTCCGCAAATGCAAATCCACGTGCAGACTTGTCGAACTTTTGCGGCATTCGTAACGACCTCAATTGACCAAACGCACCCAAAAGTTTCTGAATATCCTTTCTATTTGACTCAAAAGGAATGTTCTTGACAATGACCTTTGTCTTCGCCTTGTCAGCACTTTGGAACTTATTGCCATTCTCCTGTCCTCTGTGAGATATCTTAAGCTCAAGCTTATGTCCATCTAACACATGCCCCTGCATAGCATCCACTGCGATATCGGCATCGTCTTTTGTTCGAAACTCCACAAATCCAAATCCCATACTAAGAACTTTACCCGGCTGTTTGGAGTCAGGCTTGAATTGAATTTTGGCACTGGCAAAGCCCTGTAGTGGCTTGAATGTCTTCACCAGATCTTCTGTACTAGTGGAAAAGTTGAGATTCTTCACAAATACCGAAACTGTAGGGCCAGTGTATGCAAGACTGTCAGCTTCTTCAGTGTTGTCGGCATTTGCTCCGAATATCTCCGATGAGGATATTTTGGTGCTCTTGACTACTTCTGCTACCTGTCCGTCATCCGCAGGCTCAGTCTGCTCCTCAAATAATCCTTTCGGTCCTTTCTCAAGATACAATACAGTTGTCTTGAATCTCCTATATGCAAGTTTAGTAAATGCAGCTCGTGCTTCAGGGGCTGTTTGAAAAACAACCATAGCTATTCCTCCATCGGGTGGCATAAGAACTCTGTTCAATTCCCCATATTCCGAAAACAGCTGAGTGATCTCTTCGATATTTGTATTAAACGGGAAATTCTTCACTAATATCACACGATCAGATCTTTCTTTGCTGGCAAAACTGTCTAAATCAACTCCTTTGGATTCAAAATACTGTTTGATATTGTTGATCATTGATGTCTCAGCTATTGCCTGTTTCACGGCACTCTCAGCGGAATCTGGATTGATAAGCTCTGATTTAGATATACCCAGACGATTAGCTACTGAATCCATGACTGCATCGCTATTGAGATACAGACTATTCCAGTTAAACTGCTGTTTGGCTGCATCTGCTTTTCTCTTGAGTTCTCTCTGTTTCTTTAATGGTAGGTTTTTCAAATCAAATTCATCTAATCGATTGTCGGCCTTCTTTGGATCCGCAGCTATAACGTGCAAAATTCGGCCATGGAATGAATTTCCATCCTCACATTCGTAGGCTGATACCGCATCGCTGTAATTGGCAAACTGTACATAAAGAAATCCTTTGGATTTACCTGTTTTTCGATCCATTGGAAGATGTACTTCTTCTAGTTCGCCATACTTGCTGAACAAATCTCGGAATTCATCTTCAGTTGTGTCATATGGGATATTCCTAAGAAACAGCCTGCCAGTTTCATAAATCTTATTAATAGTACGCTCTTGTTCAGACAGAGGTTCAGGAGGATCAACAGCTGCAGGTACTTTAGCAGATACTTTAGCAGGTACTTCGGCAGGTGTTATAGGCTCGGCAGAATCAGGAGTCGTTTCCTCGACTTCTTTAATTCGCTGACTTCTCATACGAAGCCATTCCAGATCAGATACAGATTCGTCTTTGGCCAGATTATGTGGAGGTTCTGCTTGGACCTCGTCGTCCAAATTTTGCGTCTCGCTAAGATCTTGATTATCGTCTGACGGGCTAGGTTCTCTCGCAGCATCATACTGTGAGAGGGAGATCATTTGTTCCTCGTTCTCTTCAGGCGATTCATCAGCGCTCGACTTGCGAGCGGGTAATTGCTCATATTCACCGTCACTTCCAGTATCATGCAAAGGAATCTGTTGGTCGTCAGTGCCTGTGATCATGTCATTGGCCCACATTTGTTGAGCTTGTCTAGGTTTCATGAGATTCAAGTATTCTTGTAACTTCTCGTCTTTGGCCGAAGTTTTCTCTGCAGGCCTTTTAACGTCTATTTTAGGCTTTTTCACACCATATAGATCATCCCTATGATATGAACGCTTATGATTTTGGTTTTCCTTTAGAGATTTGGCTATATCGACTTGAATCTTTGTAGTGCCAATAAACGTGCTATTGAAGTATTTGACCGCTTTACCAGCCACTTCTTCATTATCATAACCAATAAATGCAAATCTTCTCGATCGACCGTCTTTAGTTTTCATTAATTTACAGTCTGTTACCAAGAACTTGGAGTCGTTCGGACCATTGGAGAAGTGATCTTTCAACTTCTTATCATCCACATTCAGTGGAATATTTTTCACTATTATTCGAGACCTGAATATTAGCAATGACCTTCAAAATCAAATATTCATCAGTATTACATACATATTGTTCGTTTATTCAGCTAAAAACATGCCTGTCGAATAAAAAATTTCAAGCTAAGAAAAAAAATCTCAGCCGTGCCGTTTCTTTAAATCTCCAAGCTGAACAAAAAATGAATCATTCAAGCAAAATGACTGATACAAAACGATGAGTACGAAGAACACAAAGTACAAAAGTTAGAATTATTACGCATACAGAAAATTTAAATAAATATATCGGCATTCACGAAAGAATCTGCTTCGCCCAGTCTCCTAGTAAATGCCGTGTCAAAAACGGATGCTTCAGTGCCTCTGCTGCAGATGGCCGCTTTCTACGATCTGGCGATAACAAAGACATGAGAAACACAACCACTCCGTTTTTGATTCCCAGTTTATCAGATACAAGTAGCGAAAGGATGGTTGGTGGAGTGTTTTCTTTGGCATGGAGATTCATACCTGGCTGCATTAGTTTGAGAGAACTATCTTCCAGCGAGTAGTCCTCTAAGCCACCAATACTGGCTACAAGCGAGTTGACTGCTTCAACTCTTGTCATATTTGAACTTATTAGAGTCCATGGCTGACTGTGGTTCTGAGAGAACATACTATTAATGTATAGTTCGAGCAAAATGACTCCGACGCTCCAGACGTCGATTTTGGAGTCGAAATACGGATCTCCAAGCAGGATTTCTGGTGCGCGATAAGCAATGTTCGGCTGGACATTATCAAACATTTGTGCGTCTCCACTGCGTCCACCGAACTTGCAAAGCTCAGAGACCTTGAGCGCGTTGGAGAAATCCACCAATTTCAACCGGCGATTGTGTCCTGGTACCAGCAATATATGGTCTGGCTGAAGGTCAGCATGAATATATCCATGTTGATTCAAAGAGACTATTGCACAGAGAAGCTGTTTAGCGATTTTGGCCAATGAGGTATAAATTGCAGACGCAGCGTTGGATGCATTGGACTGAATGTCGTTGTTCAAAAGGGAATGTCGCTTCAAACTGGCACCTAAAAGCTCAGTTGCCAGCACCAGCTCTCCGTTGAAATTAAAAGCGCCAAGAAATTCTACAGCGTAAGGACTATCAGCCACTTCACGCAATACCTTAATTTCTTTATCGCCATCTTGTTCCTTAGCCTTTTGATATTTCTTCATTGCAATGGTACGTAAAGGTGACGAGAATTCTGCCGTCGGCGATACAGCTTTATACACGTGAGAAGAAGTGCCCAAACCCGCTATATCTACGACTGTATATTGACATATTATATCTGGACCAAGCGAGTGTTTGACTGGAACAAGCTTGGTATCTTTATCATGGTTTGTTAAAGCAGGACCCATGGTCGATAAAATATGAAGAAGCGTGTACACCAGGCGCTCTTAAAATGTTGTTAATATAACGCACTATCAAAGGTGATGACAGTGCCGAAAGTGGAAGCGATGCCCAGTACGATACCGTTGAGGGCCGATAGCAGAATAGCTAAGATTTCAGCCAGATATCACGTTCAGATATATATGGAGAAATGAATAGATGACCAAGCAATTATTGCTTTATAAGCTCATCAGTGATTCATTGTTCCTCCATATATATTTCTTTTCGAGACGTTTGGAGCACCTTGCAGTTGTTCTATTGCCATATAGCCGTTTGAAATTACTCCACATCCCGTGATTTTTGGCCATATGCAACAATTCTTCCACCGAGCAAAGCCCAAAAGGGGAACATTTGATAGACTCAAAATTGCTTTGTGAAACTAATTAGGAAAAATAGAGCCCAAAAAGTGCCGTATCAGTTGAGATGCGATGAGAGGCTGGACAAGACGATACCGAAAGGGGATTGAGAGATACTTTTGTTTAGCGGTTGAAGAGGATAAAGGATTTATTTTGCCATGGATTCTTGATATTATAAGGATATTTTCATTGAAATGAACTAAACAATTGAACAACTGATATAGAATTCCTGACG
Organism: Trichomonascaceae sp. B5901; assembly: GCA_037040845.1. Classification (NCBI taxonomy): domain Eukaryota; kingdom Fungi; phylum Ascomycota; class Dipodascomycetes; order Dipodascales; family Trichomonascaceae; species Trichomonascaceae sp. B5901. The sequence continues at coordinate 1,660,957 of JAXQHN010000001.1, forward strand.
ACAATCTGATGACGGCTGCGCTTCTTTGTGCGGCTACCGAAAGATCCGAATACGACTGCAGGATTTGTCCATATATTATTTCTATATTTAGATGTTTGATTCGTTTCAGTGTATCTCCATATCTTATTTTCTACGAGAGCCAAATATACCATAAAAATCTTGTATAAGCCATGTAACTTCTCCATCTCATCTCATCTTTCCATCTTCCACACCCACCATGTTATTAGTCCTAGTAAAACTAGTGATTCTATGGCTGCTGGACAACGCTTTGCCGTATTTTCACTCCGTAATTCCTGCCCAATATTACTCTGAAATCTTCGCATTCATTCAAAGAAGATTTTTTCAGCTTGCTTTGGATATTGTCCGTATTAGCATCGCGTATTCGGGGGTACCGCCCGTACTCAAGGTACCGTCATTTATTATGTCCAATCATGTGCTTCATATAGATTACCTTGTACTAGCCAAACTGTTCGAGGATCATGGCTATAATGCTCAATTTGTTTCCTGGAATACGTGTTTTTCGATACCGACACTGCGTCTACTACAGAACAAGCTTAGTCTTGCAGAGAACTGGAACTCCGACGAGATTGCCGGATTGCCTATAAAGGCTAATAATGATTGTAATGCGTCTATATTTAATAATCTTTGTTTCGATCATCAACTAACTTTTTAGGTTTTGTATTATTCCCTGAGGTTTCTCGTTTTGACGCCGAACTTCGCGATAGTCAGAATGCACTATGCTATGCAGCCGGTGCGCCGGAACTCAATAACTTATTATACCCGAGAATGACTGTTTTTGTGCATACTACACGGCAATTGTTCGAGAAATACCAAATAAAACATGTCTACGATGTTACCTTGAAGTACGATACCGGTATTACTTGGAGATCACTTTTACTTCGAGAACCAGTTAAAGTCACTGTGCATGTTCGTCAGATAGATGTGTACCATATGCATCTTAATAACGAGAAGAAAGCTCACAGATGGCTAGAAAAACTATGGGTTTATAAAGATCAACTGCTTGATAGAGGAATTAACTAGTTTCTACTATTAAAATATACATCTACTCATATGCTAAAGACATAGTCGAACTTCAAACAGAATGCTAAAGACATGCTCGAATTACAAACAGAATAATCAAGGATTAAAATTTGTAGCAGTCATGACGAATCGACCTCAGGCGCAGTGATGATAAGCCAACTCTTAGCGCGTCACAGCGATCATATATTCACTTTCGAAACGGCTTCGGCAAGATCATCAACTGTTTCGTTAGATTCCTGAGCGACGTTCTTGTCCTCTTCCTCCTCTGCATCGCGAACCACCGATTCTTTCTCGTCCTCTTCATCCTCTTCCTCTTCGTCCTCTTCTTCTTCTTCAGATTCTTCTTCCATATCGTCCAATTCGTCCAATTGACCAAGTCCTCTATCAGAAAACAAAGCTACCAATTTCTCTATTTGTTCGTGATCTTCTGAAAACCTATTGCCGTTCAGTTCCAACTCCTTGAGGTTAGGCATATTCTTCTCAATTGCAGTTACCAGAAGTTCCAAACCACGGGGATCAATCTCATTATATTGCAGCTTCAATAGTTCCAGCTTGTGCAGTGCGGTAGCGTCATGTAAAGCTTGGCCCAGAACAATACCACCGTTGGCAGACAACAAGCAGTCACTGATAGTAATTTCCTTGATATTTGACCACTTGCCCAGAACTTTGCTTAAAGCCTGAGTTCCTGTTAAGGTGAAAGTATTGTCATGGAGATCCAAAGTTTCCAAATGCGGAGATGCTGATAGTCCATCCAAGAAAAGAACCCGGACGCCTTCTTTTCGAATACCATTCTGATACAGACGGATGGTTTTTGTGGTACCATGAGCAGCCAGGAATTTGGCCCAAGCTTTCATTGAGCCGTTTTCAAGACGGTTTCGACCACAAATTACTGTTTGCAAAGGAACCTCCGAATTGGCCGATTTTTTCTCATGGAACAGTTGTTCCAGAGCCAGACCAATACGAGCACCGGCTTCAGGACCCAGGCCGTTATTAGTCAAATATAAGTGTCCCAGAGGAGTATGCTTAGCCAGAAATGACTCCAAAGGCTTGATAGTAGCAATACCAAAGGCATTGTCCGAGAGATCAATGGTGTGGAGTTTCTTGCACTCCAACAAGCTGGTCAAAAGAGCTTCTAAAGCAGGAGGAATTTCTTCTCGAAGACGACCGGTGAAAATGTCAGATAAATCAGCCACTTCAAGTTCGTGAAGATTCTTGAACTCAGATGCAAGCGCCTCGCTGGCTTTGACTCCAAGCGTGTTTCCCTGTAGAGAGATCTCCTTGACGGATTTTAAAGCTTTCAGCTCCTCGATATAGGGCTTGACATCTTCGGCAGAATCCAATTTGAGACCCTTGCCTTTGATGGAGAATTTCGTTTGAGAATCAGTCATGTATATTAATGTTTCTAAGGATGTTTGTGTTGGTGAAGAAGTAAAAGCACAGACAAAAAGTCGGTGGATCAAAAAAAACGGTCCAAGATGACGACAGCAGTAAAAACAACAGCTTTATAACAACGACAGCCGCAGTCAAACTACAGCAAAAGCACAAACTTACGCTTATTACATAAAAAAAGTCATTATTTTCCCTCCTATGTACTTCTACTTCTTCTTAGGTCCTCCAAACGGCGATCCAATGTCCTTTCCTCGCAATTTCACCCCAATAATCCTCTCGATTTTACCCAAAACTTGCTGGTTCGGCACCGCACGCCCTGCCTCATAATCGTTGATGACTGTGGGCTTCTCATTGATTCGAGTGGCAAGCTCTTTCTGTGTCAAACCTTTGTCCTGACGGCCCTTCTGCATGGCTCTTCCAACCTCCATACCGATCTTAGCCGGAGGTGCCACCTCATTTTCTCTATCGACTTTTGTCAAATGCTGACCTTCTGAAGATCCTGATTTGTTACCACCTGCTCCATACTTTTTATCTATCGAGACGACATTTCCGCTTCGTTTGGCTGCGTTGATAGCACCTTGGTTTCTTGCTACTGTTGCTCGAGGTCCACTATTTCCATTACCTCGTACTCCTGATCCAACATATGTCACTGAATCCCAGTCTTGATCTGCCATATTTACGATGATTTCGTTAAGTCAACTATGCTTGTTTGGTTTTCGCTTCTAAAGTAGTTGAGAAGATGATAGAAATATCTCAAACGCAGCCAAGTTTCGTTTCGTCACTATGACTGCTTAGTAAGCAGAATCCAGCTCTTCAAAATTCCAGCAGCCAAATCATTCAAATTACCACACTCTTTTGCTCAATAAATGAGCAGTGAACAAGAACACAATGAGGCATTTTCCTTATGTATTCCTCAGAAACAATCATATGATGATCATATAGATACAATTGCCAGTTTAAATGGTCGCGACACGTTATTTTATGATGAAAAAACCAATCTTTTCGCACAACTAGACCTGGAATCGGCCAATATCAAGGAACAAGATCTTGCTAATTTCAAAATAAACATCAGTGTCAAAGTCTCTGGATATCAGAAAAATCCTGTGCTTAGTGGTAGGTCGTCCATGGCTTCAGATAGGGATTCTGTGAATAGCAAAAAGAGCCATGTCCGTACCTTTGATGTAGCCAACCTGACAGTCACCAAGGATCTCCTTGTACAACAGAACTCAAAGCATGCCATATGGAAAGTTCCACTTACTGTGCATCATCCTCGAACACGTCTTTCAAGTCCTACAATACGCGTAACTGCTTCAGGAGGTTTGGAAGAAGTGGAACAATCTCAGGACGCGGATGAAGCTGGCCAACAGCCTCAGCTTCTTCAAAGCTTGGAGCCTGTTTGGGGACCAGGATATTTCACATCTTTGAATCAGAAACATAGTACCTGGCAATATTCGCGGAAGAAGAAGCCCACAGTACCCCATGCATCAAATCAACCAATTGCTACGACTAACTCTAGTAACGCTAATCTGCAAGGAAACGAAAACACTTTCTCTTCACAGAGTAAAGATAGCAAAGGAATTGATGAAGCTCATCAAAACAATTTTCTTGCAAAGCTATCCCTTCCTGTTCAATCAGCTGTCAACTTAACTCTTCTACCGTCAAAGCCACGAAGCAGAGCCAATGATTTGATCGCCATGTTAGAAGTTTCAGTGCCAGAAACCTCAAAATTTTCTGTGTCACTACAGCGTATGTCCCTGGAAGTAATTGATGGCTCAGCGACTCTGCTAGGCGAGCATAACCTGCCATTAGAATTGCATCCAGGTAATTGCTTGCTTTTCTCTCATCGTCTTACACTATCTGAAGTTCCACGTGGTTCTTCCAGGAAAAAGGTTGTCTCACTAAGCATAGAGTGTGAGCCTCTATCTGGGGCTGATTATATACCAAGAATATATACTAACTGGGATACAACGGTGGATTTTGATATGGATATTCCTAACGGGCATGTCACGAATGCGACACATGTCAAGACATTTACGCCGATGAATACGGCTACAGATTTCTCTAAGCAGACTCTTAGTGATAGGACAAACATGCCTCGGTCTTCTTCCAAGGCTGGTAGCTCTCCGTTCTTAGTATCACCAATAACGCCTGCTACACCATTTGGAGGTGTATCTATTGCATTTTCTGGGCCCAGCTCTGTCAAGGTTGGCGACCAGTTTACTTGGAAGGTATTTATTGTCAATCGGTCGGCGACTGTAAAGAACCTGTCTCTATTTTTCCAGGGACCCGACTATGAAAAAAGGCATGAGGTTCGTAAAAACAGCTTGCCTGCAATCGACTCATGTGCAGCTTTTTCTGTTGATCGAGCTAGTTTAGCATTATATGCTACACCGAGTAACTTTTCGGATATTGGGCTGTTATCTCTGGTAAATGACGTCCGAATCGGTCCTTTACAGCCTATGGGATGTTTCGAAACGGGAATCAAGCTGTTAGCATTATCTGAGGGTATTAATACGCTGGAAGGTGTTATTTTGGTTGATTTGAACTCTGGTGAGGGTGTTGACTGTGATAATCTTCCGGCAGTGGTAGTCAGCCGATAAAAAAGTAAAAACACTTATCTCAAGGCATATTGTATAGGCATAAGCTCAATTGCCAATTATTATATATTCAATGAATTTCCATCTCGTTGTTATTGTTCACGGAGTTTTCAGCCTGAATTTCACCTCTCCCTTCAACTTCCATTTAATCTCCACCTTCCAATCAATGCCAGCCCAGATTAGTGCTAGTGAATACTCTGCATCAAGTGTAAGTATGGTGGAAGCAGCGAATCACGTGCATACAAACTAATTACAGCCTATTTCTATTGAAAAATTAGAAAAAATCTGTGAAAATGCCTGTAAATCCGTAATAGAAGGACCGTATTCCCATGAAGAAAGCACTGAATGGGCCACTAAAATCATCAACCAGACAATCCAACAGCTCAAAGAGCAGACTAGAGGCTTTAAATTCATTGTATATGCGACGTTAATTGACCAATTTTCAACAGGACCCAAAGGAATTCGAACGTTTTCTGGTGCATATTGGGATTCCGACAAGGATGGCATATGGAACTATAAATACGAAGGCCAAGGAACAGACGTGATAATGAGCGTCTCATGGATAAGCAGTGCCTAGTAAAGGCTGCCATGTATAAACAAGTAGATTACTTTTATAAATCATGCATGCTATGTTGAAATGTCTGGTCCGGGTCGAAGATGTGCTGATGCGTTTCTGAAGAGCTGCTGCCACATATATGCCTCACTGAGTAGCAGTTCCACGTCTTTTTCAGTCCAATCCTTAGTTGGCAACGACTGGAGAAACATCATAATTTCCTGGAAGTCCATCTGTTGGATTCTATGCGACCATTTGACCAAAAAGGCTGCACATACATAGATATGGAACTCTGAGAACCCGTCTGATCCTTCTGCCATATATGTATCCCACATGCGGATGGTATTTTTGACGCTTATTTCTCTCATCAGTAAACAGTTCATCCATCGGAATGAGAATTGCATGAACTCGATGTTTTCGCTTTTGAGATGCTGATATAGCCCTACGTCGATCCGTTGCGTTAGATTGCCCAGTTCTGCCACCTGACGTTGAATACCTGGTTGTGCATGAATGTAATTATCCTGTATACCATCGAGCATTTTTGTCAGACACCAAAAGCTGTCTGCTTCTACGACATCGAGGACTTCTTTATGCAGTTTTCCGGGATCAAACTCTTCAGCTTCTCCATCAATATATGTAGCTAGAAAAGTCTGGAAAAAAGGCGTCACCAAATCATTAATGCCTTGAACATAACCTGAGGCCGGATGTCGAATGGCCCATAAATAAAGTATTCTTTCTAGTGCGCGTTGAGTTGCCTCAAAGCTGTATAGCTTTAGATGGGGATTGGTTCTAGGGACATCGATTGAGATTTGATGCCACATGGCTTGATTCAACCCTGATGAAAATGCTTGACTGATGCCATCCAGGTACTCTTTGCGCTTTCTAGCCAATGTCGAGACGCGTCGTTCAGCATTTGTAGGCAGATATCCAAGAAGAAGTTGCCATGACATAGGTCTGAGCTCGTCAGGTATGCCGTTCCAAGCCAGGCTCTTCAACTCACTCAAATTAACATTTCCTTTTTGCAACACCTTTTGGAATTTGCTGATTTTGGCCAATTTCGAATTGATTTCTTCTACATCTGCAACAGTATTGCCAGAAGTGTCGGTAGACAGTGACGTCGAGACTGAGTATAGAGAGTTAGCTGGGTCTCTACTTATACCTTCAGCTTGGTTTTTCACACCTTCTTTTCTCTGAATTGATGTGTACAAATCTTTTGTTGCAGACGAAGGTCTTGATATGGCCTCCTTGGCTGGTTGATGTTCAAGGCTTTTCTCAATTCTCGAATTCAGCACCAAATCATGATCAACATTGGCATCCCAATCGTCGTCCAAGTCGAAAAATGATGCTTTACTTTCATGAACACTGCTCACTTCCAAAGATGATCGGTTACTTGGTAAACTGGTTCAGTTAGTATCATCAGATCATATAACTATAGGTAGCATTCCTTCTTCCCTTATTTTGCACCATACTTACACTGCCTCTGATCTCAACGCATCAGCATAAGAATATGCTGCTCCTACAACTTTAACAGTGCTCTCTTTATCTGATGAGACGTCTACTTGGCTACTATCTCTCTGAGCAAATTTCCGAAAAAACGTCGATACCGGAGTTCCTCTACCTCCACTTTCGTCAAACATGTACTCATTGGAGCCTACAAAAACAGGTTAGAGATATAAATTTGTATGTTGTAATGGAACTTTTTCACTTACTTAGCTGAACCATTTCCTATACGATACAGTTAGTTAACTTGAACCTTTGCATATCAACATTTTACACTTACTGGACGGCTAGTTCCGTTTCTGTGAGACATATTGACAATTATACCACCTCCAATATACTCTACACAGAAGTTTGTTTCGTAAATAGAGTCTTATTGTCGACAACTGTCAAGTTCTAGTGGATAATTTGGTATTGTGGATTGAACGTGAATGTTGCCGGGCCAACCACACGTAAGCTTAGGAGAAGCGATCGGCTGAAAAAAATTATCATAGAAGAATAATTAGACAGTATATAAATATGGCAGCAGGACAGGTTTGCAGTAAGTATAAAAGTGACAGATAAAGAGGTAATCTCTAATTATAGAAACGATTCTGGCCAGCACTATTGCTAAACCCTTTATTGAGGAACTCCGTCTTGGTGTATCTCGTCTCGAACGGAAACCGCTTTTGGTAGGATTTCTGGCCAACACTGATCCTGCAGCTAAAATGTATGCCGAATGGACTGGAAAGACGTCGGAAGATATTGGATTCAAGTATGAGCTTCGTGTTGTTCAAAAAGAAGAGTTAGAAGAGGCTGTCTTGGAGGCCAATACCGACGATCATGTCGACGGAATCATGATTTACTTCCCTGTGTTTGGAAATACTCATGATCAATATATCCAGCAGGTTGTTGCACCGGAGAAGGACGTCGAGGGTCTTAGTCATATATATATTCAGAATCTTTATCGAAATGTAAGGTATCTGGATGAAGCCAAGACTCAGAAGAGCATACTTCCTTGTACTCCTTTAGCTACTGTGAAGATATTGGAATATCTTGGAATATACAATACAATCATACCATATGGAAATCGATTATATGGTAAAACAATTACCGTGGTGAACAGGAGTGAAATTGTAGGCCGTCCATTGGCTGCTTTATTGGCAAATGACGGTGCTACTGTCTATTCAGTAGATGTTACAGGAATTCAGAAGTTCACTCGTGGTGAGGGTCTTAAACAGATTAAACACCAGGTCACTGATACCACAGACGATTTACAGACTGCTGCTGGCAAGTCCGATGTTGTCATTACTGGTGTACCCAGTCCGAACTACAAGTTCCCTATAGAATATCTCAAGGACGGAGCTGTCTGTGTGAACTTTTCAAGTGAAAAGAACTTTGATCCTGAAGTCAAGTCCAGAGCTTCTTTGTATATACCGACTATCGGAAAGGTGACGATATCTATGTTGCTAAGGAATCTTCTTCGATTGATTGACAATAAGAACAAACGAGCAGAACAAAAGATATGATAGAACTTAGATATACTTGGATTACTCCTTAGATATACTTTTAGACTATAATGAAATGATGCATTCAACAGTACTTTGTCTTCTATCCACTCTTGTGCTTTTTGGCAGGTGCTTCTTCTTCGTCCATATCAAATCGTTTCTTTAGACCCTTCATTTTTCGTGTCTGTAGTTTACCAATATCCTGCTTGCCTACATGGATTCGTCCAACCTTGTCACCAATTATATCAGTATCGACGTTCTTCTTCGTCTTGGGCTCTAGCTGTTTGGGTCTCTTCATGGCTTCCTTCTCCATATCTGGATCAGCCTTTTGAATTCTTCCGATGCGAAAATCAAAACGAGGACCAATTTCATCGAGTTCCACTCTGGGGACTTTAGGCGTGCTGCTCTTGAATGTTTTAAGAAGATATACTCTGAAGTTGACCAAAGGTAATGGTTGACCGTCTTCAGCCGATTCACCTGTCGAGATAGAAATGACATGTTGCAAACCAGCCACATCCAGCTGATCAACAGTCTCACCTCGGAAAAAGTCTATAAATAAAGATTTGATCTGCATGTAAACAGGATGAGTGTCAAACAGAGGGCTCTGAAAGGACAACATGGGCTTCAAACCAACATGAAAGGTTGATTTATGGAAATCCTTCAAGAATTTGAAATTCTCCAGACGAAGCTCAATCATATCATATATGCTATAATTGAAAGTTCTTGCAAATGTCAGATTATTAGGACGTTTCTTGTTGGATGATCCAAACACTAGCAGCGAGCAGTCATTCTTTTCAGCAAAAAACTCCAAAGAAGAAGCATCTTCAAATGGCCTGATATCATTTTTCTTTTGAAATCTCTGGCAATGAGGCTTCTTCAATGCGCTGAGATCCACCATGGCATCGTGAAGTATCTGGTTGGAGTTTGATCCTGGAACGAACAGAGCTTTTTTGACATTTTCAACGAGCCTGGGCTCTCTTTTCTCCAGGGCTCTTTTAGATCGAGCATTTTTAGGCGTACTAAGATGTTAAAAGAGGTTTTGGTAGAAATGTCTTTGGCTAACTTACATTGTTTTCAGCATTGTTCAGTGGTAGAATGATGGAAATTTTTTTGAAAAAGTTTTGAACTTTTTATTTTTCAGCAAAGGTGAAATTTCAGCTCAGCTCAGCGATGAAATGAAAAATATTCAAAAAATTATATTATTTTAAAATTAACTAAATAAATAAATAGCAACAATGTCCTAATTGTGGTCATATATCACCTGACCCATATAACATGTGTTCGTTGATCAGCTCTAAACTCCAAAGAACGGATGTTGATAACTATCCTGAACTGTAAATGGAGCATTGACATTCAAAAAGTATAATGCACTAGCCGGATCTTGATCTGAATAGTCAAGTTGAGTTGCCAGTATGGGACTTGCACCTTCAGCTTCATTAGTCTTGCCAGGATCAGCTATTCCTTCTAACAGTGATCGAAAGTTTAGACCCCAAATCCATTTGCCCTGAAAAATCTTGAAAATCTTCTTTTTCAGTGACTCAATACTACTGGCATATTCCTTGGGTTCAATGCCATAATAGTAAAGAAAACAGTACATCACTATCAAACTCTGATAGACCAGGCAGTCACAGAAAGGATAAGTTGCTATAAGTTGAACATTGGTAAGTTCCAAAAGCTGCTCGACAAGGTCATATAGTGTATCCAAAGTCTCAAGGATCTTCCTACTGGAAAATTCTTCTTTGGTAATAAAAGGCTGGTGTAAAATTGACCTTGCAGCATACAGTATAATAGCACAAGCATATTCATCACGAGGCTCAAGACCAGAAGTTTGAAGCTCTGTTTCCAAGTCAGCATCTAAAGCAGTGATTCGACTATATGGAGGCTCGTCCTGACTTTGCTTTATATCCTTCAGAGTTCGAAATAGCTCACTAATTCGTGAAAGCTTTTGAAGATAAACTGAGCCATCATAGACTCTGTTATCAAACGACTGTGGTATAGGGCTTGGACGTGCAAGAGAAAAACTAGTAAGAGTAGTGGAATATTCTAGATGGACCCATGCAGTGTTACGGCTCACAATTTCGTTTTCATCCAGCTCTTCTTTAGGCTTGATATGCAATCCCATTCCATAGGCAATACCGACTGCCTTAAAAGTCTCTATCCAAGCGTCTTCAACATGACGCAAATATAGCAGATGCTCTATAGAGAGTATTGCTGCAAAAACAGTTTCTGGAGTTTCTACAACAATGGTTTTGAGCAAATTCCGGTAATTGTTGTAGAAGAAATTCGCTAAGTTTAATCGAGTTAATCCCGAAGCTCGAATTATTTCATGGTCCTCTGCCAACAAACGAGCCGACGTAGCAAAGATCATATTAAGGAGAACCCAATTATCCGGAATAAATGTTTCTTGTGCTTGACTGACCTGTTTGCCGCCTACAACCAGATTCAAGGTAGACCACAATGGGGTCGTCGATATACCATCATATAGCTTTGAATTTTTTAGGAAAATTTCCACCAAAACTCTCATATATTTCAGACTGAGATGACTATTTTTGAAAAATGCAGGGACAGCTTGCTGGTGATCATCAATTTCGTTTAGTCGAACAAAATCCGAAACCTCGTCCTTACTGAGAGATCCAAAATTGTTGAAGCTAGCTAAAAGTGCCATAGAAGAACCTCCTCCAAAATATTTCCCTTTGGCATTGAACATACTACATTTAGGACGAAGTAAAGAATTTGTAACCGGGCATGCCTTTTCAGTGGTGCTATTATCGTCGATATCTATGGCGATTCTTCGAAAAGTATGGGGAAATCGGCATGTAATAAACCGTTTTCGACACTGGTTACAAGGATTAGATCTGTCACATTTAATTTTACGTCTCCTGCATTCTGTACAGGAAATAGGATACGGCTGTCCTTTCTGCACGATGTCTTTCATGGCCGAAATGGAGCGATTTGAATGATTACAAATGCATGTCTTGATGTTAAGTATTAGACGGCTAAGGACGGAGATAACTCAACAGTGTAATTTATCATGGATTCAAGTCGATAAATCGTGGAAAAATCATTTTGAATTTTATTATATCGTGAGAAATTATATAATTGCTTTGTACGTTACATATGACATGTCTTATCTGTTGAATATAGATATGAATATTCTACTTTCTCAGGAACGACCGTTTGAAAACCTACGTGAACGATAACATGAGCCCGGTGTAAATTCCAAATCACCAAGAACTTTTCAAGCTTAATGTCACGCGTCGTCGTTAACTTGGCTACTCGAAGCATTATCAATGACTGCATTCTGTCGGTCTTCTTCATCAACCTCCTTTTTCTGATCCTCTTCGTCGCCTTCCTTTCCATTCTCTTCATAAACATAAACATTTTCTTTCACAAAAATCAAAGCTACGACAGAGGCAAATGCGTAAAACCCTACTGAAAGATAAAAAGAGTTCCGGTAGCGCAGAGCCAATGCCGTTGTATTGCTTGAATTAGTAGTATCTCCTACGATTGAGGCTGAAACTGCAAAAGACAATGCCGTGCCTATTTGTGCTGCCATCTGACTGGCACCTGCAACTACTCCCTGCATATGCGGTGGTGTAGGCTCAACCGTCATATTTAGATAATGGACAAATCCGGTGCAACAGCCAATAGCAAGAATTATCTGCCCAGCAATGCCAAACTCGTAGTAGGAAACAGAATTGTAGTTCAATCGAGTCAAAAGAATAGCTCCAACCAGAGCTACAATTTTTGCGCAAAAGTTGGTCCATTTTTTAGAAACGGTTCCATAAAGGTGACTCCATGTGTATGACGCAACCAGTATACCGCTGGTAGCTGGCAGACATCTAAGGCCGGCAATAATAGCTGAACTGTTCCATACCTCCTGAGACATCTCTGCCGTCACTGATATTGTAATGAAAATACCGATATAATCAGCAAGACAGCACAGTATCATGGCTGGCACATTGGGGATCCGGAATATCTGCAAAGGCAATAATGGCAGCATCTGTTTGGTGTACTTTATTCTCATAATAAAATAGCCCTCCCATAAAAAAAAGAAGCTTACTGTGAGTACTCCCACTATGATTGACACATATGCTTTAGGGCTACTCCAGCTGGTGCCACCTTCAGTGAAGCCTAATATTATGAGAATTGTGCCAGAGATGAAAAGAAAACTACCAGGGAAATCCAGAGTTTTAATAGACAAACCTGACGGTTTCACAGGCTTCACTACAAGTATAGCAAGGCAAAAAGCGATAATAGATAGCGACATTGAAAACATAAAGATTCCGCGATATCCAAAACTAGTAGAAACAAAAGCCCCTCCTAAGATAACAGCAACGCCATGTGTTGCCGACTGTGCCATAGATGAATAGGCCAATGCCCTTGATCGTACTCTGCCATCGAATGTCGTGACAATCAACGCATATGAGCTGGGGATGGTCGCAGCAGCTCCTACTCCTTGAAGAGCTCGAAACACGAATAGAGCATATATGTCTCCAACGATCCCACAGAGTAATGAAAAAGCGCCAAATACAAATATTCCGCTTACATATAAATAGTGGTGACCAACAATATCACTTATGCGACCAAAAAATAGAATGAAACCCCCGAAACAGACAGCATAGGAGGACAATGCCCAACTAGCCTCTGATTCAGTCACGCCGTACTTCTCAGAAAGGCTCACCGTACATACTATCATTGAAGAGACATTGAGGATATCTAGTACGGGAGAAAGTAGGTAGACTATCACTGATATTGGTTGCAGTTGTTCTCGGTACCTTTGAAATACAGGACTTCTCTCGAGGAACGGAAACATGGTGACACTGATTCCATGTCCATTTATGGCAAGACAAGTTTACTATTTAAACTAGCATGTCTATCAGTATTAGAAAATGCTGTCATTGTCCAGATCAACGAGAGCGTTGAAATGCGGCCCAAGCCCGGCTGGAGTCCGGTTGGAGTCCGTCCAAATCCGTTATAGATGATTCAGCGAAATAGGTTGACGTCCGTCACACATGCCGGCATGGATCTTATTGGCAGTCGCGCTAAAACAATCCAGGTCAAGTAGTAATTGATAATAGCCCTAGTCAATACCAGTAGGTGGTCATTGTTGGCAGATACGGTAGAAGGATAACAACATGGCGTCCAGGGGGATTACCCGTTTTTTTGTAGAATACATGATCGCCTTCTCTTTACAAAAGAGCACTTACCTCTCCAGTCCCGCATTCTTTCAAATTTGTTCTGAATTGCTCATCCTGTAGATGTTTAGTGTTGTTGACCTTGGCTTGTCAGCAGCATGGAACTTTGTGATCCAACGGCTAAGTTGATGGTACGGCTGAGAATGTCAAAAAAAAAATATTTCATCAGCTTCAAACTGCAAATTCAACACCTGCACACAATGGCCAATAGAACAACGTCCACTAAAAGTAAAAGTAAGTTTTTTAAAGTTTATTTAACTTTGTGTCACAATACTAATATATCAGGCAAGGTTCTTGACCCTAAAACTTCAAAATCGAAGGTCGCAAAGACCAAGAAACAGGAAATAGAAGCCAAACCAGAGCCTGAAGAATTCCCTTCCTCTGACGAAGAATCCGATGGAAGCTCTGACGACAGTGCGAGACCGCCACCTCATTTCTCCACTGATGACGGAAGCTCCGAAAGTGACAGTTCTGTTGGATCTGACGAAGAAGATAATGAAAAGTTTCCCGAATTTGAAGGATTTGAATCTACCGATGACGAAGGAGAACCTGCTCCTGCAAAAACTGGGCCCTTGGACAAAAGTGAAATTCAAAATAAGCTCTCGAAATTGGAAAAATCTAAAAATAACAAGCGTGGAGTGGTTTATGTTGGACGCATTCCTCATGGCTTTTACGAGACCCAAATGAAGGAATACTTCAGTCAATTCGGTGATATAACAAGGTTAAGACTTTCAAGAAGCAAGAAAACTGGTAATTCTAAGCATTATGCATTTGTCGAATTTGAATCGAATGAAGTTGCCAAAGTAGCTGCTGAAACAATGGATAACTACTTACTCTTTGGGCATATCCTCAAGGTCAAGCTACTTCCTCAAGAAAACGTGCATGATTCTCTATTCAAAGGCGCTGGCAAACGATTTAAAGCTATTCCATGGACAAAATTATCTAAATATCAGCATGATAAGCCCAAATCGCCTGAGGAGGTTGAAAAACTGGAAGAGAGATTCCGTCAATCGGTGAAAAATAAGGCAGACAAGCTCGCAGAGTTAGGTATTGAATACTCGTTAGACACATCCAGTCCGAAGAAAAAGAAGAAGACTGGAAAAGCCAAAAAGAGTAATTAGTTATATTTGTATTAAAAGGAGAATGCACATCTAAAATTAGGCATCATTCTTGAAATACAACTCCACAAAGGTTGTTATTTCCAGACATTAGCAAATACATCGTCTTCCTGAGGAATAGCTGGTATAGTTGTAGCCGAAGAAGCAGCAGGCGTGGAGGTAAAGTCCCATGAATTATCTTTGCTCGTAGAAGTGTTATTTGTGAAATTTCCAAAAGAACTTCGAGACGATGTTGGTGGGGAAACCTGTGTAGACCAGTTAGAGGCACCAGGTGAGTTTGTGTTTGCTGTAGGTGTTCCAGATGATGTAAGACTTTCAAATAGACCAACCGATGTAGTGGATTGTGACTTGGCACCAGACACCGAAGAAGAAGATGAACCCAATGACAGCGAACTGGTTGAGGCAGCCAAGTCAAAGCTGCCGGAAGCCACGCCTGGTGAGCGCTGGTTGAATGCATTGGCATTATTGGATGATGAATATAGTGATAAAATGGACTTTTTGAGATCAGGACGTGATGTAGATGAACCCTGAGTGGCTGGAGACGCAGCACCTCTAGAAGAGCTGTTGATACTGGTTGAAGATGAGTTCAGTGCAGTATTGCTAGATGAAGCACCAAAATCTAAACCGAACAACAATGAGTCTCCGCTGGGCGTTGGAGCTTTAGACGCTGATTGCGATGATGAGTTGGCAGGAGTGCTATTCGGAGGTTGCTGAGTCTTAGGCTCCACAACTTTTGTCTGCCCAGATGATGATTTTATAGTAGCTGATGCTAATGAAGGAGTGTCGTCACCAAAGATGTCGGGAATGAGTGATGTTGCCCTTTTCTGTGACGGAGCTTCTGCAGGTTTGGCAGCTTCTTGAGCCGGCTTATTAGAAGCCAACGACGTTACCGAGCCCAACGTAGCTGGATCAGGTATTTCAGTCGAAGAAACCCATCGTTTAAGATCATACTTAGTTCTAATAAAACTACCCATCTTTGAATCATCGGGCACATAATCATCAGGTAGCTTGCTCTCCCAGTACTTATTGGCACGACTATTTCCCCAACGCACCATTTGTACCAAATGCTCATCGGACCAAGTATCAAGATCAACAGATCTTACTTTGGAAATATGAGTTCCTAAACTTCTATGGATTCCGGAGCATCGAATACAGATGAAGATGCCCAAAGACCAGCTGGCCCATCTTGGATGCTGACTAGTTTTACAGTCAGCACAGTATTTATTAGCAGGATCTTTTAACAGTGTCTTGAGAATCTGCTGATTCTTTTCAGACGTAGCCTTTTTGGCAGTAGTGGACGACGTCCTTGTTGAATAAGACATTTAGTGAGGAGAATGCGGAAATGAAAACAGAAGGATGTGTAATTTCGAAGGGGAAGCGAAGAAACACAACACGACGGGCCAAAAATAGGAGGGTCGGTGAAAATGCCTCCAAATATCATGTAAATATTCATATTATTATACCATTACAAACCGATTCCCTAATGCATTTATTTATGACTATGATGGCAATTTGGAGCCATCTTCAAGATCTTCAGCTGTAATAGGCAAAGCAGATGCATTATTAGAAGGTTGAGCAACCATCTCGTAACTATTTTCAAAAAACGTCGTTCTTAATTCCCTCCATTGTGATGTCCACGTGCCTAATGATACCATTACCACGACAGAAGCTGCTTGAACTAGCCACCATAGTAAACTGGTTGGAAACTGCCCTGTAACAAGCCATGCAACCATTAGATGAATGCCATGCAATGTCAATGTAAAGTCCAATGCCAATTTACTACGTCCCACAATCAGTGTGAGTGCCAGAACACTAAATATTGTATCCAATAACCATAACATAGCCAAAGTCCATCCCATTGAAGTATCGAACCGAATAGGTTGCCATGAGAATACCAGCTGAAATGTGAATTCTTGTCCCGTCAGAATATATGTGAAGCTTATTAAAAGAATCGCAATGCCATAATACACGCTTTGCATCAAAAGTATCTGTTTAAACAGCTTGGCTGGCGATAACCAGTCAATCTGCATGCCATTATTGGATTTGGACATAATCAAGCATCAATACAATAAAGGAGTGACTTGCTCAACCAAGACGTAGAGCAGACAAGACGTAAACCAACTTGATTGTCTTGATTTCTCTTCTGCAAGGACCTTATACCTTGACTTTGCTTATTAGCTCACTTTGATGTGACGTTCAAGTTTGGAATCGCTTGACGTTTAAATGTCAGTCGTTTAATGTGTGTGGATTTGATTTTTGAGTGTTGTTGGAATGACAGGGAACGGGCACGTGACACTTATTAAACGAATAATTACAGGTATCTATTTACGACTTACACGTGGAGCTGCAGGGCAGTCAAAGGTGACCAAAGTTTTAATAAAGATTATAATAGCAAATGACCATAATAATATTATTTTTATTTACGAGAATTGTGCAGATGTCTCCTCCTAAACGAGTTCTAGAAATGAAAACGGTTCACGTACGGCTGACCAGAAAGATAAATATCAAATTTAAAAAAAATTCTTTAAAGTTATAACAGTACAAATATGGCCAAAAAACATAAACTTACCCCCAAAGAAGATGAGTTTGTTTTTACTATAGACGATGATGATGACAATGTATTAAATATGGATTCGGAAGAGGAGGAAGAAACTGCCAAACAGCCAACTAAACCGGCCAAATCAGCCAAGAAACCATCGACAGACGATGAACAACGAGATATTGATCCTGCTTTCAAATTCGATCTAGATGGAATGGCTCCGATTGAGTTTGATGGCTGGGATTTCAATGTGACCAAAAGCGGTCCAGAGGTGGAGGAATCTAAAGTTACAGGAGTCGATTTGGACGAGATCATTAGAAAGAAAGGTGGCCTGGAAAATGCTGAAAAGGCTGATGAAATTCAAGAAGAGGAAGATGAGGATGAGGAGGAGGAGGGAAATGATGGTGAAGATTCAAATCAAGAAGATGAAACCTCTGATATAGAGCAAGATACAGCTGAGGAAATGGCCAAATTTTATGCACCAACTAAAGAAACTGAAAATGCTGTAAGTTCTGTGCACACATCGTTTCAGACTCTTTCTTTGTCTCGACCAGTACTTCGTGGTCTTGGTGATCTTGGATATTCTAAACCCAGTCCCGTTCAGTCGGCTGTGATTCCCATTGCATTACTGGGCAAGGACGTAGTGGCTGGTGCCGTTACTGGCTCAGGAAAAACTGCTGCGTATCTAATCCCTATCATTGAGAGATTACTATATCGACCTAAAAGAGTAGCGTGCACTCGAGTCATTGTACTTGCACCTACTCGAGAATTGGCTATTCAAGTATGCGATGTCGGAAGAAAAATAGCTCAATATGTACCTGGATTACGTGTTGGACTGGCTGTTGGTGGTTTGAGCCTTAGAGCTCAGGAACAGGAGCTTAAGGAACGACCTGATATTGTCATTGCTACTCCTGGACGATTCATTGATCATGTAAGAAACTCCCCATCTTTTCAAGTAGACGGTGTCGAGATCTTGGTAGTAGACGAAGCAGATAGAATGCTTGAGGAAGGTTTTCAGACGGAATTGAAAGAAATTCTTTCTCTTATTCCTTCTAAAAGGCAAACGCTTCTTTTCTCTGCCACTATGAATAACAGCATTAAAGATCTGATTCAGCTCTCACTTCACAAGCCTGTGCGAATAATGATAGATCCCCCTAAGCAAACTGCTGGTGGACTTGTGCAGGAATTTGTAAGAATCAGAGAAAAAAGAGAAATCATGCGGCCTTCTGTTTTGGCCTCATTAATCCAAAAAATGGACAGTAATCAACGAGTTATAATATTTGTCTCTCGTAAAGAGGCCGCTCATCGACTGAGAATTATAATGGGATTGCTTGGAATGAAGATTGGAGAACTCCATGGGTCATTGAGCCAAGAGCAACGTTTAGCAGCAATAAGTGACTTCAAGACATTGGCTGTGCCAGTTCTCATCTGTACAGATTTGGCTTCCCGTGGACTTGATATTCCAAAAATAGAGGCGGTCATCAACTATGAAATGCCCAAAACTTACGAGATTTATTTGCATCGAGTTGGACGAACTGCCCGAGCTGGTAGACAGGGTAGGTCAGTGTCTTTGGTTGGAGAATCTGCAGCAGATCGAGCCATTGTCAAGTCAGTGATGAAAAACTCTTCTTCAATGAAAAAAACGAAAATTCTCAGTCGAAATGTCAACTGGGATGATATTGAAAAGTTGCATGCTTCCATAGCTTCCAAGGACGACGTTGTACAGGAGATCCTACACGAGGAGAAACAGGAGAAGCTTCTTTTACAAGCAGAACGAGATCTCAAGAAAGGTGAGAATCTTATCAAATATGAACAGGAAATCAAGTCTAGGCCAAAAAGAACATGGTTCCAAAGTGAATCTGAAAAGGTGTCTGAGTCGCAACTTCTGAACAAAAAGACCAAGAAGAACGACAAGAGGCCATCTGACAATTCTGAGGCGAGAAGCTACAAAAAGACCAAAACAGACCGATCGGAAAACCAGAAGCGTGGTAATCGACGACCGTCTAGTAAATCAAAACAGAAGAGCAAAACGGCTCCTAAAAAGAAAAGCAAACATAGAAAGTAATAAGTAGCATTCAAATTCATATTATTCCCACCATATAAAACTAATTTTGCGATTTTGCATATTAAGCACTCAAGTAGTAGAAATCATTTCCTACTAGACCCTTTTCGAAATCTGAAATATCCGGTGGTGTCAAGAATCTTGACTTGTCGGCATCATGAGCACCGAAATTTAGCAGCTGCAGGCGTAGCTTGGTATTGGCGAAAAGTTCAATATACTTTTTGGTCTCTTCTGATTGAAAAGACTTGTTTCTCAACATTAAAATGCCATCGCCCCAAGCTGCGGCTTTTTCAGGGGTATTCGTATAGAAAGTCAAGGCATTACCACCACTAGCAGCAACAATTTGCAATCTATAATATACAATACGAGGTTGAAGCGATACTCGTTTAAGTCCCTTGCGAGTTGTAGGACCAGGAGTCACTCTCTCAATCAGAACCTTGTTGATGTTGGATATATCAATTGATCGAGATAGCTGATCGCTAGTAGGAGTTCCGTTTCCTTTCTGAGCGAAAACATTGTATTGCAAGGTCTTTCTGGTCGCGCTCATGCATATGAAATACCATTTACCAGTACTCCCATCGTGTATAAGGGGATTGGAACTGCTTTTCGTGGTAGTTGAAGCACCAAGTCTCCTAGGATCCTCAGCATAGAACCAATCTCCTGATAACAGCAATCTGGAGCGTTGCTCCTGTACAAACTCCTGGGCTTCTTCAGTGAAAACACGATGAAGCATATCAACATCTTGATTCCAGACTTCTTTGAGATCATACTCAATCTCTCGTAGTTGCTCACTTCTCAACTCCTCATAAGTAGTTGTATCGAGTTTAGAAATAACACCATCGACAGCATTGAATGAGCTAGAGTCAATTCCATCGGCGGTAGCCTTGATGAAGAGCATTTTCATGATGACCTCAAGGTTATCAAAGTCGCATAGCTCAGCCTTGGAATCAACCCAGAGTCTCATGAAATTTGATACACCCGTGAAATGCAGTGTAGTCCAATCAAGTAGTAAAGGACGGAAATTGTCGAGGCTTTTCATAAAATCTTCGATAGAGGAGCCCACATTAGACAAACTGTCACTAGAAGATGGAATTGAATTTGGCGAAGAAGATCGTGTCAGATCGGCATTTACAACGGAACCAGCCAATGTAAACGGAAAGACACCCTTTGTTCCAGGGATATATTCTGGAGGCTGAAATATTTCTGCAGCTGCACTAAGAATCTCTCTTTCTCTGTAAGAACTGGGTTCTGAACTGGTAATATTGAAGATATCCAAAAGGATGTTGGATACGGCAATTGAAGCTCTAGCCAAAGGAAACCGTTCGTCACCTTCAGTAAAAGCAGCATGCTGCAAATAACCTTTTCGTAGAGTATGGTTATCGTAGGTAATAAAATCCAAGAAATCCAGCAAAGAGCCCCAGCCTCCATGATGATTGAAGTAATCCACAGCAGCTTCACCAGTGACACCGGCTTTCTGCCAATCTGTTTCACCATCTTTCAAAGTACCAACATAAGCAGCTACTTGAATACTGGCATCCAAATAGACCTCTTTATGTAAAGGATTTGCCAGATCACCCTGAACTTTAGATTTGATCCAAATTGCAGCTTTAAGAAGGACTTCGAGATCGGCCAAGTATGGTCTGACAGCAGAAGCCACTTTTTTATTTTGAACCAATTGCGATAAATTGCCCCATAAGCCGGCTTGTCTCATGGTAGAATACATGATAGACTGGCCAGCCTCAGGAATGACCAGACCGATTAGAACAGAGGCAATGAACTGGATAGTCACGGTGACTTCCTTGATGTCGTTCGAGCACAATCTCGAGATGATTTCAGGCATTGCAGTCGGCTGTTTAGCAAAAGATCTCAAAATATTCGGCATAGCATGTTCAGCAATATGTCGGGGTTCTCGAGTCTCCAGAGCCATGAGCCCCAGCACCGACAATGCTGGACAGGTCACCATTGTTGGCTGATCAGGCGATCCAGCAAGTTCGATGATTCGATCAATTAAAGGCTGCTCTATGACCGACCATGCCGAGTGATGAATTGCTAGTAAATGGCATAGAGACATCAGACTGTGGCTGAGCTGCTCAGGCTCGCGGGGCTCCAGAATATCATATTTGATAGAAAGCAGGGCTGTAGCCGTCTGTTTAGCGTCGGATAGCAGCAGCTCGGTGGTCTTGACGTTTTTCAAGCATTCATACAATGATTTATAGTCCATTCCGAACAAATGCAAAGGTAAAGATTACTGGGTAAATGGAAAAAAGACAGGTTTATTTGTATGGTAGGATAAGAAATTTCTAGGGGTCCACCACAAGCGATCGGGGAGGGGAAGACAGAAAAGAGATCGAGGAAGCAAGGGGAGAGGTTATGCAGGAACTAGAACGGATATAAAGAGTGTTTATATGTTAAAAACCTATTTCTATTTATTTTTCCCTATTTTTCAACACACTATTCTCTTTTATTCACCAAATTTAAGGGGTAGTGGGTTTTTTCCAGGGTGAGGTGAGGTGAGGTGAGGTGAGGCTCAAAGATCTAGGCTTGATTTTATACGTTTTCGGCTACAATGCGATCGTATGGTACTGTGAGAAGAAAGGCGGATAGAGGGATAGGCATTTTGGAAGAGAGGCGGATTTAATGTAATTGATTGTTATTTTGATGATATTAGAGGGTGAATTCATATAAAAACCATTCACTTGAAATATCACACCATCACGTGATTTATCTTTTGTGTGACCGATCGCGTATTCTCGGGTTTCTCGTTTCACACAATAAATAACGCCCTAAAGATGCTCAAAGCATCTAAAACGACCTCTTCTGCATATTCTGCTCTTCTTCCCATGACTGAAGATCTTCAAAAAGCTGTCACTGAACTTGCTGATACTCATGATGAATTCAGAAATGAGCAATTGGTCGTATATGAAACAGGTTTAAAGGTGCATTCAATGCTGAAAAAAGTAGAAGCTGGACGTAAGAAGGAGTCATTGAATGGTACGAAATGAATTCTAGGTGGATATTTCCTTATATTTACTATGGTTTTATATTCATATATTATACTGCTATGCTTTTTCCTCGTGATCTACTTCATCACCAGGAACATTGATACTCTTCTGAGAATTGTTTGATTCCTGAGGATCGTCGTTTTTATTTGAAGATTCTTCTTTGATTTCCTCTGGTGCTTTTTCGGCCGTTACTTCAGAGGCATCAGCTTGCTCTTCAGATGCATTGTCCTTCTTATGCTCATCATCGACTCTATCAGATGATTCTTCCTTAGAATCGTCTAATTCGTCTGATATTTTCTTCGGTTCCGCGGTTCCATCTGATATCTCTTCCTTGGCAGTGTCGTTCTCATCTAATACGCCTCCGTCAGTTTTATCTGATACTTCGTCCTTAGCATTGTCGAGCACTTCCTTGGGCACATCCGTCTTATCTGACTCTTCTTCCTTAGAACCATCAGCAGTAAGTGAACCTGGTTTAGTATCATCAACCCTGCCAGATAATTCCTTGGCATTGTCGGCTTTGCCAAATTCCTCCGCAAAGCTATCGATTTCACCAGATTTCCCCTCAATTCCCTTATTAGATTTCTCCTCAATGCCATCTTCTTTGCCAGAAACCTCTCCAATATCATTCTTTTCCCCTTTTGCTTCTTCCCCACCGGCATTAATTCCATCAGCTGGTTTATCCTCAGCCGCTTCTCCTTGCTGTTTTACCGAAGTTTCTGAGATCGCTTTATCTTTTTCAGGTACCGAAGGCAAATCATCCTTATCAGGAACCGGCGGCGTCTCAACCTTTTCAGAAACTGCATCATTCTCAACATTGCCAGAAACTGCTGAAGTTTCGTTCCCCTCCTGCTTTTTATCCCCCTTGCCTTCACCGTTTTTCTCCGACACCGACTTTTCTTTTGGTTCTTCCTTGGATGCATTCTCTTCAGGCTGAACTTTTGCATTTCCACCTTCACTGTTTTCCTTCACCTCCTTTTCGCTGCTTTCCTCGGCCGTCCTTCCCTCTATCTTCTCAACCGACCCATTCACTCCATTGTTTTCCCCATTGTGTGCATCTCCTGCATCGAAAAATGATTCAGGCTCAGGCGCTGGCATGGCATTGACATTTTCATAAATGACATCCGCGCAATTTCCTGTGCCTTCGATGCTACCAAGTTTCTCCTTGAAATATAGAACGTCCTTGAGCATGCTTTGTTTTTCCACATTAGATCTGAAATCAACCTTGGTATATGTGTTCAAAAGTTGCCTTTTATAGATGTCGAATATGCTGGATATAATATGCACATATGCTTCCCGAGGTAAAATGCCTTTAATAATTTTCACTAACATCGTGGTTTCTTTGACCAGATCCTGCATATACTTGTGGGCCACTTCCTTTTCAAATGGGGCAGACCAATTGATTTTCGAGACTGTACTGCAGTGGCTGTTCACCTTGTCAGTCATAAGCGTAATGAATTTTTGATAAACTTCGTCTTGATGCCGCTTGAAATCATTCTGAAGATCAACAAACTCATCTGATATTGATTGATTTGGCACACATCTTTGACAACATCTATGCATGAACCCCATCAGACATGCAATAAATTTTACAGACTCAGAGGACAGCGACATGTGCTTGGCAGTAATATGCTTCAATCCAGCAAGCCGCGTTGCACCGGCACCAAGAATCAACTGCCGGACTAAAACGTTGAATTGCCGTAAAAGACTCAGAAGATTTGTGATCATTTCACTGGCTAAATGCGGTAGAAGGACTATTGCTTGTAGATAGCTTTCACTGTATGAAGCTACAATGATTGCAGCATTAGCTATAATGAAACTGTTATTGCCAACAAACACATTCCTGGGCCGCGTTTGTATTCGCGTTGTACTGCCATTACCATTACTGGTGTCGTTGGAATTATGCGTGGGATCGTAATGACTTGATTTCAGAGCAGCTTTCAGCAGAGCAACCCATTCTTTCGGATCAGCATCAGCACATTCTACAATGCGATCTACAAGAGATTGAAACTCCGCGGATATTTCCACCTCTTTCCACTGTTCCTTGTTCAGCCTTTCAGTGAGCTCCCTCTCGTGCTTAGTATGAAAAGCTGAAACAAAATGCTTAATCTGAGCAGCCAAAACTCCAGACAGATCGGCACAGGTATCACCACACAATGCCTCACACTCTGATATAAACATGCCATTCAAAGAGTAATAATTCAAAAATTGCGTCATTGTCAAAAATCCAATTTGCTCTCGACGTACTTTCAAAACCTTAGACAATCTCGTTTCTGTTATTTTCACAACAGATGGTAGTATATCATTAATCTCCATAATACCATTTGGTATATCACCGAAAGAAAGAGTCATATCAAGCAAGATTTTCTGCTGCGTCAAGAGTCTTCTTAGAAACTCAGAGAGTGACGAATAGCAGTCAAAAAGCATCTTTTCTACTTCTATCGGAGCCATTTCTCTCAGTGACTGAGCCAATGCAGAACCGCCACCAACAGATGACCTTCCAGTGATTGAAGATGATATAGATCGATTATCATCACCTTGTGCTGGAAGTACCTGCCTTACCATGTTCTTCGCTTCCTTAATAACTCCCTCGCGATAATTTTTAATTGCTGCTAGCACGTTACCTGATCTAACCAAGTTAAACAGCGTACTTTTTAGCTTCTCTTGTGTGGCGTCTGACAAATCAAGATATGCAGTGCTGATGCCCTTACGCGAGTCCTTACTCTTAGATCTAGTTTTGAGGTATTGACTAAGACGTTCCATTGTAGCGTCTTCACTGACAGAACTGACATGCTCTTGAAGATCCTTGATTAGAATATCGGTTAGAACAGTGGTATATGATTCACCAGCCTTATTTCTGAGAGAGGAAATGTTTTCTCTGAGTTGTTCTAAACCTTTTATGGTTCTCAAACTCGATAGTGGGAACTCCCATGCCTCAGTCCACTGCTGTACCAGTCCTTTCGAATCGTTTTCACCAGCTATCAATGATTCAACAGCATCTACGATGTCCATGCATGATGTAGCGTCATTTTTTCCAAGCAGAGCGCTTTCTGCATCATCTGATTTTTCCATAACCAAAGCCAGCTGATTTAGGGTTTGTGCCAGTTTCGCTATATTTCTCCTTCTCTGTCTGAGCTTTAAATTTTCGATTCCCTCTATAGCGATGTTCTCATCAGTGACAGTGAGCATTTTGTTTATATGGTTAACCTGATCCACCAGCAAAGCAGACTGTTGCCGAATGTCTCTCAGATCGTCTAAGGCAGAGAAAAAAGACGTTGAAGCTTTTGAGATTTCATAAATTAAATGCAATTCCACCGTATCAATGTACCAAGTCAACTTCTCCTGTAATATAGAATTGTTAAGAAACATTCTCTGAGAATCACCGTCGGCAGAAGCCTCGTCAGACTGCTTGTCCATATGATACTTTTCACTAACAACATCAAAAACACGAGGGTTATCGAGCTGGAAATTCTCCTCAAAAAAGACGTCCGGCACTGTAGTTATAGGAACAAGATCGGGTGTGCTTGATTGCAGTTCGGCA
The DNA here is from genome assembly GCA_037040845.1 of Trichomonascaceae sp. B5901. Taxonomy (NCBI): domain Eukaryota; kingdom Fungi; phylum Ascomycota; class Dipodascomycetes; order Dipodascales; family Trichomonascaceae; species Trichomonascaceae sp. B5901. Next base: position 1,686,978 of record JAXQHN010000001.1, read on the forward strand.
GGACTTTCAGGGACAGCCGAACTAGAAGCAGTTTCGTCATTAAGAGATGCTGTAGATAGAGACGTAGATACAACTGACATTGTATCATCTTGATTCCCGGCATTTCCACCCGGCTGACTGCCACGTGCAGCCGCAAGCTTGGCAGCATGGAATTGGTCGTATTCCTGAGTGATATTAGTCAAATACTTGTAGAATTGTTCTCTATCGATTCTTGGCAATCTCGTCAAAGTAACAGGAGTAATATCTCGACTTCTTGGTGCAACAAAAGGTACTGCTAATGGTGATATTGACGGGGTGGGCCGTATAGACGTGGATCGTCTAGTTGCAGTGCTGTCATCAGGTCCTCTAACTGAAGCAGGGCCATCTACAAGCTCGGAAATGCCATTAGATCCCAATATCGGCCCTTCAGCAGTCTTTCTATTTAAGTCGAAAACTCCATGGTACCCTCCTAAAGCAGGTGACGACGCTACGCTGCTCTGGACACTCATGGACCGTCTATGAAAGCTATCGTTGCCAGCAAAAACCGGCGTCGACAAGCCATCATTGGATACAAACGAAGCATTATCCAACGAGTCCACTGTCGTATCTTGATCAGCCATGACGTTTTGAGTGGTCGTCGTGTGTCTCAATGGTGCTGAACTGGCAGGGCTTTGGGTTATCAAAAGTTGGGTTAACTATGGAGAAATGGGGCAAAATGGTGGAGAATTGGACTAGGCAAGAGCAATTTTCTAACAAAAACATGACGAGCTTCAGTTTTTTCATATGAAGACAGTTATGAATCTAACGACAATTACGATAATCTGAAATAAATTAAAAAATGTGATTTTCATGCCTCATTTGCGCCAGCCCCAGAACGACGACGACGATGGTGACAATTTCTCACCATCAGCCAGGTTTCGAAGCTGCTCCTGTCCGTCCGGCGAAAGTTGCACTGTGTCTGAGTTGGGCTGCTGGTTTTTATCAACTTGTCCTTGAAGCAAGTTAGAAGCCGAGGGCGTACGTCCAAGTTGCATCGTTCCCATGACATTGTCCTTGGAGGTATGCAGGCTCGAGTCAGACTTGCCGCTAACGGATGCACTATTGTCATCTAAATCAATCACAGATGACATGTATGACGATTCCCTAGAGTGGTCTGGTGACGGCCCCGGAGACGTATACACGCTGCTGTAATCATATGATCGGAACAGATCAACTGGCCGACGCTCATTCTGTGACGTATGCATCAACATTGTATTGGCCATGGATTTTGCAAGCTCTTCCTGTTTGGCAGCTTCTTCTTCATCATCCATCTGATACTTGAGTCTTGTAGCCGGCAGCAAACTAATGGTCGAGCGATTCTTCGATCCTGAGGAGTCGGCCGAAGCAGCAGAAGATAAAGATACAGTAGACCCACCTCCATGGGCAAGCTGAGCCATACCATGTTGATGAAGTGACGTCGATGATGTAGAACGGACCATCAAGAACAGTCCATCATCATCTTCCTCATTTGCGCTATCATCATCTGAAGACATGTCATCCACTTCAGGCTCTTGATTCTCCTCTTCCGAGCTATCATAGCCATCAATGGCAACGCATTGATCCACTCTATCATTGAAATGAACGGCTCGTTTCGTAGGTATATGGCGACTTCCGGATAGCGACATCGAAACAATAGAAGACGTTGAAGAATGTACACTTGGGGTAGGCAGGCGTTCCTCAGAAATCCTTGGATATGAGTACTGTTTATTGATAGTACTCGAAATCTGTTCAGTGGACTCACTGTGAGGACGATGTCTATAATTGTGATGCCGCAGGTAGTCGCTCGATGCAGCTTCCCCTTCCTCATCGTGCACGTTTCTATTGCTATTGCGAGGGAAATGCTTAGGTCTATCCAAACCCAGGATATCAGAAACGGTTTTCTTCTTCAATATGGGCTTTGTCAGAGGTAAAGACGACGTTGAGGCCGTGACTTCATGCTCGGATGGCTCACACTCCTTCAAATTATCAGCCGATCCTTGTCTTGAGAGAGAGTGATTTTCTTTATACAATGGGCCATAAAGCCATGTCACGTCGTAATCTTTAAGCCAGTTGACACTTTCCGGAGAAACAGTCTTCAAGTTATATTTGGCTTTAGTCCATGTTCTCCAAGATGCATTTTCTAAACGGGCAGCATTTGCCATGTCTTTTCGCTTTAATATGATATATCTCCATGAAGAAGAGACGTCAGACTCCTTCCAATCGTGTGAGAAATAATCAACCAGTCTCTGAGGAGCAGGATGAATGACACTATCGTCATTCGGCAGCTCAGGCGTACTTGGTATAGAAGCATTCGAGGATACTGACATATATTCCGAGTCATCACTGGGATTATGCTGAGGCGACGTAGTTATTACAGTCGAAATGCTTTCAGGGCTCTCAGTTGAAAGCTGCCGGCTCAAAGGATTTATGCTCTCATTAGGTTCTTGTGTGATGCTTGCATTATTGGTATGCACCGAATGACTGCCGGATGATTTTGGCAATGCGGATGTTCGATTATTGTTCGCCTTACTGAAATTCGCAGAGGTGCTGTTTTCGCTGGCGGCCAGGTGAGGGTAATCTTCTTTTTGGCCCACCAAATCGGTTGCTGGAAGTGTCCTCTCGTCAAACACTCCCATAGATCGTGTCCTTTTCAAAGCAAATGAATTTCGGTGGAAGTCCTCTTCCTTACAATCGAAAGCCATGCTGACGCTTGGAGGGTCATCAGAACTGTTTTTTATCGACGGCGAAGGTGCAACTTTATTATCTGGCTGATGGATTTCATCATCTGCAGTCAAAGCATCACGATGTTTCACACCTAACGACAACAATGGCACGGTAGGAGCCATTTCCGAGCTGTGATTAGAAGGTCGGAGGAATACTCAATTAACACCAATTAGATCGAAGAAACTGGCAAAATTGAATCCTACCACTATGCCCAAAAAATTTTTGGCAATTACCAACAGAAAATTGGGATGAAGAAATAAGCTTTTCGATTGTTTATCTTGGCTGCGTTGCTTATATCTTCACAAAATGGTAATTTTGCTCAGCAATTTAGTTAAGAAATAAACAGTCGCTACCCAATCACAGTTCATTAAACAGGACACAATCCGTCCTTAAATTAATATTCAAACAAGATTTGTGTTTTGTAATAGTACAAACAGTCGAATATTCAGCAGTTTGATTAGTAAATCAATTTGTAGGGGTCAGATGTCGTATCAATAAAGTGTGGTGATTCGCAGAAAATTTGTACCCCACAACGGATTAATAGATGGCGGATCCGAGGAAATACAAGATTTGCAGATGCCGAATACAAGAAAAAGGAAAGCGCAACGCGATGAAACAGCAAACTTGATGATACAAAAGTAGAATCAGATAGGTTTTTTTCCAAGCGCGATATTGAAGTCCAAAGTTTGTCGATCTTCTTTAGCTTAAAATGGCAGTCTTAAAGCACCAATATATCCAGTCGGAGTAAATCCTTGGTAGCAAAATAACCTTATTGAAACAAAAAATAGTCCAGAAATATCTATAGCAAGTAACAGGTCGTTCCGGGCTATATTTGTAGATAATCAAGAGATGCTTGAAGAATGGCCACTCAAGGAATGCCGAACCCTCGGACACAACACAATATAAGCCAAAGATTAGCTAGACCTTATCTGAAGAGTCTGATGACTAATATGCTTCCAAGACCACTAACTCGCAGCTTGCAGATACGTAAGCTTGTTGTATTTGTAATAAACAAGTAGGTTGTGGAGTAGAAAGGGTGGGTGGGTGGATTTTTTTTCCTCAACAGTATAAACGTGGGTTATGGGAGTTTTCGGAATAGTCACCTAATTACTCCTTTTGAAGAAATTTGGTAGGTCAAATGCTCACAAATACTACCCAAATCCAAAAATCGATGCAACAAAGGGGTTCGGTAAAAGAGTGTAATATTGAGGTTAAGCAAAGGAGGGTGGTTGGTGTTATTTAAGGTCAAAACTTAAAGTCTGGACCAATATGAATAGGCTTCAGTCTTCTTTGTTCTTGGCCCCAAAATGACATTGCTTCCCCGCAATTGGCAGGCGCTTTAGGTGGAAAATGCAACGGTAAGGGCGCAGCCGTGCCTGGCCGGAAGGGGGGGTTCGGATATATGAATATATTGAAAATAATTAGGAATAATGGTACAAATGATACACATAAGAAATAGATATAGATACAAGTTAAATATATGCCAAGTTTTGGTTACTAATATGACGCAATGGTTCCCCCATACTATCATTATGAGGCATATTCATGCAAACTAAGACATCCCGAAGGTAAGACATGGCAAGCCCTTGCCTCCATCAGATGAATTTGATGCCGACAATTTTTCCATCGGTGCCTTTCATTTTGACCAGCTGACCTCGATCACTTAAAACGGTCAGGGCTCGGTCAAGCATGGCCCATGGCAAATCATGGAATTCTTCATTGGTGGTATCTTCTCCTTGTGTAAGTTCGTATGTAGTTACTACTGTACCATTGTTTAAGCCTGCATTATCTGCATATGACCTGATGAGTTTGGCCCATTCTTCGGGCTTCTTAAAATATACCAAAATCCCCTCAGATGATGTTTCTTTGTCAGATAACCACGCAGCTTGACCCTTGGATACCATATACTTGAATATCTCTTTGATCGTATCATCTTTGAGAGATCTATTGATTTTTTTATTATTAAACAAACTTGCTTTTTCTTGTCCATCGCCACTACTGATATTTAGAACAAATGTCTTATAAAATGCACAATAATTGATAATGATGTCGGCCCAATAACCCAGTTGAGAGTTCCAAGTCTCTTCGTTGACCTGTTTGGTGAACATTGGAGGGAAATCGTATATTTTGGGGAACCGGAACTCGGTGGTAGAGGCCATGGTGATGTGGTTGTGCCTGTATTAAAGCAGTGAATGTATCGAATCAGTTCTGTAATGGTATAGTTTGTCGATATGTTATGGTTTGTTCGGATGTTCGCCTGTTGGCTGATTTGCCTACTTGCCTGTTTGCCTGTTTTACACCTTGGCTGGTGTTTTACGTTGGGCCTTCTTAACCATCCACCATGAGCCTCGACCAGCTTTCTCACGTATCTCTCGACATTCTCACATCAATTGCTCGTCATAAAACTGGCATTCCGCGTATTTCGGCATCAGATTCCTTATTAACTGATGCTGAGCATGAATATATCCAACTTTTCAGCAAATTATCCCGACTTCAAGTCCAACTGGATGAACTTAACCATCATAAACAGCATCAGAACAAGGCTCAAACAAGCAAGATAAAAGAAGCTACACAAGATCAGCTTAATACATTATCTCAATTAATGCATGCTGTTCAGTTCAATGATTTGGTCGTGGAATCTGCAATCACTTCATATCCGATTCTAGAAGCTCTTACTCAGGGCCCAGGGTTGAGCCAATCTCCTATATTGGAACTTTTATTTAAACGAGATGAGATTTCCAGCACATATCTCAAACAAATCTCTTCTAATGAGAAATTGGAGGACGAAATTTACACGTTAGCAGACGAAAATCGAAAATTGCATGCTGAAAACCAGAGACTGGTCAAACAGATGGATTCCACAATAGGACAGTTGAAGAAACACCATATCGAACAATTTTCACAGGGTCAGCTGCAGGAATATCGTAAGGTCAATGACGACTTGAAAGAAGCTCGTAAGAAAACTGCCGTTCTGAATGAGTTACAACTGGCATTGATAGTAGCATGCGGAGTAGATTGGGCTCAAGATCCTGTTCTTCGAGATATGGTACTTGCAAGCGGAAATGAATTGCAAAGTGATAAAGGGCATGAACTGGAAGATTTGGGGCTTGAATTGGAGAAGTGACATTATATTATTGGAAGTTTTATTTATATGATCTGAAATGATATTATTTATTCAGTCTATTTACATGTCTATCATCTCGAGAACAACCTACTGCTAACCACATTCCAGTCAATGCTATTCCACCATCTTTCCAGATACTCTGATTTCCCCGAAACAGAATAGTCATGTAGATATGCATGTTCCCATATATTTACAGCCAATAACACTATGTTATGGTTCTTTTCCTTGGCGAAAACTGCCTCCTGAAGCTCTCCAATGGTATTTAAAACATCGTTGTCAACTGGACCATTAAGGTCAACTACTTGAGCACGACCAGCTGCATATGGTGATCCAGCATTATAACATGCCATTAGGTTCAATTTCTTGTCAGGACCCTCAATAACGAACACCCAGCCATTTCCAACCAGATTTTGAGCCAAATAAAGCATCTGATTCTTTAAATCATCCAATGATCCAAAAGACGCTTCTATTCTTTTCTGCAGCTGATTGCTAGGTTTTGTTTGGTTGGAATCAGCAGCCGTCAAAGATTCAAAAAACACATGGTTATTATGAGCTTGAGATGCATAATTGAACACATGTGCCTGATTGGCTTTTTCTGCAGTATTTAAAAGAATATGCAAAGGACGTCGAGTCTCATTGTCAGTGTCTACAGTCAATGCTGACAGTTTATCGAGGAGATATTTCTGATATTCCGTCCATCCTATATTGAAAGCTTTGCTTGAAAAAAGACCGGGAATGCCTACTTGTTCCAGTTGTTCTTGGTTAATTAGCCGAGGAACCGTATGTATAAAACGCCGATTTAAAGCATGTCTTCTAATCTGTTTTAATGGTATCATACGTGCTGGAGGTGATATGAAGATGGTGAAAATTCATCGTTTACCCTACAAGCTGATCTTCAAGTCTAGCCAAGCAACAAGATGAATAGAAATTTACCGAAATCCACATGGATATTTAAACAATATGTGCAGAGAAGGGTTTTACAAAGAGGCTCGAATAATTTACGATATTTCTCGTCATTAAGAGCTAATTTGAGCCCTGTTCGCAGCAGAATTCCTCCTACGCCTCCGCCATATAGGACGAATTCCAGCCGGAAATCACAAACTCAGTGGGAATCACCGGAATGGGATAATTCAGGCTCATCATATGGATCCAGTCCTTCTATTGAGATCCCCAGAGGCGGTTTGGTTGGTCCTTACGATGCAGTATCGGAGATTCTTAGCCAGCCGTTACTTATTATTGAACGTCGATTGGAGCTCATGAATGTATTTCTGGGATTTGAACAAGCCAATCGATATGCATTGATGGATGCTGCAGGAAATAACATCGGTTTCATGGAAGAGGAGGATTTTGGCATTGCAAAGGCTATGATGAGGCAGGTCTATCGTCTTCATCGGCCATTCACCGTTCGTCTTTACAACAAACAAGGAGTTCATGTGCTGACCATTAGAAGACCTTTTTCATTTATTAATTCACATATCAAGGCTATTTTGCCCAGTGCTCATGAGGAAAACTCCATTGTGATTGGTGAAAGCAGGCAGAGTTGGCATCTATGGAGAAGAAGATATAACCTCTTCATGAGCAGTGGTACTGATGAATTTGACCAGTTTGCTAAAGTAGACTCGCCATTTCTGGCGTTCAGTTTTCCCATGTTTGATGGCGAAGGCAAAGTTATGGGATCTGTGGACCGAAACTGGGTCGGTCTGGGCCGTGAAATGTTCACTGATACCGGTGTTTATATGCTAAGAATGGATTCCAGTGCCTTGGAGCAGATTGAACCGGCTGAGAACTTGTCATCCAATGTTTTGAGTCTTGATGAAAGAGCTATTGCCCTTGCTACAGCAGTCAGCATTGATTTTGATTATTTTTCGCGTCATTCAGGCCGAGGAGGATTTGTATCCTTTGGAGATGTGGAATAATTCCGTCTATCAATCGTATATCATTGGCGGAGGAACTGCATGATATCCCGCTGGTTGAACATCTTTTTCTTCGGTCTTTGGCCGTAAGTTGTCTAATTGATCTGGATATCTCTTGACAAACTCCTTAGACCATCCTTCATAAGAATATGGGGATGATATATCAACAGCGTTATAGGATAGTTCATGGAAGGAAGGACCGGGCCAATCGATATTTCTATAATATTCCTCCAAAGCAGCCGATGCTTTATCGATATCATGCCTGGTATAAGTTTGAGGGTACTGGAGAGCGAGATCAATCTGCCTGTCATGCTCCTTTATCATCTCCTGATTAGTGATCAGAATCCTATCGACTAATGCCGACACATCTTCACCCAAAGGCAGATGTTTCAAAAAGTTTTCGGAAAATAATTGACGTTTTCTCCATATGGCAGCCAACTCAGACAATTGTGGGGTGGTTACTCCACTGTTTATAGCCAGCTCAAATAGATAGAACACTCTCTGTCTATGCACTGATTCCAGCATTTTCAAACTGGATTCATCTGCATTATGTAAATAATCATTCAAAATGTATAATAAGTGCAAATTTACGGTGGATTTGCCGGCCGAACTGCTACATTGCTCAAGAACAGCCACCATTTCATCCAAAGACACCTCCAGAAGTGCCTTGGTGGCCTCATAAACATTGTCGTTTGAGCAATTTTCAGCTGCTTCCATGATAGTCGCGGCGGTACTCCCGTCCGTCGGCATGCTGGCTATGTCACTTCACAGCCGTTTGTTGTTATATTCCGACTGAAGAAACCCCAATCAACCATCCATCTACCTCACTCCAAGCATATTAGCAGCCAATGGCCTCTGATTTGAGTGGAGCACTGAAGAACAGTATGTATGAGAATTGGACTTGCTTAGTCGTATAATGCTAACCTTTATAGGAGTTTTCAGTCTAATTGATTCTGTTCAGCCTGCTAGTAGGGTATGTTAAATGGTAATTATATCAAATCAGGCCGCATTCTAACTTGACAGTACAAAGCTCTTATTGTCGACAATCATGTTCAGCGTATTCTGGACCATATTTTAGAGAAACATGAGCTTTTAGATCGAAACGTTAGCAGTAAGTACATGTTGATATCGTGCTGTTTATCATCCCCTGACTAACCACGTCTATCATTTTAGGTATCCAATTAATTGATAGTCGAAGACAAACCGAGCAATATTTGGAAGCTGTATATATTTTAAAACCATCCAAGTATAATGTCGAGTGCTTAGCTGCCGATTATACTCGAGCTCCTCCTCGCTATTCGGCTGCTCATGTCTTCTTTCTTCCGGGGTTGTCCAGTGACTTGGCTCTCAAAGTCAAAAACTCCTCTACTGGTCGATTTCTCAAGCAGATATCTATCGCTTATATTGACTTTTGGCCCGTGGAGTCTCAGATCTTTTCTCTGGATGACCCATATGCCATAGAGATCTTCTACGGTCAACAATGCTTTGATCTGGTCGATCGTCATACCTCTCATACTGCTGAGCAGCTTGTCAGTCTTTGCACCAGTCTTAATGAGTATCCAGTGATTCGTTTCATTCGTTCTGAACAGCCCGAATCATTTCAACCAAAACTACTGCCTTTCATGATTGCAGACAAATTCCAGAAATCACTGGACAGATATATGAGAGATCATCCCGAGTTTCATCCTGCCGATACAACAGGTCGTCAGAGATCGGTTTTTCTTATTGTCGATCGTCCAATTGACATGTTTGTTCCTCTCTTACATGACTTCACATTTCAAGCCCTCAGCTACGATTTGCTACCGATAAAGGATGGCATTCATCTCGATTATGATACTGATGGTCCCGGAGGTCAGCACGATACTGTACATGGAACAATTTCTGACAGTGATCCTGAATGGCGGGGGTTAAGGCATCAACATATGAGAGAAGTCACTGATTCTCTGTCAGCAAAACTCGACAAATTTCGACGTGAAAATCCCCATCTCGCCGATCAGAGCACTAAAGCGTCGGTTAGAGACTTGCAGGATATGGTTGCATCTTTACCAGGATTTCTACAATCCCGTGATAGGTTTGCTCTCATGGTATACATGGCAACTGAATGCATGAACATCCTCGAGTCCAAAAGACTTATTGACGTTGCTGACATCGAACAAACATACGCTCTTTCTGGCATTGGAGCTGATGGCAAGAAATCGAAGACAGTTTTAGATGAATTTCTTCAAACATTGGCTGAAAATAATAAGCTTTCAAACGTCGATAAGGCTCGACTCATCATAATCTACATATTATACCGAAAGGACGGTATTATTGAAAAAGATCTGGAAAACCTAATTCAACACTCGGGTCTGACTAGTGTTGATGCTGATGTGATTCGCAATTATCATCGCCTGTGTGCTCCTATTATTAAGGAATCATTAGAGCATCGCAGCAAGTTGCATTCCGTCAAGCATATGCATGTTCATTCAAATCAAAGCCTATTTGCTGGCAATTCTGTTTTAAATCAAGGGAATAAAGTCGATAAAAATACCGTGTATTATAATAGCTTCTCTACACACTCATCAGAAGATGTCTATTCGGTATCACGATACGTTCCCGGTATCAAGAATATTACTGAGAAACTCATCAAAAACACGTTAAATTCTCAATTATTTCAATATACTAAAGATGAGCCGTTGGATCATGATGATGATGTTGATTATTCCAGCTCGTCACTTCGTAATCCTCGGCAAAGAGCAGTGTGGGCCAAGACCAGTGGATTTCAAGTGTCAAAGCAGCGAATATTTGTATTTGTCGTTGGAGGCTTGACTCAGGCTGAAGCACGCTGTGCTTATGAGCTGAATAAACAATATTCCAAGGAGGTGATTTTTGGTGGAAGTTCAATAATCACTCCAGGTTCCTTCATGAAAGGCTTGGCAAGGCTTTCTGTTCCTCGAGAACGACTAAATTTACCTCAAGATGCTCAATCAAAGCGACCTCCGGCATATTTAATGGAATCGGATAGAGATACTCAAAAGCATAATAACTCGATCCCACAGCCGGTAGCCAATGAGAAGAGTAATCTGCCAGCAAACATCTCGGAGAAACCCATTCCAGCCGGTTCATTAGGGTCATTGGATAAGGACGATAAGAAGAAGAAGAAAGGAAAATTTAAGTTATTCAAATAGCTTGGGTGAATTAATAGTGGTAATTTAATAAATCATATATATATATATCATAAAGTACAGACATCTACAACGTCTGTCATATGCATTATATTTGTACAATTTTCTATGCATTATCCCCGTATGAAGGAGCTCCAAAAGTTTCATACGGTTCCAGCTGTTTTTTTCCTCGAGACGGTGCCGGTGGATTCGAACTAGGTGGCCCATTCTTATCCATAGCCAATGCATTCATGTCGTAATTTTGATTCGAATATGGAGTAACTCCGGGGAAAGTAGGATATGAAAATGGGCCGCCAAAGGGAGGATATCCAGTATTTGGCATGAAATTAGCCGGAGAAGAGCCATAATTGCCCATAGACGGTACCATATACTGGTAAGGATAAATATTGTGAGGTGGATACATAGCAGGGCCAGACATATCGGGTGTAGAATATGCACCAAAGGACGACTGCTTCTGTCTTTTCGCTTTGGATGGCTTATTCTTAGGCGCCTTTTGCTGCTTTTTGCCCTGACCCTGCTTGAGGTTAGAATTAGAGGGCCCAAAACCGGCCGGTTTGTCGGGTGATTCGTCAGAAAATATTGCAATGGGGGTATTAGAGGTATTAGTGGGATCTTGCGAAGTCGGATCGGCGACTTGTGATATCTGCGTATTAGAATCTGTACCATGCATATTAGGATCTGCAGCATATTCACCATGCCCATGATCCGTTGCATTAATTACAGATTTAGCCCCATTAGATTGATCCTTAGTTACTGAACCATCATTTTGCGTTGAAGTTGTCTCTGGTTTGACTGGTTCATCATAAAACAACCCAGCAGATGGAGGAGGTGGCGGTCTTCCAGCTCTTCTTCGTCTAACAGCAGTACCATCAGAAGGAGAAAAAGCTCTAGGCTCCACCTTAGGCACAGATATCTTATACTTGTCTAAGGTGCCATCTAGATAGGCCGCTGAAAGGTTTTCAATGTTTGCGAACATGCTATCTTTTCGTTCTTGGCTCACATTTTGTAAATCTCGGTAATTTTCAGCTTGTATGCTCTCTTTTGCTTTTTCAGACTGTTGTTGAAGCTTGTTTTCTATGACAAATCTCTTGACTCTGGAGTGGAATTTCCGTAGCTCTTCATCAAGCTCATCGGGGTTTTTCTCCATCAACGCCAATTCATCTACTTTTTTCAATAAATTATCCCTTAATCCAATGACCTTTCGAGCTTGGATTTCGAAGTCGGTCATCGAAAAGGGAGATGTTGGTCAATTTATGTGGAAAATGCAACTACTATGGAAAAAAATGGTTCAAAGGTTAAATTTAGTGTGCGAGATCTCTTCATATATGAGATGGCATGAAATGACGAAAATCGCAAAAATGATTTTTATCCTCATAATACCAAATACGTATTAATATATTAACAACTTAACTTTAACTACTTCTAACTCAACGTGCTTGCTTATTTGACACTAACCAACTTGACGTCAAACGTAAGCTGACTGTTGGCAGGGATTCCTGGAAGGGCCTTCTTACCATATGCCATAGGTGCGGGAATGACAATTCGTCGTTCTCCCTTGACGGCCATACCAGCAACACCAATATCCCATCCCTTGATGACTTCTCCCTTGCCAAGAGTGAAGTAAAATGGCTTTCCTTTGGTGTTGGAGTCGAAAACCTTACCGTTCGACAACTTGCCAATATAACGAACACCAACCTTCTGGCCATTCTTAGCCTGAGCTCCTTCTCCAACAGTTCGATCTTCAACGGTCACACCGCCTTCGAGTTTCTTGGATGAGACCTGCTTTTTGGAAGGACCAGTTTCGAGTTCTTTTGAGAATTCAACCTTTTTCTCGTCCTTTTTGGCTTTTTTTGATTTGCTAGGTTCAGATTCTTGCTCAGCAGCACGCTTCTTGTCCTTTTTAGATTTTGGTGCCTCGACTACAACAGGCTCCTCTTCCTCCTCCTCTTCTTCTTCTTCTTCTTCTTCTTCTTCAGAACTCTCATCGTCATCTTCGTCTCCAACCTCAACAAGTCGTTCAGATCCATCAATGATCTCATCTTCATCAGGAGAAAGATCTTCGTCGGATCCTACATCACTTGAAGATTCAAAGACGTAGTCCTCATCATCAGAGCCGTCAGAGTCTTCTTCCTCGTCATCGTCATAAGGATGGTCAATGTAATTTCCGTGCAAATGAATGGTGTAAGAGCCCTCAACCATGAACAAAATGTCTTCTTCGCTAGTAAGAACAATGTCCAAAGGAATTTGATAGGCGATCTTGGGACCCAAGGTGCAAACGGGATGACTAGTGATGGCATAATCGTCGTCAGAATCTGAGTCTGAGTCTTCTGAGTCTTCATCTGAATCAGACTCGTCGTCTTCCTTCTCCTCCTCATCCGAATCTTCCTCGTTCATGTCCTCGTCCTCCTCCTCATCGTCTTCATTGTCCTCATCGTCTTCCTCCTCCTGGGCCTTTGCAATGGCCTCACGGATCTCGTCCTCGGTCATTTCATTGTCATCAGAATCGTCCTCGTAATCAAAATCATCTTCTTCAGTGTCCAGAACTTTTCGAATAATCGTCAAAGTAGAAGGGACGTCTTCTTCGTCCACAGGGGTTGGATCGATAGTGGCATGAGTGATTCGAATGCCAACCAGTTCGTCAAAAGGTGATACTGGTTCTCCAGGAGCAACCTCCAAGGAATATGAAGCCAAAGGAACAACAGGATATCCAGACATTTCCTTTATTTAATGTTTTTGTTTGGTCGTTTTGTGGTGAATAAAGGAGAAAAAAATATTTTCGTGAAAAAAAAAATTTCATAAATGGCAAGAAATGGCACGGCTGAACATCATGGGAAACTGATATAGAAGGAAACCAACGATATAGCCGGAAGGTGAAATTTACAAGTAGAAAGGGTTGTATTGATATTTATATTGATTATTATGCTGAATATTATGCCGAATGACTCCAACAATATTCAATGCAAGTCCACCATAGTAGAACACTCTCAATGTCTCGTATGCTTCATCTATTTCGTCAAAGATCGACATGCCGTGGTTGCAGCGTCGTCAACGATAACAGTCTTGCGGAAATGAATGTCTCTCTCGCTCAGTTTCTGATCCAAAATAGCACGATATTCAAATCTTTGACAAACTGCTCCTCCAAGTACAAGTAGACTCTGATCTGCATTCACCAGACTATGTTGCAAAATCAGCTCCAAACTTGCCACAAAATGATCAACTGCGTCTTCAATAAGCTGCACAGCTTCTGCTTTGGTTGCAGCATAGTCAAATACTACTTTGGCAATAGTAGAGATCTTGGCTGCAGATGCCATCCCGTTTTCTCCAGACAAGAATTTCAGCACATCGGCATGGAAATTGTTATAATCACTTCGAAATTCCTTGATGATGCATTTATGAAGTGCATTCAATTCCTTATCGAAGTTGCCTTTCTTGATTCGCACAGAATCAAGTGCTTTGAGTGTTTGCTTTACTGCACTTAATCCAATTCCATAACCAGCTGCTTCATCTCCCAGAATAGGCCCCAATCCTCCTGTCTTTGCAATTAATTTATAATCTACAGATCCGTCGGACGGATTCTCAAATGCTTCATATGCCATGAAACTTGCCCCAGTCCCGGCAATGGCTGTAACACAAGTAGTTGCTCCTTCATTATACAGACCAGAATCCAGTAATGCACTTGCCAATAAGGTTGTATCGCCTGATAATCTCATTTTGAGCTCACTCCCAAATACACTATGCAGTCTGTCTCTTAAATCATCCTTGGTACTTTGAGAACATGAGATATATCCAGCGAGTCCGCACCATATTTTGGAAAAACGGCCCGCTAGTGGTATATTTGATGCTGACGGTCCATCGATCTTAGAAAGAGCATCATAAACTGCCCCCTTTATGGCATCAGCTACCTTAGTGGTGGAATATGTTGATACATTAGAAGGTCCAGCAACTCCTCTGTATAAAGTTCCATCAGCCACTGCAATTACTGCTGTAGTCTTAGTTCCACCGCCATCAATTAACAGAGTGAGATCTCTTTGCACATCGATATTACGGCTGGTAGTCATGGGATATTTGTGTGCCCCCACGTTGAGATGGGTTCTGCTATCCAAATTGGCCGAAATCGCTTTGGACAAAATGCCATCGGCAGCCTCCAGACTCTTTGTAGCTTGCAAGGGGGTTTGCCCACAAATTACCGATAGAACCGCAACTTTGAGATTATTGCCGCACTTTACAAAATGATCTTCTAGAATGACGTCATTTTCGTATTGTGGGTACTGTTGTGCGGGGCAAATGAGTCGGAAGATCAACTTTGACCGTTCTCGAAGCTTTTCATTTGTCGGTTTCAAATCCACCATCAAATTTCCATATGTTTTACCGATTTTTATCATTACGGCAGTCGAGATTGTGTTGAGTACCATTTTTGTGGCAGTACCGGCCTTCAAACGGGACGATCCCGTCAGTACTTCGGGGCCAGGAACAGCTCTAATGAGCACATCGGCTTTGATCTCGGGGTTTGAAACACATGCAACACCAATGGTGAATATTCCAAGTTTACTGGCATAGTCCAACCCTGCTCGTACATAGGGAGTTCTTCCTGAAGCAGCAATTCCAATCACCGAATCATTAGGTTGTAGATCCAGTTTGGCCAGGTCATTAACAGCGCCGATCTCACTATCTTCAGCGCCTTCTTGAGCAACCCGAATGGCAGCGTCGCCTCCAGCTATGATGGCTACAAACTGATCATGAGGAGCAGAGAAGGTTGGCGGGACTTCGGCAGCATCTAGAACGCCCAAGCTATAAAGAGTTAGAGAGATGATTCAAAGCCATAAGAGGAGGCTGTAGAGAAAATATATACAAAGTAGTAGGAAGAAATTCTCAAATCCCCTCAATATCCATTTTAAAACCACTTACCGTCCACTGGAACCGGCGCCAATGTAAATCAATCGGCCCTTTGCTTGAATCTTCGGCCACAGTCGATCGACTGCTTCGGAAATGCTATCTACACATCGACCAATAGAATCAACCACAGCATAATCCCTCTTATTCATCAAAGTCACGAGATCATGGGTCGATACACTGTCAAGCCCAATAGTAGTAGGATCCCTCTGTTCAGTCTCGAGAGACTTGAGTTGCATACTCAGACTTTGAATGGTAGAAGCTGCAGCTGCCATTGTTATAACGAAGGATTAATTTATGCGGTTATAAAGACCATATATACAGAAACGGCGCCGTGGGAAAAAATGTTTATAAATAAGGTAATACCTAAAAAAGCGTATTGTAGCCAAGAATCTCGGATGGTGGTATCGTAATCCCTTCAATGTCGCAGTGGTTCGGCGAATTGTCCGGCGATGCTCAGATCCCCGATTTGCCGTTTCTGTGCTTGCAAGATGGCCTTTTGCAAGCAAAAAGCAAATGCAAGGGGCCGTGGCGCCATTGCGTGGGACAAAGAGCAACATGGGTTTTTGGTTGGAGAATACGAGTTTGTAGCATGGGGAGGATGGTATGGTTGAATAAATTGATATTAAGGGTGAAAAAAGCTCAAAAATCCTTCAAATGACCAAAAAATCATATTTTCTCGCTTAGCCCGTTATCTCTATTGTTCCTACTTTTGACTAGTTTCGGTTCTTCTCGCCGACCCATCCCCACTTATCATACTGATAGAAATTTTTATTTTTCCTGTCTACTGCAACATGATCTTCAAGACCTAACCTCTGTGTCCCACTCTGCTGTAAATCCCCTGCTATATAAGACTAGAGATTGGCATTTATTGTCAAAAGATAACCGCGCGGTTGCTTTTTGTATAAAATTTCTTGACATTTTTTAGACTTTGCTTCAATTGCTTAATATATGACTAGCCCTGTCGATCAGATAACCAGTCTTCCTGTTGTCCCTGGAGATGAGTTGAAACCTGAAAAAACTTATCGGCCGGGCCAGGACGGCTTTGTATATCGCATCTTAGGTGGTTCTAGACTCTATAGGTGGTATACTCACCCTTGGACTCAGGTTCTTGTCATTTCCTTTGCTTGCTTCTGCTGCCCTGGTATGTACAATGCCTTAGGGGGTATGGGAGGCTCTGGACAATTGGATCCTACGGTAGCTGCCAATGCAAATGTCGCGTTATTATCGGTTGGTGCTGTAGTTGCAATTCTACTGGTCGGCCCTATTCTGGATCTCGTGGGTCCTAGATTGTGTTTAGGTTTGGGGGGTTGGACTTATGCTCTATACAGTGGATCTCTCCTGAACTTTAATCATCGACAAAACTCTGCTTTCGTGATCGTTTCCGGCGCGCTACTTGGTCTAGGAGCTGCCCTTTTGTGGGTTCCACAGGGTGTTGTTATGACAAATTATGTTGATGAATCTCAAAGAGGCATGGCAATTGCTGTATTTTGGATCATATTCAATCTAGGAGGTGCTATTGGATCTTTGGCTTCTCTTGGCATTAATTACAATTCTACTTCTGGAACTGTGTCTGATAGTACTTATATCGCTTATATTGTTATTATGATTTTCGGATGGCTATTTGGTACAGTATTCATTTGCTCTCCAGATGTTTTAGACAAGTCATTTCACGGACAGAGGGTTTCCGAGGTGCGAAAGCACCACACGGAGAAATTTTCATGGGCAAAGTTACGGGAAACTTTTATATTTGGTTATAAAGTTCTTAGCAACTGGAGGTTATTATGCCTGATTCCAATGTTCTTCTACGCCAATGTGTTTTATTCATATCAACAAAACACAGTCAATGGAGCCAATTTCACCATTCGCGCACGATCTCTTAATAGCGCATTGTATTGGATTGCTCAAATGTTTGGTGGTCTGGGAATGGGTGCTGTATTGGATTTTAAACGTTTGACTCGACGATCAAGAGTAATTGTAGGCTGGATCATACTATTCGTTTATGGAATGGTAGTCTGGGGTGGTGGACTTGATTTTCAACGATGGGCAGATGCTCGTGCTGCCGAGTTTGCCGATCCTGCCAAAAGATTAGATATTCATCAAAAAGCTTATGTTGGGCCCATGTTTTTATACATATTCTACGGCATGTATGATGCACTTTGGCAGTCCTTCTGCTATTATATGATGGGAGCACTTACCAATAAGCCAGCAGTCGTAGCTATGATTGTTGGAACTTACAAATCTTTCCAAAGCGTTGGTGGAGCCATGGCTTGGCGTATCAATGCTCAAGGAAAGTCTCCAATGACACAATTGGCCATGAACTGGGGCTTGAATATAGGAACTTTACTGATTGCATTACCTACAGTAATTGCAGTGACAGAAACCAGTGGATTGGACGATGATGATGAGGTGGAATCAGAAAGTGGATCAGAGGATCAGAAGAAGAACGATGCTTTGCCAGAGGAGACAAAAGAGGTAACAGTATAAGGTACGGGGGGATGTGTAATTTTGATAGATGATTTACGTAATATTTGGTTTTTTTTGAAGAAATGTAATAATTGGCTCATTTTAATTGGATAACAGCCGAAATTTGGTTTAACAGCTCGATTTCTTCACATTAGCTTATGACGTGCATTCTCGCTCTATCTACGGAGTTGTAAACGAAGAAGCACGGCCACAACAAACCAATTACAATCACGTCATAGGCTAACAAATGTATTTTAGTATTTTCAACATGATTTAAAATGCCAAAATAAACACAATTTGCCCATCTTCTCTCATCTCACTTTTACCTCATAATTGTTCCGTAAATGCCGGTATACGGTTGTTTTGCTTCCGATATCCATTTTAGTCCAGTGCCGCAGCTAAAATCTCAATCATCCAACCCTGATAAACGTTCCGCACTACATGGCATCAGGTCCCACATCGAAGAACCATGGATTTGTCGTCGGACGATTTTAAAAGCAATAACACATCTACTGGAGAGCCAAAGCATAAGAAGAGGACCCAGGCATGCACGGCATGCAGACAGAAGAAGCTTAAATGTGAGTTCTCCGAAGGCTCGGACCCGAAGAAGTGTGACCGGTGTCGAAGCCAGGGCCTGGAATGCCATATTATCAATCGTGATGCTCGTAAAATGAGCTTTGAATATGTCAATGATCGTCTGAGTCTGTTAGAAAGCACCGTTCATCAATTGACCGAGTTGGTTCATTCGTCCCTGGCTGAGAAAAACACTACTCAACGACCAAATTACGCCAAACAGCAGTCGCAGCCTTATCTTCCATATCCTTCTACGTCTGCAGCTGCCTCCCCGGGCTATTTACTACGACATGAGCTTCCTCCTTTGAGCCATGCTGTTGAACCGCACCTGAGAAACTTCAATCAGACCGTTTATGGACCTAACAACGCAGCGCCACAACAGAATGAAAACGGCGAGCCTCCGTTGAAAAAGGCTCATACCAGAAGCAACAGTATGACTGATAGCATTGCTTCATCTCCAAGCTCTCTATCTTTTTTGACGTTTCAGGAGGTCGATAACTGCTTAGAATATTTTGTCAGCAAGATCTCTCGTTATCTTCCTGTTTTAATATTCGACGAATTACCATTTCCTATTGATCGAACTATTGCAAAAAGGTCTCCTCTGTTGTTTACATCGATTCTGTCTGTAAGCACACTTTATTATCCTCAATATGCTGCAAAACACACACTTTGCCTGAAAAAGCTCGAAGAACTCACCGACACTCTAACACCAGCCTATTTTGAGCCAAATAAACCCCATGTTCTAGAAGATATATTGGCTTTAATTATTGGCAGTGCGTGGTTGGGTGGTGAATTGGGCTTCCGTATGGCTCTAATGGCAAGCGATGCTGTAGGTGCCTTACTTCCTGCCCCTGAAGCATTTCCACGTACCAAGGATCCAACAAGCAAGATGCTATGTTATCTTGGTATAGCCAGTTATATCTTTGAGCAACGGCTTCGAATCATGCATGACCGGCCCGTGACTTCCAGATTCGGAGGTAGAGCTTATCTCCGTAACCGGTATTTATCTAATTTCTTGGGCTTGGTCTGTTCAGGTTCAAAGTTGAATGTTTCTGATGCTCCTGAACTCAAAATAATTGCCAATGTCGAGTTATGCGGAATCATCATGAGATATAGAGATGATCTGATTGAGAAGGGAAATCAAAAAGTTAAACGTGCTAGCAATGGAGCCTCTGGCGAACTGCATGATGCAAAGTCGGCAGGTACTCAGATTCCGCCTGATGTATTGAAAGTTTCAAGCATTTTGAGTTACTGGAATAATCAGCTCGACAAGTGGTTATCAGAATGGATGGGAAAACTTTCTGTGCGTCTGAGACCTTCTTCGTGTAAGCCCCTATTTCTCACTTTTCAATATGCAAAGCTATTTCTCAATTTATATGTGGTACAGGAATTCTCAATCCAGGACTTTATTAACAATTCTAGTGTGTTGAAGAAGTTTCTACCGCTGGCCGAGAATGCTGCTCTTGACATATTGGATTTTCTTATTTATGATTCGGACGTCAAACGTCTTATACAAGTAGGACCTGTGTTTTATCCTACCATTCTGGTCACAGCAGCGGCATTTTTACTAAAACTCGTCAGTATGGGGCCAAGAGTAGGGTATGGCCTGAGACGTCAGCTACTTATAACTAAAGTGAGAGAGGCTTATACGTCACTTTTGAGTCTAGAAGGATTGCCATGTTTTGAAACAGTCAAGGCTCTTGGTGAAAGCTTGGAAATCATCAGTCAAGCCATAGATCAAATGGACGTTGTTCCATCAGTTAGGGAGGAGACTCCTCAAGCCGAGATAACGAGGGCAACCACCGCTAGTCCGAGCTTAGCGCTTGAGGAACCAATTAATAGTGGCATGGTGAATCAATTTGATGGTAATGCACCTACAGGAGAGGAATTTTTAAAAACTTTGTTTTCGGATACGCTTCTTCCTGGTGCTGACAGTATTTATGCCCCTGGAGATAGTCCTTTGGAAGCATACAACATATGGAGCTCGGATGATCCTGCCAATTTTCTCATTGATGCCCATAGCATCAGTCTTTTACAAAGCCTTTAAATGGTTTTAGAACAGTATGAATATGGACGAAATAATGCCAAGGTTATAATAACAGAGTTTTTTTAAATACATCATGAAAACTCAACATAAACGTATGAAAAAAATAAGTCGAAACTTATTCAGCACACCTATGTAACTAATAGGTTGGTAGGGTTGGTGAGGGCGATATTAATATGACATTTAGGGCAGGCTTTTTTAGAACTTAAGCAAGTGAGGTCGGTCTCCCTTCTTAAGGCTGAAGCTGGTAGCAAGGTATTGCTTGAGAAGGGGAGCCTTCTTGATCTCACTGACAAGCACCTTGTCGACGCTCTTTTGGTCCTCTACTCGTTCAGCCTTGACCTGCTTCTTGGCAGATTCATCACCAAAGAACTCCTTCTCGGAAGCAGAGCTCTTGGACTTCTTTTCTCGTGCAAAGTAAGCCACGTTGAATTTCTCAACATCAACAGAACCAACGTTGATTCTAGTGGAAGTGGCAATAACGTATCGAGCGTTTACTCGTCGAATAGGAACACCATTAACCTTGAAGGGTCCAGAAACCAGTAAGGTATTGTCCTCCAAAGGCTTGAGGTAAACTACTCGCTTGCCTCTGAAACGGCCAGCAAGAATGATCAGAACAGTTCCAGGAACCAAAGAAGGTCGCAAAGCAGCAGGCTTGGCAGTCTTTCGAGCCTTCTTAGGAGTAGGAGCTGGCTGAGCGGGATACCATTTCTGA
Source organism: Trichomonascaceae sp. B5901 (assembly GCA_037040845.1). NCBI lineage: Eukaryota > Fungi > Ascomycota > Dipodascomycetes > Dipodascales > Trichomonascaceae > Trichomonascaceae sp. B5901. Next base: position 1,708,588 of record JAXQHN010000001.1, read on the forward strand.
GCCTTGTGAGTAGGAACAATTCGTTCACCTCCGTTATGCTGAGTCTAAACCTGTTAGTATAAAGCTAGTCATGACAGGATTCAATCTCCAATTCTACCTACACCGCCGACTTTCTTGGTAACAGTTGTCATTTTTTATGTTGGTCAAACCAAGTTGTTGATGTATGAAAGACAAAAAAGTTGAGTGGGTGTATGGATCAATGGTGGGATGAGTGGTGCTGAGATGTACGCGGGGGAACGATTTGACAGTCCGAAAAACATGAAAGCCACTCAAAAACGTGCAACGCGGTAAAAACGTGAATAAATAAACGTAAATTATTTGCAATTATCATTTATGGCTTTTTAAACTCATTATTATTATTCTAAAAATACATTTTCTATAGGTCAAACGGTTTTAAATATGCTACAATAAATTAAGAATAACCATGCCTATAGTGAACAATAGTCCCTCTCGAGAATTGTAAATATAACCAGCAGCATTAGAACTTTTTCCTCTAGTTCGCGTCACGTATACAACAGGTCGATGATATGATGAGGTTTCTGCTGAGCTAGATGTTTCTGGCTGAGAATTGCTGACACTTGGCTGTGATTCGCTGATAGATGGCTGAGATTCACTGATAGACGGCTGTGAGACACTCGGCTGAGATTCGCTGACAGAAGGCTGAGAAACACTCGGTTGAGAAACAGATGGCTGAGAGACGCTCGGTTGCGAGACACTTGGTTGCGAGACACTTGGCTGAGAAACAGTTGGCTGAGATTCGCTCACTACCGGCTGAGAGTTAGCTGGTGACGTCTCGACAGATGGCTTCGCTTCTGATTGACTTTCAGACTTGGGATCAGCAACATCACTGTGTGGAGCAGATGTTGGCTGTGATTCTGAGACTGACTGTGCTGGCTGTGACTCTGACTGGGCCGGCTGCGACTGCGACGGCGCGGTGGGAGCATTCTCAGAAGCGGATTGCGATTCTGGCGACTCGGAAGCGGATGCTGGAGTATTCTCTGGTGCCGATTGTGACTCTGGCGCAGAAGTAGGCGTGCTCTCAGAAGCTGATTGAGACTTTGGCGACTCTGAAGCTGGCGGTGGATCTAAAGCGGAAGTTGGAGAACTCTCAGAAGCTGACTGCGATTCCGGTGCCAAAGGTGCAGCTTTCTCCGATGCTGGCTGTGATTTTGAAGCCGAAACCGACTGTGGCTCCGGGTCATTATTAGAAGCAGATTTTGACACATGCTGAGGGGCCGGAGGATCTGCTTTGCTTGGAGCAGATGAAGAGCTCGATTTAGATGACGTCGTAGATGACACCGAAGATGAAGATGCCGAAGACGTAGGTATCGAAGATGTAGATGTCGAAGATGTAGATGTCGAAGATACCGAACTTGAAGACACTGAACTTGAAGATGCCGAACTTGAAGATACCGAACTTGAAGATGCCGAACTTGAAGATGCCGAACTTGAAGATGCCGAACTTGAAGATGCCGAACTTGAAGACACTGAACTTGAAGATGCCGAACTCGAGGATACAGTACTTGAAGATGTCGAAGATAGGCTTGAGCTGGAGCTAGTAGTCGAACTGGTGCTTGGCATGCTTGATGTGCGTGTGCTAGAAGTCTCCAAAGACGCGAGACTAGTTGAAATGCTTGAAGTCGAGCTGCTCAACCTAGAAGACGGAATTACTGGTGTCGATATAGAGGTAGCGCTTGAGTCTAGCGAGAACGAAGGTGCGCTGAAGCTTATTGGCAAAGACGGGTGACTGACGTTGAACGAAGATGACGGCGCACTTAACGACAATGACGGCACACTATGTGTAGGAAGACTCATCGTAGGTATGCTCAGTGAAGGACGACTGAGAGAAGGCACGCTTAACGTAGGCACACTCAGAGGAGGAATACTTAACGTAGGAATGCTTAACGTAGGAACACTCAACGTCGGCACACTCAGCGTAGGCACACTCAGAGGCGGAATACTTAACGTAGGAATGCTTAACGTAGGAACACTCAACGTCGGCACGCTCAGCGTAGGCACACTCAGAGGCGGAATACTTAACGTAGGAATGCTTAACGTAGGAACACTCAACGTCGGCACACTCAGAGGCGGAATGCTTAGCGTAGGCACACTCAGAGGAGGAATGCTTAACGTAGGAACACTCAGCGTAGGCACACTCAGCGTAGGCACACTCAGAGGAGGAACACTCAACGTCGGCACACTCAGAGGAGGAATACTCAACGTAGGAATGCTTAACGTAGGAATGCTCAGAGGAGGAATGCTTAACGTAGGAATGCTCAGAGGAGGAATGCTTAACGTAGGAACACTTAACGTCGGAACACTCAACGTAGGAACACTCAGCGTCGGCACACTCAGAGGAGGAATACTTAACGTAGGAATGCTTAACGTGGGAACACTCAACGTCGGCACACTCAGCGTAGGCACACTCAGAGGAGGAATACTTAACGTAGGAATGCTCAGCGTAGGCACACTCAGAGGAGGAATGCTTATCGTAGGAACACTCAACGTCGGTAAACTCAGAGGCGGAACACTCAATTCAGGAACACTCAAAGTAGGCACACTCAGCGGGGGTACGCTCAATGACGGCAGGCTCGGTGTAGGAATGCTCAATGACGGAACACTAAGTGCTGGTATGCTTAGCGCAGGAACGCTCAACGAAGGGCCGCTAAATGTAGGGAGACTCAGTGCGGGCACACTCAACGACGGCAGGCTCAACGTAGGTATGCTGAGAGAAATAGACGGTTCGCTGATATTCAACGACAAGGAGGGCAGGCTCAACGTAGGCACACTTATCGAAGGTATGCTGATTGACGGTTCACTCAAAGACGGGACGCTTAATGTCGGTATGCTTAACGTCGGTAGACTTAGTGACGGTAGACTAAGTGAAGGCGCACTTAGCGACGGTATGCTTGGCGTCGGCACACTAAAAGGCGGTATACTTAAAGATGGCACACTGAGTCTAGGAACGCTAAACGTAGGAGCCCCTAAACTCAAAGAAAGAGAAGGCACACTCAGTGAAGGTGCACTAAGTGAAGGAGCACTAAGTGAAGGAATACTCAATGAAGGAACACTCAATGAAGGAACACTCAATGAAGGAACACTCAATGAAGGAACACTCAATGAAGGAACACTCAATGAAGGAACACT